>VXAK01002914.1:8759-49153 GCA_013399435.1 Arenaria interpres | reverse complement strand
TGCTATGCAAGCAGAGAAGTTGTATAACACACCTCTTCTATTGGAGTAACACAAAAGGATATTCACCCAGCGCTCTCCATCAACAGTGGGATGTCAGCCCATCTGGAAAGTTGTTTACAGGCCATCTGAAAGGGGGACAGAGAAAAGGATTGACTCATAGCAGGCAGATTCATAAACAAAGACCCAAATATCATTGTTTCAGAAGGAACATTTCAAGAGCTAAGCTCCCTCCCAGGAATTTGTGCAGCCAGTACTTACACAGCAGATAACCCCAGCTGACCTTTCCAGCATTCAAAGGGTAATAGCTTTGCTGGGATGAACCAGTATTGAACAATTTTTCCAGTGCGTCAGGCAAAACAAACTCTCGGTCGACATCATCTCTGCTGTTTTTCTTCATGTTATATTGCTGCGGCAGAAGCATATGAACAGAGACCAGTTGCAAGCAAACACCATGCTGCTTTTGTTAGAATTCCACTACCTCCCTCTTTCATTATATCTGAACAATATCTTGTTCTAAACCCGCCTGATGGGGGATGGGAAAAGCAATTAACCTTTAAAACTTCGGTGCCATAATGTAATTGGTGTTCCCCTTTCTCCCTTCATGACCATTTCAAATGCATGCTATTAAAGCCTCTTTAGTACCTCAGGATTTATTTTTAACTTATTCTAACCCAAACAGTTTCAAAGACAGGTAAGATTCCCAATACAAACAGTGTAGTTATTTCTCTTTTTCTTGCAAACTCCAAGCACTTTAAAACAGAAGAATTAATAGTTAACTGCCTTCTAAACCTGACATTGACTAGAATATTACGTATAGGATAATGCATATTTCATTACAATAAAATTATCTGAACTCCAGCTCAGAACAAGAAACCACCAGTTTTCTTACAGCCTCAAAGGATAAACAGATTTCCCTCTGAACGAAGATGAAATATGTGCATATTGCTTAGCCTTAGCTGCATCCCCAGACACAAGCCCACCACATGCCTTCTATATTTTTATTACTGCTATTTTTGTATTTTGGGATATGCCCAAAACAAATGCTTCCATCCCTGTCTTGGTAAGGTTTTGAAGTGGTGAAAGCTGACTCAACTGACTTCTGTGTACAGGGCGAATGAAGAGGACTGCACCATAGAAACTTCTGATCTACTATAAATTTAAGCACACCCTCTGTGCCATATTAATAACTCTTATTTGATATGAAGGTAAATACAAGCTTCCTGATTCTGGGGACCCCTCCAGAAAGCAGTTTCTGTGAGAGCTAAGCATACTGAAACAAAGGCATACTCTGTTTCTTAATATTGCACTACTGCACCTCTGCTGTCCTTTGCTGAACAAAAGGGGTTCAAGGGAAAGGTATCTACACAAAATCATTCAGGGAATAAGTAACATTGTTCTGTGGCTCATGCAGATCACACAGAGGCATCTGAACTTAGTTGCTTCTCTCAGGTGATTTCATGAACTGGTCCTACGAGCATACCTTCTCTTTAAGCAGGTGGCTTGTGCGCATCCTCCCCCCTGCAGATGGGGAGTTTGCAGGCACCACTGATGAGATGAAAGCTGGGCAGAAGTGGCTGACATCTGCTGTAGCTTGTGTTGAATGTCACTCTTGAATTGCAAGTTCAACAAAGCAGTCATATACCTTGGGGGGAAACTTTAAGTGTCACCCTGTGACAAGTCACTAGGGTCACAAATGGCATTGTCCATACACAAGTGTCATTGCAGCTCAAAACAATCATAATGAAAGAGCTTTTTCATTAGTAGGTCTCAGGAGTGCAGCGACATTATATGTATCCAGGAATAAGGAACCTGGACAGGGTCTGGCAGAGTCAGGAATAGAGCCTGGAAAGCCCACATTTCTGGTAACCTTTGCTTTCATGCTGGTCACTCAACCATATCACTTCCTTCACCTGAGGGCTAGTTATTGGTGGCAGACTACAGAGTCCACGTATGCACTTATGGTTATCACCTACATCCTTCCTTTCTCATTCAAACTTTCAAAATATGTCTGGCAATGAAAAGTTGTCAGTGCTTTAATTCCAAGGTGGTTGTCTATGGCTTAACAATGCCTTATCCCTGGTCTATAGCTCCCTACCTTAGCTTACTATGTGCAATGATGTTTACAGCAACCTTTAATAGAAACCCCAGCTACTTCCTCCAAATCATAGCTAGGTGCACCTCGATGCTGTGGCTGCAACATGCCTAAGAAAACCTGGACCATAGTTCTCTTTTTGAGGAGTCAGTGGCAGGTTCTCAGGTCTTCACCACATCACCCTTCCTCTGTTGATACATGTCCAGGTTGGTGGGACAGGACATCCTAGAAGATTCAGCATTGGACTGAAGGATAGAAAATGTAAAGCATCCCCAGTCCCACCATGCAGCTTCTGAGGAAACTGCAAAATGAGGTCAAGTGGAAGGACTCCGATGTTAGCCTGGCATAAAACCTGTTTCCCTGATGTGTCCATTTTGGTGTTCAGGATTCTGGCTCCCAGTGCCTGCTACATGCCTGCCTTTTCAGATTGNAAGCAACTTGCTCTTCTTCATGTGAGGACAAACCACACATATGAGGAGACAATTGCTCCCTACAGATTTACAGTCCTTTGCAGAAGGGATTTTTCAACACTCAGTGTGCCTATGCCAAAATGCCTCAGCAGATTCTCTCGTCTTCACTTCTTTGCTGAACTAATTACATTGCTAGAGTCTGTCACTGTTGTTTTGTGGAATAAACTGGATAATTGAAGCCATAGAAGTGGCAAGTGTCCTGTGTCCTATTCACCTGCTCTTCCTGCCCTAGGAAGGATGTGGGCTGATCTGGAGAGGAAAGACATCAAATCAGTTCTGTTTCTTTCTTTTTCCAAAATCAGCTGCTAAGTGAAACAACAAAGTGTGCACAGGAATACTAACAGAGCTTTGTTTTTCCTCTTCGTTAAGAGCCAGCAGCTGCTTAGTGTTTCACAGAGCAAGATAACCAATGTGACATTTGTTGCCATTCACATGCATTGATTTGTTTTAGTTTATTGTGTTCTCAACAGGATTTCTTAGTGCTTTGGGACTGGAAAAAAGCCCAAAGAATATCAAAATGATGAAATTGCTAGGAAGAAAATAAAAATCAAGTAAACAAATTGTGAGTTAATAGCTATTCTACAAAGTGACTTTGCTGACAAGAGAATTAGAGCAAGATGATCTTGGCAAGCAGGATGTTGTGTTAGCTGCACAAACTTCTCTGTGCTTATATACAATCTCTTAATAGTTGGGTGGGACCTTCTTTCCACATTTCATGGAGAGGCTTATTTACAGGTTGAAGAGAAGATGAGTTTCTTCAAATTGCACCACATTTAAACAAAAATCTTGCAGTATTCCAAATCAGGTTTTCTGTTTACTTAGCAACTATCTCCAACTCTTCCTTTTTTTTCCAGAGATTTTTAATTAACCTGATTTACTTCATTGCTTCCTTCTCAAGAACAACTCTATCCTCCCCTTGGGTTCTCCTTTGTTATAGATTATTTGGAAAGAGAAATAAAGGTGGGGACAGAGAAATGAGAGGAGTTGATATCATGTTTTCAATTATGGTTTGACTTTTCTAGCTTCATAAATTTCTTGATAGCCCTTCTACTGTAGTTAGCATCTCCTGAACAGGTGCTTGCTCATCATAGCTCCATGTCCATGAATGAAGAAAAGACATATTTCTATGGCCCTCCACCTAAACCCACTTCCAGAATCAAAGCTCAGTACCCTGAAATGTCACACAGCAAATGCACAGTCTCTAAATCATTTCAGCATATATGTAGGTTTAACAGGAAAGGGAAGTTAAGCAAACTTAAGGAGATCCCATCCCCTTTCCCTTCTTCCCTTTGCCCTGTTTCTGTGCTCTCTCCAGGTCATACAAGCCAATATAAAAGCGTATCCTTTCTGCTTCCATGCCAGCCTACTCATGTTGTGGCTACATTCATTCAGCCCTCATACAACAAAGACGCCAGCAGTTTGGGTCCGAGGTATATCACACAGAGCTGACTCAAGCCTCCTTTTATCTTTGAATCAGTAACACCAACATTTTTGTTTGTCACATCACCTATTTTCCCTGCAGTCTGAGTCCCTGGAATTAGAGTGGGCTGGAGATCAAAACCGAAAAGGAAGATTTGCTGTAGTGTTCACAAACTAAAGAAAAGCCAAAATCAGTGTAACTTATGAACAGTGTGATTGCAAGGGATTAGGCAATCACTGACTTTCATGGAAATGCTTCTGCGGTCCTTATTTCACAAATGCCCCACAGAAGATGAAATGGATTCATATTGGCAAAAGAACCACAGGGGAAAGTGTGAGTCCCAGTTTGTTTAAGCCGAGCACATAAAGCTGTTTACAGGGATATACTGTTTACAGGGATATAATCTGAAGATGTTTCCAGTCATGCTGGATCCTGGTTAATGCACTGGCCTAGCCACTTTCTGTGCTGTGTTTATGAATTCCCTGCTATAAGAGCAGTGGTGTATATTAGACAATAAATTCTGAGAGGATTATTGTCCTACAAGCAAGACCATATCACGTTTGCAGTCAGCTTTTGGACTCATGTTTTACAATACCATCTGAAGCATGTTAGGATAGGGCAGTACTGCCTATCATTTCCTATTATGCTAAGAACAAACCTATTAATATAAGAAAGGCACTATGTGAACCATTTTTTGCTGATGGACCACGTGTACAGCCCCCCACAAGGGGAGAGGAGGAGAGGAGAGAACACTGTTTACTATGACCCAGTCTAAATAGTACTTTTTTCATAAAGGAATCTATGTCTCCAACAACTTCTACTGTGACCATAAAGCATGTTGTGAGCATCATATATTTGTATTATGGCAGTGAATAAAGGTCCCCCAGTGTGGGAGCTGGGTGTGGTTGTTCATCTTATCTACTCCAAAGTGCTTCCATCTAATTACAAACAAGATGCAGAAGTGATTTGATCCATTGCTAGGAAAAGGCTGACTAAATAAGAAAAAAAAAAACCAAACAAACATGCACAAACATAAAGTGCTCAGGGAGTTGGCTTTAGCCATATTATATTAAAGCTTTATAATTCTGGAGACTGTGGCATCAACAAATATGGGATAGACCCTTTTCTTGATAAAAATGTTACCAGAAAACTAATTTACTTTCTGCTTCCCACTTCCTTGAAAGAAAAGGTCACCTCTCCTATAATAGTCCTATAAGACATGCATAAGATTTCTATCCAAATATCCCTATCAATAACCTTCCACATATTTGGGATGGACCATCATTTAGAAGGTCCAAATGATGGTCCTACATACAGAATTTCTTGTGTATTCTGGTGTACTCTGATACCAACGTGTGGGGTAAGCAGCAATGGGATTGCCTGAAAGCAACATGCAAATATGACTTTTCCACATCTACTTATCAAGGTGTTTGCACACCTGGCATGTGTTTCCATGGTCTTACATGGAGTCAAGTGAGTAACATGAAACAGTCCCAGACTCAGGAAGCTCCTGAGTCTGGGACTGTTTCATGTTACTCACTTGACTGTGTATGCTATGGTGCTAAGTCCTGCTGGGAGTTCTTAAACCCAGAGAAACAGAGATAGAGATGAAAGGTGTAGTTGCCACTGCTTACTGAGCTTTGATGGCAGTGGAGTGTGTCATACTCCAAACCAGCAGTTTGAGCTCAGATAAGAACAGTTCTCAAGGGAGAGAATAAAATGCCCATAGACCAGACACTCATGAGTCCTCTACCGAGAGGAATTTCTTCACCTGTTCTGGGTGAGGACGTACATCCCAGCACTGGAGAAGGTAGGTCCTTAGGAAATACAGAGGCTGTAACCGCTTGGAGGAGACTATATGTTGGGACATGGTTGTTTTATCTGGCTTTTTTGAATGCAGATGTGGCCAAGCCTGATGCCTCTGACCTCTTTATGTGAAGAGATACCATGTATCCTAATCTGACAAAGTTGTGTCATCTCCTGGCAGGGAATCTGTCTACCTCCCCAGTATCTTCCCTGCTCAGAAGACAGGACAAGACAGATTATTTTCATATGAAGCCTAGAGGAAACTTGGTATTTCTATTAATTCAGACTTTTCCTTTGCCCTTACTATCTGCTTTAGTCTCCATGTACTATTATTCTTGTTAAAGTGCAGTTTCTACTTCACAAGATTTTCTAACATGAGTGCCAAAACTTAGTTTCTGCAACTAAATTTAAGTCCATAAAGGAATGATTAGGCTTTATATAGATACAAAGCCAAAGCTTGAGTCCATAATGATTCATCTACTGTTGTACACACCTCCAAATTAAAAGTGGAAACATGAAATACAGGGAGCAATTAGTTGATGACTAATGGAGACTAATGATTTTGCTGCTACAAGACAAGAAGACAGTTTTAATGTCATCTTAGTTTCAGATAGACTTCACACATCTACAACTTGTCAGCTGAAGCTTGCTATGGAATGAATTATATGTTGAAAGTTATTTGAGAGTTCTCTTGGAGATCCTAAAGTGCATATTCCTACTGAGGGTATTTGAGGCAAGCAGAGAAATAACCATTAATAAAACCAGGTCCAAAGTAATTCTTCAAGTGCTAAGGTTAGAACAACAGAAAATTGTGTTTATGAACCTGCAGATAACCAGAAAAAACAATGTAGAAAGGAGTGAACTGCCTTTATTTATCTCAAAAGAAAGTTTAAAACAAGGTCCTAAACCATTATTTAAATGTCAGTGCCATTTACTAATTTGATTAAAACTTATATGGGAAGTGATCTCATTGTGAGTATCTGCACATTCTTCTGTGATTGACATTTCGTGTGGGGGCCTGGAATGAGCAGAGGTTTGGGGAATGTAATCTCTTTCCCATCATCTAAAAGAATAAATGTTTCAGGGGTATTTGGGACCTTGAGGGGGAAGCAAGCCCTGGTACTTTTAGCAGAGCATGGGCATTGCGTTTGAACTGCTATACTTTCTGCTCCAAAAGCCATGTTACTCTCACACTTCAAATAGATGTAGGGAGCTCACACAGCATGCAAAGCTTGGGACTGCTCTGCTATTTCCTATATTTTCATGTGAATAAGATTTACTTCTTAGCCTGGTCAGATCAGTGAAGCCATAATGTGAGTGTGCAGTACCTGCCTCTGGGGTGAGGCAGTATTAAGGATGTACTACCAGCAGAATATGTGTTGCAGATGCTACAGGATCTCAAGTGCATTGGCAGCACCATCTTCTGAATGTTCACTGCAAAAAGTGCAGCAATGGAAAGAGTTCAGGGAAATTTCATAAAAATTACCTCCCTGAGAATAACAAGTGAAGAAGCATGAAGGAGTAAAAGGATTTCCAGGGAATGGAAATGGGAAAATACATAGAAAATACAGGCACAGTGAGAGAGCAAACCGGTCACCTCACTGATCTCGTGTGTTATGTTTCTACTATTTTCTCTTCACATGGTAGCTGAGGTAAAGAAAATCATAACACATTGTAATAGAAGGGAAAATGCTATTTTAAGGCTCGTTTGAGCCTTTAATCCATGAGGTCTCAGTTTTGTCCTGAATAGAATGAAAAACTAACCAAAGAAACTTTAAAATCTTTGATTAAATTGAGTTCTTTTCTAGCCAACCTTGCTACCTGTCCTCCCTGTGCTAGGAGCAGGCAAAATGCTATGAATGCAAGAGCAGTTTGCATCCAGATGATCAGAGAGCCAGGAGCACATAATGAATAGCTTGTCTGAGCCAAGTGAAAAACAAGGGAGAGTTTTAATGAAAAGTCACCTGCATGTGCTCCTCTCCTCTTCCCTTTGATGTCTGGATGATGTGTTGCCATATTAGAGGTGCAGGCCAAGACAGGATCTTTTTCACAGGCTTCAGCAGAAGGCACCCAGGCCCCACTTCAGCTGTCGCTTTCCTACAGTAAAAAGCGTAACAGCTATAGTAGCCTGGTCCTTCTGGGACTGTACTGTGTCGCAGACCATTGGGTGGGATGGACAGTTAGGAGAAACTCTGTAAACAGACCCAGGAGAAATATAGAGCCACTGTCTGAGCATGCAAGGATGGAGTTAGGAAAGCCAAAACCCAACTGGATTTGAAACTGGTGAGGGAGGTGAAGGGTGACATGAAAGGCTTTTGCAGGTACTTCAGCAGCAAAAGAGAGTCTAGGGAAAATATGGGCCCAGTGCTGAATGGGGCAAACGACCTGGAGAGAATGAACCCAGAAAAGGCTGAGGTGCTCAAGGCCTTCTTCACCTTGGCTTTTATTCATAAGACCTACCTTTAGCAACCCCAGGTCCCTGAGACCAGTGGGAAAGTCCAGAGTGAGGAACAAATACCCTTGGTGGAAAAGGGATAGGTTAGGGAAAGCTTACACAAACCGGATGTATGCAAGTCCATGGCTCCCGATGGGACACGGTCACAACTGCTAAGGTAGCTGGCCAATGTAATTGCAAGGCCACTCCTGCTTATCTTGGAAAGGTGATGATAACTGGAGAAGTTCCTGTGGGCTGAGAGAAAGCAAATGTCACTAGTGTCTTCAGGAAGGGCAGGAAGATCTGAGGAAATGCAGGCCAGTCATCTCACCTTGATCACTGTGAAAGTGATGGAGCAGATAATCCTGGAAACCATTTCTAGACATATGAAGGACAAGAAGGCACAAGAAGGTGTGTAGTCAGCATGGATTTATGAAGGGTAAATCTTGCCTGGCCAACCTGACATCCTTCTACAATGAGGTATCTAGCTTGGTCGATGAGGGGAGAATAATGGATGTTATTTACCTAGACTTTAGTAAGGCTTTTGACACTTTCTCCTATAACATCCTCATAGACAAGCTGAGAAAGTAAAGGCTGAGTAAGTGGACCATGAATTGGACTGAAAAGTGGCTGAAGTGCTAGGTTCAAAAGATTGTCCTCAGCAGTACAAAATGTAACTGAGGGTCTGTCACTAGTGGGGGACTCCAGCAGTCAATACTCAGGCTAATTCTGTTTAACATCTTCATTAATGACCTGGAAGATTGGGCAGAGTGCAGCCTCAGCAAGTTTGCAGATGGTACGAAACTGGTAGGAGTGGCTGATATGCCACATGGTTGTGCTGCCATTCAGCAGGCCTCAGCAGGCTGGAGAAATGAACAGAGGGCAACCTTATGAAATTCAACAAGGGAAATGCCAAGTCCTGCACCTGGAGAGGAAAAGCCCTGTACACCAATACAGACTGGGGGCCAACCATCTGCAAAGCAGTTGGCAGAAAAGGACAAGGGAATCCTGGTGAATAACAAGCTGAACGTGAGCCAGCAATGAGGTTTGTGGCAAAGACAGTCAACAGCATCCTTGCTGCATTAAAAAGAGCATTTGCAAGAGGTCAAAGGAGGTGATACTTCCCTTGTACTGAGCACTGGTGAGACTTATCTGGACTGCTTTGTCCAGTCCAGTGCAAGAGACACATGGATGTACTGGCACGTGTCCAGTAAAACGCCTCAAAGATGACTTGAATTGGAACATTTGACATACACGAAGAGGCTGAAAGAGCTGGGAC
Source organism: Arenaria interpres (assembly GCA_013399435.1). Taxonomy (NCBI): domain Eukaryota; kingdom Metazoa; phylum Chordata; class Aves; order Charadriiformes; family Scolopacidae; genus Arenaria; species Arenaria interpres. Next base: position 39,652 of record VXAK01002914.1, on the reverse strand, counting down.
TGGTGGACTGCTGGAGGAAAAGAAGCCTCAGGAAAACTTATGGATGTGTATAAATACTTGAAAGCAGGGACTAAAGAACACAACCCAGGCTCTTATCACTGGTATCCAGTGAAAGGAGAGGCAATGGGCACAAACTGAAATACAAGACATTCTGGTTAAATAGAAGAAAAAGTCCTTTTACTCTAAGGGTGACCAAGCATTGGAAGAGGTTGCCCAAAGAGGCTGTGGAATCTTTATCCTCAAAGGTATTAAAACCTGACTGGACACGGTCCTGTACTGACTCTTGTTTGAGCAGTGTGGTTGCACTAGATGATGTCCAGAAGCATGTTCAGCTTTATGACTCAATAATAAAATAATAATAAAATGAGCTTAAAGCTGTACAAATGACCCCTGAACATTGATAGATTCTGCTTCCCATTAAAATGGCTTAGCACCTTTGCATCTTTCACTGTTGAAGAAAGAGATGAAAAGATTCTTTCTTGAACTGGATGCAAGTTGTCTTGACCCCAGAGCATGTGTGTGTGTAACATTAGGAACATTAAGGGAGTTACCAATTTCAGTGTCAGTGGCTGCCAGCGAGTTTTGTTCATTTAGTCTTTCTACTGTCTATTGTACTTCTTCAAATTCAATGCCCAAGACTTTTTCAAAGAACAGAAGATTTTCTTTTGTCTAAAATATTTATTTTTTTTAATATTTTGGATCCTGTAATTTGGTGAGACTGGCTGCACATGAAAGAGCTAAATAGGGGATTGTCTTAATTTTAAAAGGTATGTCAATTTGGTGCTTTGGAACAGTGGAGTACTCTCAGAGAAGACAGTTAGGACTTCTCATTATGATCACTTGTTTATAGGCATAAACCATTTCCAGCTTTAGGAGCATTATACTTTATGAATGCTTTAAATGCTGTGATTTCAAAGGCAGAACGAAATCTAGATGCATTACCTATGATCTGTCTGTAGTTCCAAAATGTCTTTTTTTTTAAAAAAGTATACTTGCTGCAGGTAATAAAGTTATACCAGGGTAATACCAATACAAGAAAATACAAAAGATTATGCATTTCATTAACTAGTTTCCCAGCTGCCTAGTCTTCACCAAAGGTTTTCTATTTAGTCGGTTGATAAATATCAGAATAATTCCAGAGCTTAAAAAAGCTGAGAAGACACACCTGGCAACAAAACTCTCTAAATTCAAAAGAGGGTTAAAGTTACGAGCTGTTATTTTAAAATCTGCCTACTCCCACTTCAGTAATGCAGTTTTAGTGCCAAAAGAGAAGGATTAAAAAGTTAGATGTCTAAAACCAACATGATTTAATAATCATATGTAGAAGCAATAATGCACACATATTCCTTTACCTCATTCATACTCAGATTCCCACTTTGGGTCTTACTTTGACAAATAATCAACACATATTTATTGTAGAAATCTCCCTCTTTTTCCTAGTTAGTTCTGCCTAACCGTACTCAGGGTGCAGAATTTTTCCCTAGAGAAATCCAGCCATTTCCAGTATTTCATCAGGATGGAGCTGATTGGCTTCCTCTGAGGCTAGCTGCAGTTTTCTATTGCTGTGTTATCTTAGAGAAACAGTAGAAAAAGTCCAATTGAAAATAACTGCAGACATGAAAGATAGGAGTTTAAATTTTGGTACTGTTCATCTTCCATGTAGTGAAGTTTCAGAGGTGAGTGTTCTGTGTGGAGAACATTTTCAGGAATAGCAGAAATCCATCTTTACGTAAACCCTTGTTTTTCCTGAGAGATTAAAGGTGTTCCCTCGTAATGCGATCTCTGGAGGAAAATAACTAGAATCCCTGTTCAGTTCTCATTTAACACATCACCAAGACATGACCAGAGAAGTTTCAGAGGTGAAAAATAGTTGACAAATATTCTGTTAAAAGCAGGAGAAGAAATCAAGTGAATCACACTCACTGGGAGATGTTTGCAGGGAAAAAACAGAATTTAATCCAAATCCAAGCTTTCTCTGGTTTGGCAGGGCTGACTTGCCATCATGGAACCAGCTTGGACACAGCATCTTTCCCTGAGGTGTGTTTTTCGAAGGTTGGGATGCTTTCCCAGGTAAGATTCCCACTCACGAGGCCATCAGGCAGCAGGAAGTAACTGGCGAAGTGCTTGTATTGGCAGTCTCTTAGAAACCAGAAAGGAGATCCTGACTACATAAGTGCCCCATCCCTCAGATAGCTGGGTGGGGAACTGATACAAACTGCCAGGAGGGAGAATTCAGAATAACTGAATATAGCCAGAGCTTTGCTTTCAAAGACAGGAAGGAGAGGGGGCAGGGAAAAGGTTTGGGGCTGTGTCAGGTGTCACAGTTTTTAGTCCCACCAAGATCTTTGTCACATATTCAAATCCTTACAAAAAAGAAAACATAAAATAGGGTAAGCCACCACCTTCTCGTTGTTGTGCTATCAATTTGGTGTCACACTTAGTTTCCTCCTCCCAGATATGTCCCAAAGCTATATAGAGTACAGATTTAGTTCATCTCATTCTTGCTTACAAATATTCCCACAACAGCAGACCAGCACATCTGACTTTTAAAAATAATCCACTTGGAAAGGTATTTTCCCGCCATGCTTCTGAGGTCACTGCTAGCACTCCATCATAATTACAGCATCACGGGGGTGGCTCTGTTTTCTGCTCTGCATTTTCCTCCTGCTACTGCAGAGCAGGAGAATGTGGCCACCCCTGTGGCTTTGGGATTTTGCGCTGCTTCAATTTATGGCTGCCCTGAGGCTGCTCAGCATGGCAGGGTCATCCAGACCTTCCACAGCAGCAGCAGATGCAATCTGCTTTCCAAATGAAGGGTTTGAAATAGCTGTATAAGGGTAAAAGCACACTTTAAAGTGCCCCATATAAGGCAGAGGTGCTGGATTGAAAGTTCCATCAAGGGAGTAACACCATCTTCCCCACAAGTGCTTGTCGCGCAAGACACCAAGTGCTCAGGGACAAATAATTTTGGGTACTTCCTGAGCAGGGGTCCCCAGCTTCCTTGACATTGCACACTACAGACGAGCCTGTCATCCTACCTCGGCCCCCAGCGGCGAGCTGCCTGTCGCACCCCGAGCCCTCCAGCCCTGGCAGCATTCTCCACCACTGAAGTCAACAGAATTGCAGGCTTTCATCACCTCCAGGGGGATGGTCACACACAGGAGCCAGTTGAGAATGTGGCACATTTCACACACATCCTTGGCGCTGCTCAGTGTCGCCAATCCTCCGGGAAGCGAACTGGCAGCATGTGTCGACCCTATCTATCTCTGCAAACAGGGAGACAGCTGCAATTTGCAAATGCTACAAAAGAGTTTTACAAGTAGCTGCATTTTAAACATATCCTGCCTGAGTTTACTGGCATCTGTCAACCAAGAAGGATATGGTATGTAAGCACACCCTGAACCCTAAAGTAGAAAGACTTCCACCTGAATTTTTAAAAAATCTAGCTCTTTCTAAACGCTATCAATAATAACAAATAATAAAAATTCCCAAAGTACTGTATATTATCTGCAGAGACAAAAAAAAAAAAAAAAAAAAAAAAAATTGCTGCAAAAGCATTCTGCAACTACTGAAAACTCCAGACTAAATTTTTTGGCAAGATTTAAGGCCATCGGCGCACTCAAAAAAACAGGCTCTGCTATTATCACTCATTAACCACCACCTAGCAGTTGGGAACCAGTTGGAAAGACTTTAGCGTGAATGTAAATGAGGAGGGAGGGATATGTGGGAATGAGATTGTGTGGCATATTTGTTTTGTTTTGACTTCTTTCCAGACATATTTCAGTTTACATAAATATTTGAAGGTTGGATCAGACAGGATTTGCAGCACAATAGTATTAGGAATGCCTTTGCAAAAACTGTGATTTGTTTTAAATTAGCCTCCGAGAAGGGGGAGGGCAAATGAAGCCTTCTCAACGTATACATTTGAGCACCACTCAGAGTTTAATTATTTACAGACCAGAGTGACTGACTTCACTGCCAGTTTCTCCACTTTTTCTTGGGCTCCCCTCCCTCTCTGTGATTTGTTTAGAAAGTGAACTGTGTTTTTTTAGATGACTGATGCCTATCTAAAGTTCTTGCAGAAAGATGCTTACCAATAGACAGACCCAGGCAGTGCACATGGGATGTCACATTAGAAGTGTCCTCTCACTGACCTCTAGATTTGGCCATAGAGGGTTAAAACTGCCTTTTGGCGCTGGGGTATACTTGTGTGTACACCCTGGGGTGTGCAGGGAAGAGCAGGAGGTCCCACTTTGAGGCAGCTCAGGCTGCTTCCTGCAGGAACAGGTTGGAGGCTCACCCAGGCAGTGCTTGGTGAAGGCAGAGGCCAGGGAGCCCTCCTGGCACCACAAAGGCTTTTGCTGCCCTTTCACGTATCTAATTTTCCAAGTAGGCAAGGAGGTTTTTGAGGAAAGGCACTTGGAGGTAGTAGGAGGTAGAGCAAGATACTTGGAGCAGAGTACTGCAAGGGTGACACCTGTGATGAGGGAATCCTGCAAAAGCAAAATATCCATTTGTATCTTATTTTCTGTTATGTAACTCTGAACCAGCTCTGCAGAAATTCAGGATTTAGGCAGGAATAAAGGAGATAACAAACTGACCCTGGTGCTTAAAAAGCTTTTTCTGAGAGTTGCTCAGGTCAGATTTCCTCCAGCTTGATACTGCCAGGATAAAAGAGATTTTCAAATACATCCTGTTGAACACTAAACACATTTTTATTTAGAGAGTTTTTTAAATTAGAACTTGTTTGTTAAATATAAAAAAAAAGGCGAAATGCAAGAGCCCATTGCTGAGTAAAGCAGGAAAGGGCTCCACAGTGAGATTTGATTGTTTACATTCAATGAAAGGAAAAGTCTGATTTGGGTTGCTCAGATTTAATCTTGGTGCAGATTAAAATGGTGCTATTGTGTTCTGCTGGGCTGTTTGGAAAAGTGAGATGAGGCTTTCCTAGGACTGTACCATTGCAGTATATGCATGAGATTTACATGTGATCACATCAGGTGGTCACACAAAACTGCAGAGTTGGGGTTTCTCTGGCAGAAGCCACATTAACATTGTCTTTCAGGTTTTGAATTTCTACCTGCTGTTGTAAATCACCCTTGAACAGAGCTCTTGGTGGGTTTGTCTGGCCGTTTCCTTCGATTTCCTGCTTCTCCATCCTGGCTGGAAAAGTCAGTTTTTCTGTACCATGGGTGTAGTTTCATTTGAGGAGGGGGCGAATCTGCAACAGATTATTGCAAGCAGACTTGCCATCTCTCCTCTGCAGTGTGATCAGGCAGTGCTGGCACCTTTAGTGGAAATAAACTTCATAGTGGGAGAGCTGGTGCCTCACCCTTAAGGAAGACCATGGACACACGCTGACTCAATGCAACAGATTTCAACTCAAAGAAAGACTCAGGATCAGATTCTTAATGAAACAGAAATGTGCTCAGTTACTGCTTTTCTGTAACAGTTTTGTGCATGTATGTGACAGGAGGCAAGTCACTGGACCATAAGAGGGAGAAAGCTGTTTCATTTAGCAGCTCAGTAAATCTAGCAGACACTTGGGGAAGAGGCAGCTTGTTAACACACATGTGCTGGGTAGCACATCTGTGTTTCTGATGAACTGTCTTCACTGTGAAGTTTGTTAGGGGAAGGACACATTGACCTAGGGCGGTATGTTATGATTCTTTGCACTGATGGAACCGATGTCTGGCTTTCTGAGGTCAAAGCGATGAGGCGTTTATAAGTTTTGCCCCTGGCTCAGAAGGCCCTTTCCTGCCACTCAGAGCAAAAGTTTTAGGACTCATAACTTAGTTTGTCTCTTTGCACCATGAGACTCAGCTTCCAGCACCTTGGGAGAATTGAAATATTACTAAAATGCTTTGAAAATGAAAGCAAAGTTAATGGCAACACAGGTAGCAAATAAAATGGTGTAACGGCACCCCTGTGCTTCATAGGAGAATAAAGGTGATGGACTGCAAGGCAGTTAGACGCTGAGGCAGAGGGACAGCACCTGTGGGGACAGACAGACAGACAACACTTGTGACCAGCCATTTCCCAATGATCAGAAACTGTGCTTCAACAGATTATGGAAAGATTAATGTATACAACAACCAAGGTTTGGGTTTTCATAGATGACGTAACGCATCAGTGGCTGCATCCTTCCGGCTGGCTGTGATGCTGGACAGGTGAACCCTCTATGTTCTCGCCAACCAAGGTTCGGTTTCTCTTGCAACAGTGAGGGAAGAGCAGAGCAGAAAGAAATCTTCTTTGATCATCTTTTGGGTTTTAAGGCTTTTTGGGTTTTAAGGATTTTTGATGCATAGAATTCCTTTCTTTTTTTCAGCATTGATCACAGCAACTGCTATTTTTTGCAGTGCTGTTACAGCTCAGACTAGAACACACAGTTGCTTCAGAAAGGACTAGGGCTGTCGTTGGACATTAGGATATGATGGTCATTAGTGACCAACAAATAATCTCCCCACAGTGACAAAGAAAAGAATGTTATTGCCTTTTTCCTGATGTTCCATGTCTTTGTTTCCTCAAAATGACCTTTAAAAGAAGCAACAAGGTGAGAAAAAGTGCCGTTCAAAATGAGCAGATTTCATGCTGGTGGAAACATATTTACACATCCAGCAGCTGATAAAGCAGCTAAGTGGCAGGGTTGCAGTGAATGACCAACCAAAGTGGACCCGAGACGTGACATCTGAAAACACACCAAACAGAACTGATATTAGCTGTATGGGGGAAGATCTACGCTTGCAACCAGAGAAGAATCTATCTAATCTAAGCATCTGAAGCTTGCGGTTCAAGTCAACGTTCCCCTAGTACTCTGTTGTTTCTTTCACTTTAGCTCAGCCGTGATCTTCCCAGGATGCTGAGTGGGTCAGGTCTACACGACACTCGTGCACTGCCTTGCACTTTGCATCCCGATAGGAGAGGTCACATCAAGTGAGACCTCACAAGGACAACAGAAGTAACAAGTGCCCAGGCTTGATTGCGTCCAGCAGAGAGGCAGATGCAGGGCCAAGAGAAATTCTCCCAAGTGTCTGCCAGCAGCTCAGGACAACAATAAAACCACTGAAGTGGGGAGGGAGGAGCTTCGCAGCTGCTGGGCTGACTCAGTCCATAATGAGCATTCCCTGCACTTTTTATAAGTGCGTCTGATCTTCAGCCCAGCTTCGAGAAGTTCCTCACACATGTTTTATCCCAGCTATCCGTTTCTGCCGTGTTTTGGTTCTCTTTTCATGTGTGCTGTGAATATATAAACACTTGTCTCAGGCAGTTTCGTATCAAGTGAAACCTGAGAGAAAATACATGTTAAGTTTAATTGTTTGTCGAAAGGCTTTTAGCCAGACTCTTTTACACCCTCTATGTGTTGAGTAGGAAGGAGGCTCCTTGTCTGTAGCTGAAATTGGCAGCTGATGTTTCACGTGGCCTAAGATGCACCAGCAAAAATGTGACCTCTGTTAGCCAAGGGAGACTAGAGGCGAGGCAGAATTTCTTTCAGTTAGTCCTAGATGGAAAAATTTTTAGTTCCCTTTGCTAACAAGGACTGATTTCTACAATGTCTCTGTATCGTCTATGAATCCTTGTCTGCCTCTGACATTCCCAGTGGTGTTGATGTGGGAAGTTCCTGGGGAAAGTCCCTTCTTGCACTTTGAACAATGCCAGGTCGTGGACAATAGGGATGCAAAAATAAAACATGACCAATTTTCCCTTTCATGCAGATTTAAAGTTGTTGGCGCTTTTTTTTTCATATTCTCTCTCTTAGAATCACCCCTTGTGTGGGATTTAATGAAGAAAAGCTTTCAATGTATATTTAATTTCAGTCACAGGCTTCAGGTTCATTGACTTCTGTAGGACATAAGCACACACAGAGATGCATCTGGTGCAGACAAATGCCCAAGGGAGAACAGAGAAGTAGGTGGATTGAGGGCATGATTGTTTATGTCCAATCTTACTGTCTTTTACTGAAGTAGAGCATCAATGTTTAGCATGTTTTACCTTGCATTCCTCTTTTTATTTTGTTCGAAAGGGCACAGTGTAGATACATTTTACTCACATGCTTTGTCGTATCCAAGTATTTGCTGCTGCTAGCCACATTCCTCCCTTCCCATTGAGAGATAACACCCACTTCCATACTCCTTCTGCATCTGGAAACCCCCACAGATGTTTGCTCTGCAAAACCACCCTCTGTTCCAGCAGCAGAATGCCTGCAGCTACATTGAAAATCATAAATTAAAATAACCTAGGAAGGCCAACACACGTGGAAAGCGCTGCAGAAGCAGGGAAATAATCCTCTGAGAGACGTGAATGCTTTCATTATGATGAAACAGATTCTGAGGCCAATTTATCTAAACACTGTTGTGCTTTGAGTACTCAAAGAACAGCATTTTTCAGTCACGGTGACTTGAAAAAAAACCCCAAAACAAACAGCAAATAAAAATGTTCCAGGTTGCTAAAGGGTGCACCTAAACTCTTAGAAAAGCAAGCCAGCGTCCTGGTTTCACAGTACATCCAAAATTCAAGGTCTACCTAAGGGTGTCAAAATACAAATATAGACATCTAACAGTAGGCAAGAAAAACTGTACAGCAGCTATTAGGCCAGTATAGTTATAGTAAATTATTATTATTTGACACAGGTCTGAACCAGAAGCCCCTGTCAATCCCCCACCTTTCCTTTCCTGCTTGAGAGCCTCCACCCCCTTCCTTCCTAGTGCTGTGTTGGGTCAAGGCTGGAGTGGCTCTTCCTGCCTGAATTGGATTTGTTGTGACCAAGACAGCAGCAGTCTCAGGAGAGCAGGACAACCACCATCTTCTCACTAGTAGAAGCTGAATTCTCAGGGATTTCTCTGAGATTTTGGCACCATCAAAACCGAATCTAAGCCATGAAATTAGCTGAAGTCTGGAGTCATAAGTCAGATGTAGGATCCTAACATCTACAGAAAATGATCAACTGGAAATTAAAAATGGCTCCAACTGCTCACATAAAATATTTACCATAAGAATGCTGCAAATATGAACTCCAGTCATTGTACTAGTTAATCAAACACCCTAGAAAGGGGCATTTTCCTTTGAAGATAAATACAAGATACCACATGGGGTCTGAAGAGTCCAGACATGGCTGTACATACTGAAAAATGGTCACAAAAACCAAAGCCTTATTATACACTTTCTTAAAAACTCTGCATTTTTATACCTTGTTGTTCAATTTTTACCTAATTTGTAAAATAGGGATAATGTTTATCTCTACATTATAATTATACTTTTATAACTGAAGTCCTTTGAGTTGGTTGGCAAGAAGATAACATGAAAAGATGTTTTACACATCTAAAGTCTGACAGGCTATGCAAGCAAACAGGAAAACCAGAAGGAATTTACATGGTTTAGAACCCCTTCTCCACTGCAGAAGATAGCGAGCACAGGGGTATTTGTGCATAAGTGCAATTAATATGCCACTTACAAAATTAACTGTAGGAATGCAAAAATCTTTTATTTCGATGATTCATGTGTGACTATTTTCACCCAGGGTATGATTGCTGTCACAAACCCCAGTCATATAAACCTTCATTACTGCCAAATACCACCCCAATAAGAGCCACTCAAAGCAGGCTAACAAAGAAATCAGATATCTTTATTCTGTGCATCATTTCACCTGTTTCTCAGTGTTTTATAAAATAAAACATCTCCAGCCTTGGCATTCTGCTATTGCCATCTCCTTCTGTTAAAAGAAGAGCAGGACAACATTATTGTGTATTACTCCTGCAATTTAGGGTAAGATCAGTATACCTTAAATTGTGTGACACTGTACAGAAAGACAGGGTTTATTTATCTCTGTGGTGCCACAGCCATACTTAAGGTCTCAGAAGTTTAAGTACTGAGGTATTGCAATCATCTGTAATACCATGGCACTCAGTTGGGCTGTAATACTTTACAAAAAATATAAAAATACAGCGTAATCTCACTGTTGACATATCTGCTTTGGAATCAGTCCTTGCTCTGGAAAACCATTCAAAATACATNGTCCTTGCTCTGGAAAACAATTCAAAATAAATTGAGAGTGGGGAAGGAGTATCTTATCTTCCATTTTGCAAGTGGGGATGGGGAGATTTGGCTCCTAATCCAGATCTCATTGACTCAATGACAACCCTTCCCAGTGACTTTTGAAGGTCATCCAAGGAACTTTTCACAGCATTAATCAAAAACCCATCCTCGCTGCAGGGAAAACAGCTTAAAAGAAAAGGAGGAGAAAGACACATTTGACATGCTGTGTCTTCTGCAAACTCCAGAACACCTACCTCATGCTCATGAAAGCTAGGAGTAAATTTTATATTGCACTCAGTTTGTAAAAAGCTGTCAGGGTTCAAGTCAAGGCTTGTATGTAAAAAACCTCTTTTCTCTTAATGGTGTAGCCTCTCCCATTATCAGATNATTTAGCCTCTCTCGCGTGGAAAGACCCTGGGCCAAGAAAATGCAGAAGAGTTTGTTGTTTATATTCTTCTTCTTTTTCTTTCCCTCCAAGAAGAGGTCCTTTTTTTTCAGGATAATTGAGCCTGCCTTCTAGATCACCAAAATAATCGTGTGGAAAGTTAGCAAATCACACAACCTGATTCAACCCCAATCTAATGTTCAGGGAAGAATTACTCTGAAGTGAGAAAAGTGAAAAGTCCTAATCCTTTATGACTGGACATCTGACACTTTGCAGTCCTCTAATGAAAAACCGTTAATCTCAACAGATTTCACAGGTTTCCTTATTGCTCACATACAGTTATTAAACGGTCAAGTGCTAGGTTAGACAATATCTAAAAATAAGCTATTATTAAAACAGCTGGCAACGTTCCATTGCATTCTGAGTACATGGCCTTCTATTATTGTGTGATCAACTTTGCAAGCCTAAGTAACATACAGCAATGTGTTCAAGGAATTGCTATATCTCTTACTAAAATTGTATTGACCAAAATATAAATGAATTTCACAACACCTAGGATAGATCAGATTGAAACTAGCATTGAGAAAATACACTTCAGAATGATAAGTCGACTAGTAAAAAAATCTTCATATCAAGACCTTGGGAATTAAAGTCTTTACCCTTGGCTGGTAGGTATTTGTTTACACAATAGAAGTTGACTCTACACGTTATCCCAGAAGTCAAAAGCTTAAAGGTTCAAAAGCATTAAAGGTTTGCTTATTCCTCTGGGTAGTGAGAATATCCTCAATTCCATTATAGATCATAAAACTTACTGAGTGAATACATTAGCAGTTTAAGCATTTATACTTTTGAGTCAAAAGGGAGCGAGGAAACACTTGGAATGGAAATATACCTGTGACAGATTATTAGATAATTTTCTTCTATTGTTTCTTGAACCTTGTTCTGATTTCTCTGCTATCAGTCTCTACTACATCTGGATCAAAGGCATAGGCAGGGTCGAAGGCAATAATTCTGTGTTCCTAATTGAGAAATAAGTCTTACATCGATTTCAGATTTTAGCATCTTATAGTGAAATTTATAAATGCAAAATAATTATAACACATATTAATGGCCTTGTGAATTTAACCTCTGCTGACATGAGGCAATCATGATATTCTTTGGGGTTTGGGTACTGAGCTGAAACTTCTCTGAAATTCACATATTCTCAAATGACTTTTGGTTTTTTATCCCTTATTTGGTCATGTTGCTTTTCGCATCTTGATATAGAAACATCTTGATCATAGAATAATCAGTTATTTATTTTTCAATAAAATTAGAGGGGCTCATTTGGATCTAAATGTTGCTTTGTAAACTAGTGCTTCTTCATGACACAAAACCCCAGAACTGACTATAACAGTAAGTTTCAACTGGAAGCCTGTCTGTAGTATGGGGCCTGCTGACTGCATGAAGATGTGTGAGAAAAGGGGTAGGAAAAACAAATTCACCTTACAGTTTGACAGTGATAGTCTGCTTGACATTTGCAATGTCAGGCCTGCATCAGACAAAACTTGGGGTTCCCCACCCCAAGGAAGGTGATAATCATTGCTCTCAAAACACAGGGTAGTAAAACTAAACCAAAATAAAACTAATTTCACTGTAGCAGAAAGTCAAGAAGTAAACATGTAGAGGTGGAAATGTGTTTTAATGCAACTTTTGCTTTCTCAGAAATTGCTATCTTGAGGTAATTTCACTCTTAGCAGTCAGTACCCACATACTCAAAGTTAGTGTGTTGATGTTGATGGACCTTACTCAGCCTCAGTGATTCTGATGATCTTAATTACACTGGAGAAGAGTGAACTAATAAGAGCTAGACTATTGTCTTCTACTCTGACAGAGATGAATTCAAAAGTCTGGTCTTTCATAAGTTAATTTATGGTAGATCTGTTTTCATCCTCTCTTTGTTCTAGTAAAAAAAAGAGGTGGGAAGGGGAGGCTGGATAGGAGATTGGTTGCTCATTTGCATCTTATCAAGCCCACTGACGAGCCCTGGGCTGACCCAAGGCCAGAAGGCCAGTGTCCTGCAGAACCAAACCATCCTTGCCCTGCTGCCCCCGATCTGACTCCAATCCAAACAACTGTCATACCAGTGGAGTTTCACATGTTGTCAAGGCAAGACAGATGATTGAAACGCACATGTATCTGGGCTACGCCAAACTTCAAAGATAAGAGAGAGTAATTTTTCATAATTAATCAAGAAGATTCACAAGATTACACAAGGCTCATCAGCAGCAGCCAGCATTGTGGTTTCAAACGCAGCATATTCTCTGCACAGTTTCTGTGACTTGAGACCACAGAGAAGCTGTTTAGCCACCCAGCACTCTAACTCCTGTGGCATGCACTAAACTAGTTAACTTCAGAAATCCAGGCACACCACACCACTTTACCTCAGAGGCTCCACACCCAAAAGACTCCCAGGCTCCACAATCATCATAAATACTTGTAATGAGGAGCTTTTGCACTATCTTTTGTTTACACAAACCTACTACTTCAGTGTCAGAGCCTGCTTCTGCTTCCATTCAAATCAATGGGAGTTTTGCCATTATCTCTAACGAAAGTAGCCCCTCGCATTGCGTTACATTTGATGATGATGGATCACTATTCCTTCCTTGCAAGAATAATAGTTTAGCAACCATGTCAACAAATCTGCATGTCCTTAGCTGTAAGCACCTGAATGGTCTTACTGGTTCCAGTGGAATTACATAAACTCTTGAAGTTAAATGCTCTTTTTGTTTGTTTTAATCTAGCCAACCCCTGGAATCCTCCTCTGTCAAGTAAACATGTCTTCCACAAGAACACATACAAACTTGGTATAATCTAGATACTATCAGCAAACATATGGCTGATCTGCCTTTACACTGCAAGTCCTATAACTGATTATGTGAAAAATAAAAATGCAAACATATTCAATCAACTTGCAGGACACCTAGGATTATGTTTTCAGGCTTTTACAGTAGAAAAAATAAAGCTAGTGGTGTTTATATGGAATATAGTTCTGAATCGAAGTGCAATGTATTGGGTCATCTACCAAATATAGGAAACATACGTTATTCAACATGGTGACTCACACAATGAGTAATGTAGTCTAAAGGGTATATTCTCCCCTGTGAACAGACATAACTCTCAGTAATGCTAATAATCCCATAAATCCCAAAGGGCCTCATTTAGCTGAAAGTATCTGCAACCTTGTGAACTGTGCAGACTGTGCAGGGTCACAGATGTCAGCTCCTTGTGACCAGACCAGCCCTCCCCACACCTACTTGCCCTAGGAGAGCACGGGTTCAGTGTCAAGCAGTTGCAGAGCTGCCCAAGAGCAGACCCCATCCTGGAGCTTCCCTCGTATGACTGTATAGGAGGCTTGATGTCACTGGTTCCTGTACTTCAACTCCATAATTGTCCTTGAGGCTGTGGTGGAAGCTGGGATGTTGACTACAAAGACAGCTTGAAGATGATCTCTTTGCTTAAGAAATCCAGTCAGCTTGGTGTGGAGGGCATCCAGCTCCTTGCTGGATTTGAGTAGGAGACATGTGTTTGTCATCGTCATTGTGAATGATGCTGGATAACAAGGAGTGATATTCTGGGACTATGCTGGCCTCTTCAGACTTTACTGGAGCTATATTTTTGACTGAAGCTTCTCACTGAGGAAAGCAGAATTGTACATATGTACTAGGGAGCACTGAACTTCAGCGGGTTACTTACTGATGGACTACCTTGAACTGGGATGAGCACGTAGGAGAGGGGCAATTTGTGGTACATGCCATAAGGCGAGGAATTCTAGACAGGGGAATATTTTCTCTTTTGAAATACAGAATAACTACAGCCCTAATTCTGGAGCAGTACAAGACTGTAAGCTGATAAGTAGGAATCAAGGAATTCCTACAGTGTTGCGCTTTGCAGTCTCCCTGAGCTATAAGATACACTGATGTCACTTTCTTCTGGGCCAGAAGTGCTCAGAAATTACAGCACTCCCATAAAAAACAGAAAGCGGTGTTGGTGTGATTTGATTTTAGCCAGATTTCCTAACAAAAGGAGGCATATGTGTTCATCCCAGCCCCATACACACACTTCTCTGGGACTGCCTCTCAATATGATCTCAGTAACCTTTGAACAAATTTTGACAAAGTAGTGTCTGTATCCAAAAAGCCCTGCAAGTTCTGTGAAATTATGTCTTTGGGTAGACAGAGGAAAGGCTTATTAGTGCCTTAACCATGAGCTTTTATGAGGTATCTGGAAAGCTACATAAGAGGCGCATGCTCAATGCATCCATACTCCTGAAAAAGGTCCATGAATGGAGCTTAGCCTCTAGATACCTACTTATCCACACAGTTTATTTCTTTGTTCACCCCTAGCTTTGCTTTACACGGCCCCAACCAGCTTTCTCCAACACAACACCCAGCCTTGACTTGGAAAATTATTTATCCAGGGGCTTTTCCCAGGAGGTAGCATGAATGAGCTCTTTTCACTAGATTTGGTTCCTTCCAGCCGATGAGTCGCTATCTAAAAGTGTTGAACCTTCACTGTTTATATACTCTACCATAGGGCATACAACACATATACTCAGTTTTATACTATAACAAAACCACATTCATGTGGGCTGCAACAAAGTCTGAGCTTTATTTCCAAAGACTTAAAAAAAATCCACCCCACAACACACTAAGAATAATAGTTGTTTCTTAGGGATCCTATGCTATGCTGGCACAACAATTCTGCTCTAGAAGTAGCTGGTGGTCACTTTGCTTTACTTGTCCTCAGGACCCGGAACTGATCACTGGCTCCCTTTATTCAGCAGCATAGATCTATACAATAAAACCCAGTCCCCGCTAGCTCTGTTGTTCATGGAAGTCTTCGGTTTGTTTTGGTTTTTCAGGAGACCTTCCTGTTAGCCCAAGGAAGTCACTCTACTGGTGGAGAAACCTCTTGCCGATCTTGGGCTCTCAGCATTGTCAGCAGTAGCTGGCCATTTTCAAGGTTTGCTGTCCATAGAAAGAGCTAGAAGCTTAATTCTGAATACTGAAATTAAGTTAATGTTGAAGGAGCCCCTGTGAACCCAAGACGATGTGCCAGGACTGCTGGGTGCCTTTCAGCTCAAGCCATCATTCAGAGTTAGCATCAAGTATTCCTGCCTCGCAAACAGTACAAATCATTTGATCAAATAAATGCAATGTTGGGCAATAATTGGACAGTTAATTTAAACCCTTTCTTGCCCATGGCCTCCCCAGCACCTAGAGGCTGTTGAGAGGCATCTGGAGCCTGCAACGTGTTGCTGCTTGGAGACTTCCAGTCAACTGCCAATGCAGCTGCAATGCCCCAGTGAGGATAACTGGTCAGCTCTAAGGACAACTTTTCTTCTGGGTGTTTTGGGGAGCACAAATGCCTCAGAAGGTGTGTTCTGGTGTTTGTTTTAACTTCCCAAGGAGTTAAAAGAGCCATTTCAGCATTAGCCAGAATGTTGATTATAAACCCACGATTTTCTGTAATTGGGCCTCATTAATAAATTCCTCAAGAGTTCCCAAAGGCAGGAGAGGTAAAACAAGAGCCACAGGGATCAGAGCAATAGGGAACTGTGAGGATTCCCGACCGTGTTGTTAATTCCACTTAATCAGCTCAGTGAAGCTCTGTATTCAAAAGAAAATAACCATGACTCACAAAATACCCCTGTCAGCAGGGAGTGGGATTCTCTCCATTTATAGCAATATTTTCCCCAATTTTTGTCCTTTCTTTCATTCTGTTTTTTGAGCAGGGAAGACGACCCTCCCTTAGGGAACTTTGAGCACCCTCCATGTTCCTGGGCCTCACTGCAGGCTGGAAGAGCTGTGGTCCGAGAGGAAGTCCAGCGCAGGTCCCTCGGGGCTTCTGGGAGACCCATTCTGCAATTCGAATGTGCCAGAGGGTTTTTCCATCAGACCCAGACTGAAAAGAAGTTTAAAGCAGTCTCAGAGGCATAGTGAGGCAGATTCAAGATTTATTGCTGTTTAAAGAGGACACAGATAGCAGCAAACTTCCAGAGACAGAGCTATCCCTGTTCCCTGCTCTAAACTGCTTGCCACGAAAGGTAGGCAAGAGAAACAAAGAGAAGACAAATTACCGGGATAACAATTCAGGTCATGAGAAAAGTAGGGATTATGGAGGATGAGAAGGCAGGATGGTTTGCCAGAAGAAGGGAGCTTTCTGAAGGGGGGTGAAGGAGGACCTGAAGGGGAAGATTCCCCAGTGCTATATGGAGAGTTTAAATTGCTGGACTTTAAAAACAGGAAAGGCAGAATGAAAGTCAAGAAAGAAAGGGAGTAGAAAGCTTTTGGGAAGAAAAAGTAGGGAAGGAAAGATCTGTGAAAAGGTTTGCAGAGGACCTGAAAGATGCTTGAATATTTGACATAACAGACATAACAGTCTGCAAGCAGCTGAAAAAGCAAGGGAGCTTGTGAAGCCTTCAGAGCCGCTCTTCAGGCTGCTCATTACCCTGTAAGTGCACTCCTCCTTCCCCTTCTTTCTCAAAATGGAGGATGGAGTGAGAAGGTACTGGGTACTGCTGTGTCATGCACGGCCTGAAGGGATGCCTGAATGTGTCTGTGTGTAGCCTGATACCTGGACATGTTTAGTTAGCGGAGAGTCACGTGTAGAGGCAGCTGCGTATCTGCGAGGGAAGATCCTTACCCCCCTCCCTTGGAGATTCTGTGTGTGATTCATCTAGTAAACACATTGCAAGGAGTCATTAGAGTAGCCTGTGAGGGGGAAAATCCTCCCTCAAAACACACACCGTCTCTTCTGCAGTCAGAATGACTAAGAAGAATGTGCACTGCCATGGGCAACATGTTTTTTCTTTAGACACACTGCTTCAGGTTTTCCAGCATAAAAATCTTCCTTGAAACACGCAGTTTTGGTGTCCTGACAAGCAGCAGAAGGGGAAATAGATACTACAAATGAAAACAGTTCCAGTCACCAACCCCTATTTTTTTCTCTTTCCCACTTGCAGATTTGCTCCTTTACTTGATATTTGGGAATCCTCTAGTCTCAGCATCTATTTACTTTATTTTATTTTTATGAGTGTTCTTGAATGTAATGGAAGAATAAACATTTCAGTTTTCACAGCCTTGTGGCTCTTGATGGGAGCTTAGCTGCTTCAACTGTGTTTACAAAACAGAGCTGCGTCATCGCGTTTGTTAATTTGATGATTCTTGGACTATCCATATTTTTGGCTGCCAAGCTCCCATTTAAATGTAGTTTGTTATGTTTTCATAGGCCCCAAGAAGAATTTCTTGATCAAAGTTTTAGAGTCAAACAGGACCATCCAGTTTTATAGCTCACAGAATCACCAAGTTGTCAACGGTTGTAGACCAGTGGTGGGAAATCTGTCATAGCAAGGAGCCAGCCCTGCATATCCCCTTCTGGACCCACATCAGCCTCCTGAAAGGTTGCAGTCCGGCAGGAGAAATGCCAGCAGGCTGAAGCCCTTATCCTTGTGCAGGTCTGTCTCTGCTGGCATTGGGATCGCGAAAAGAGCCGTGATTGTCATTGGGGTGGAGGTCCCTCTTCCCAATCTTCATCATGAGAGGCAGAATCTTGGAGGAGGGATAATGACAATACAGACCTAAACCTCAAAAATGAGGTGATGAATTAAGATAACACAAATTTTAACTCTGGGTTAAAAGGAGAGAAAATGAAGGCAGGACATACAACACCTCCAAGTGATGGGGAACTGGGGGACCACCATACTGGCATGTGGAAGAAGATCTGGCTTATGGTAAGGGCAGAGTAGATGGACCACGGATATGACTGGGGAAACCTGGCTGGAGACCGAGGAGGAGAGCATTTGGCTCAATGCACAGCTCAGCTAAGGAAAACAAAGGAGTATTTCCCTCCAGCTGCCATTTATACACCTATAAGCAAAAGCAAACAAGCAGTCTTGTATCTACTGTGGCTTCTAGAGAGTTAATGGCTTTATGGAGGAGTAAAGGTGAAAATTACTGTCATGGATATATGTTCCAAGATGTGGTGGGGGCAGGGCTGATGAGAGGAGGATTGCTGTATGAGAGATACTGTGACCAGCAAGATTGGAGCTGTCAAGGGTTTTAGTTAAAAACCCTACCTATGGCTTCTTCTACCCTGCCAGCTGCTGTGTAAATATTGTTTCAGTCCTGTAAAGCAGAATGCAAAACTGGAAGATCTCCACAGGATTTCAGCAGCTCTTCTACCTACAACTAGGCACAAAAACATGCCACCTGCACAACCTGGGAGTAATGACAGCTGCCTAAATGCGTATTAAGGAGAAAATTGCTTCTTCTTTTAATTGCTAAGAAATTTACTGGCAAAGATATGCATTAATGCAGTGCCAAGATTGCACACTTCAGAGTACTGAGCTCAGCAAAACTTGAAACTTCTGAAAACCGGGACACATGCTAAGCACCTTAGCTCTGTCCCCTTTGAGCAATGCCCCAACTTGCCCACTGAGCACATCCTGCCTTTGCACCATCGCCAAGCTCCTGGGCCATGACCACAGGAGGCAAAGAGGGGAGAGCTGCGCCTCGATGGGAGGTACCCACAACCCATCCTCTCCTGCTGGTGTACCCACACCACCTGTCCTGTCCCATTTCCCTGAAGCGACATCAAACCTATTGCGGTTTATAACCCATCTCTCCTTATGAAAAAAACAACCCCAAAATCCAAATCCAAACAGCTGTCCAAGAGCATACTCACAGTTGAATGCCTTTTTCTCACAGATTTCCACGATATTCCACCTTGCTCCTGATTCTCTCCATGGCAAGAAGATCCTTGTACATCACAAAATGGTGAAATAAAGTTGTCACACTTTCAGCTTTTCCGTTTAATCACCCCCATGGTGTAAGCCTGGAGGAAGATTTGGTTCCTACACTCAGGTCTGCCCAGCTACTCCACAACCATGACTTTTTTGCAGGGCACCCCCTCCAGACCACCACTGCAAGTCCTTTTCTTCCTCCCTGCTCTGCTTGTGAAGAAAGCTTTTAGAAGAAAGGCGACAGGGAAAAGAAAGAGGGACTAGCTTTAGACAATGAACTGGACATTGTATTTATGTATACGTGTGCCAGAAGCAGAAAAGGGATGGAGAGGGATCAGGGTGGATCTCCCACACTTTGACTCATGTGAATAGTCCCCTAAAGTGGGGTGAGGTTGAGATCTGAGTTAAGGCATAACCACATGAAGTGGGGTTTTAACAGATTTTGAGGGTTAAATATTTAGACTTAAACTGATGGTCAGGTAACACATGGTCTAAAAAGAGTGTCTGTAGACATGGTGGGGAAGGGAAAATGCCTGATTATAGCTCTTGCACAGGACTTAAGACCGGAGATGCACTAGTTGCATCAAGTGGGAGGAAGAAAAGGGGGAACACAAAGAGTGAAAGCAGAGGAAAATATGCAGTTTACCTTGAGAAAGGGTGATTAAAGGAGTCCTGCTCTCCACAAGCTCTGACAGGTCCGTGAGCTACTCCTGCCATGCAATCCTTGGCATTTCCTCGCGCTCTTCCCCAGGCAGCACAGCTGGGGGCTGGTTGCCATCTGGGCCTCTTCCTTAAGCCACAGAGGAGGCTATTTAAATAAGGGACAGGAGGGGAAGGCAGGAAGAAACGTGATTTCCTTCATTCTAAGCAAACCTGACACCCCGGGCTGAGCCTGCCTTGAGCTAAGGACACAGCCTGCCAGCTCGTCTGCCAGCTCTATCTTCACTGGGAGCGTACGACCCTCCGCACACGCACAGCCATCGTCGGCGAGCAGGGAGACAGTGGTGCCATTGAGCAGCCCCGAGAGCTCTATTAGCTGCCTGGCTCTTCTGTCCTCTCCCGTGAATGCATTATTGATGGTGATCCCGGAGCCGAGGAGCTTGCAGCTTGCCTAGTGCATGGAGGCACCAGCTGCGGCGTTCCTGGGACATTACTGCTGGCACCGGCCATCCTCCAAGGGTAGTGGGAGGGAGAGAGGAAGAGGAGAGGGACTTTTGGACTGACCAAGCTTGCCACTGCATTGCACTTACAGCTGATTTTTCCCTTGGGATTACAAAATACAGCCCCGAGCTTCCCAGGGGCTTCAACCCCGAGGCTTCAGCCTCCCTCTTGGCCACCCAGGAGTGGGTAAAGCTGCTACCTGTGATGTGGAATGCCATCCCACGTGGCAGAGAGGCTATCTGTCTGCTTTGTTCACCATGCCTGGGAGGAAAGACAGGCTGACAGTGGGCCTCGTGTAGGGTGCTGCTATCCTGCCCAGCTTCTGGCCATGTGTAGCTGGGGTGGCCCTGGGAGGCACAACGGGACAGGACAGAGAAGCCATGAACACCAGTTGTGGAAGGATCTGGAGAGCAGAAGCCTTGCTTCAGTGTACTCATACCTGAGCTTTTAGGATGGTGGAGAAAACTTGGCTTTTCAGGGACTGGGAGAGGAGAGTGTGAAGTTTGCTGCAGCCCAGGAAGCTACTGAAAATTGCTGCCTCTGAAATAGGGCTTGTCTCTCTCTACAAATGCTGGAGATGTGTTTAAATCTGTCTTACAGAGCAGGTCTGAGTTTTCCTATTTAAAGACCATCTTCCTTTGGTTTAAAATGTGATATTCCGGTAAAGCTAACCTGGAAACCTGTGGTAGCTTTTGGCACGCTCTGCTGTGTGACAGCCATACCTCAAGGCTCTGGCCAATGCAGTGTCCCATTGCATCTTGCACTCTTCACCTTTAGCACCGCCCAGACCAAAGTGTTGCTGAGGTCTTTGCCCTCAGAAATAACCAGCAGTGGAGAAACCACCAGGGTGTATTGTGGCCCCTGTCTTGTTCCAGCAGAAAGCAGTGTGTCCGTACTTCACATTGTAATGGTCTGGTATGATAGTGCACCCATAGGCTTTGGAGAAAAGGCCACTCTATCTGAATCCCGATGAGCAGCTTACAGAATAAGGAAACAATAAGGAAATTTCATCCTTGTGATTCTTTTACCACAATCCAAAAGTGCAGGTTAGGCACAGCTAGTAATCTTTCTCCTTCCTCTATTTCTTTGCTATTAGGAAAAAACCAAAAATTTATCAGTTAACTGGTAGCTACAGAATAACAGAAACTACCACCTAGAAATTTGTTCTTCTCATTCAAGCCAAGATTACCAACATACTATCTAGGAAAAGACTCAAAATCCATAGTAAATTAGAGAAGTCAGTTAAGACACAGAACTCAAAGAATTAGAGATCTTCCCAAAACACAGGATTAGTACCATATTTATTTGACAAATGTCGTGCTTACTTTAATTTGCAAGCTCTTGGTGTATTTCTACCTCTTAGAAGTGCTCAGGGCTGCTATGCCTTAAAATGAGAAGTGACAGCGAAAAGTGATGGAAAAACAGTGGAAATGTTGTCCAGAACAGAAGAAGGACAGTTTCTAAATCAAGTTCCTGACTTATCTGCAGGGACTATGTCTCTTCTTGAGTCTTAAAAATATTCTCTGCCTCCTGGTTTTGCACAGAGGAGAGCACATTAGTTGGATCTGTGGAGATGCAGTTCTCAGGCTCGGTTCTTTCCCACCAGAGGCAGGTATGTGCTACACCCATCCCGTAATTAGTGCCTGTTCTTTGCCTCTTGTGGAGGAGGATTGCAGTTTGCCAGCATATTTGAAACGGGTCTCCATGTCATTGGGAGTGCTCCCATGAAAGCATTCTGGCTTGTTGAAACATCCAAAATCAAATACCTGCCTGCCAGATAGAGCATCATCCCAGCTAGAGATGAAAAATGGCTTAGATCAGAGAGTTCTATCCTTATGTTAAGGTAGGATATAGCTCTCACATATCTCTGTTATGCTTCTTGATTTCTTTGCAGGAAGCATGCCAAAGGCTTTTATCATCAATCCAGAGGAGGATCTACAGAGGAGAAATTCCAAAACAGCATCAGGGAACAGTATGCTTTTTTCTTCCCTCTCTTGTTATTTCCTCACATTAAACAATTCATTGACTTTAATTGTGCTTGCCTCAGGCAAAGAAGCCTGGCAAATTTGAAGACCATTTTTATTATTAGTTAGGTGAGTTTACTTGCCAAGCATACTTTCCCAAGTTCTCTGAACATCCTACTCATCAGTCGCTAACAAAGGCCCCATTCACATGAAGGCTACCAAACGGGTTTGCAGCATAGTTCACAACTGGCCCAGGGTGGGAGCTTTCAGAACCCCCCTCTGTCTGCTGCTATGGCGTCCAAGGTCATCTACCATTAAGGAGGGGGCTTAAGCCTCAGTAAGGGGAGGATTTGCCTAAAGGAAGGCTTAAGTGGAATTGTGCCTTGGAACAAAATTGCCATCCAAAAAGTCCCTGTACTTAAATACAGCTGCCTCTGTTGTTTGGCTGAGCACTCCCAAGGTATAGTAAACAGCTGCTGCACATTGAGCAGTCCCTTCTGTGTGCAGCCCGTAGCTATCTGGTCCTTGTCTAATTTAATAGCTCCCAAATAGGAAACATAGGTTCAGCTCCACCTTCAGCCCAAGGAGGCTTGCTGCCTGCCTGCCTGGAGAGTGCCCCAAGCACCAGAACGTGGAGAGCAGGAACACATTGTCCTGCTTTCTGGCTGAAGCTGGATCCAAGAGCTGGAAGTTAGCTTAAGCACAAGAATTCATAGAAGAGAGAGAGTGATTCTGTAGTGGTTAGGAGATAAAGCTTACATAAGGCTTTCACAGTGAAGAAAGAATTCAGCCTGGTTCTGAGTGCTGCTACCTCAGCTTTGGAGGTGAGTCCTTTACCAGGAAAAGCCCTCAATTCATCCTCTAAGGCTGTGAGCCTGTGCTGAGGCCTCAAGAGTGCTGCAGAGGCAGAGTGCTTGCCATGTAGCCACAAGGCTCTGGTGGAAATTACCCCCAGGACAGGGAGTGAATGTGTTGGGAGGAGTTGCCACTGAGGCACAGTGGCACCTCCGCTCTTCTCAGCAGCGATGGACGGGCTCAGAGAAGCTGTTTGAAGTCAAGTGCAAATTAACTTGCAGGTAACTTGTGCCAGACTAAAACCTTTGCCTCATTTTTTGATCCTTATGGTCTGAGGAGGAATTGAGGCTGAAGCGTGTTTGTCTGTAGCTGAAGCAGCCTAGCCAGAGGTGACCTGGCTGCCGGGCCAGGGAGTGGAGGGCCTGGGAGTGGAGGGAGAAAAAAGCTG
The DNA here is from genome assembly GCA_013399435.1 of Arenaria interpres. Lineage (NCBI taxonomy): Eukaryota > Metazoa > Chordata > Aves > Charadriiformes > Scolopacidae > Arenaria > Arenaria interpres. The sequence continues at coordinate 16,085 of VXAK01002914.1, read as the reverse complement.
GAAAGAACAAGGGAGCTGAACCCTTGCCAGGTAATGAAGTCTTTCTTCCACTTTGCACAAGTGTGGAAGTAGAGCTGCCTGGAACTTGATGCCAGACCGCTGTTTGTGCCATGTCTTCTCTCTTACCTGGGGATAAAAGATCAGGAGCGCTGAAGAGCATGTGGGACTATTCTCAAGGCCAGGAACACCACCCTTGAGAGGAGCCCAAGCAAAGAAACCTGTCTGGAAATCAGTGTAATGGGGGATGCAGAGCCTGACACAGGGGCAATAAAGCCTTCACTGACTCAGTGCTAAGTCACAGGGACCTCTGCAACACACCACCCAGAAATCCTGCACATTCCAAGTCATCATGTATTGCCATGAACAGAAGGGTCCCAGACACGAGCCTTCATAACAAGACTGTAAATTTTTAATTAACTGCTCCTAGAAATAATTTTGCTCAGATTTCTTATGAAAAACAGCTGGAATTTTTGGTCTTTTCTGCTCCTGGGAAGTCCAATTTGACTGTTCAGAGAGTGTGGACTGTGTGGTCTGCCCCTCTGCACCATCCTCCCTGTAACGTAGACTTTGCCTTAAAACCCACAATATATCCTTTTATCTGACTATAATGCATTGGGCAATGCGAGATGGAGCTGCTGGTGGAAGATGTCATGAAGTTCCATTGCACTCGCATTTTGAAAGGGAATCCTATTATAAAAAAAAAAAAAAGCCCATGACAAGGCTGGGGAGAAAGATCCTGCACTTTGTCAATGTCTTGGCATGGAGTTAGCTGGGAGTATGGGACTGGACACAAGCGGAGAGTGGGCTTTTCTTGGCATTGGCCACAATGAGTGTGGTTGTCCAAAGAAAGTATGTGGGGGAGGCTGAGGGGATAGAAGAAGACAGACATGTTAAAGGGAAGTGTGTTCCTACATAATGAGACATTGTAATATGTGTTAAAGAAAAAAAAGAAAAAGAAAAAACTCCAGGGTGGTGAAAGGATTTCCCCAGCAAGGGGGTTGAGCTGAACATAATTTTGGCTTACCATTATGGACTATTGTGTCTTTGTAGGCACGGGGCTCTTGCACTGGGTCAGCCTTTGTGTCAAGTCTAGCTGCAACCCCTGAGTTCCCCAAGCTGCCTCTCATCTGTGAATCAGCTTTGGTTTGTTTCTACCCATGCAGCTGCTATTTTTTATTTAGTCTAATTTTAGCATATGTACCAGCAGCTGCAAAAGTAAATGGTCCCATTTGGTATCCAGCGCATCTGAACGAAGAAGTGGCCCACACGAGGTATGCTGGGTTCCCCCTCTCTGCATAACTTAAACACCAGACAAGTAATAAACAGTTTCTGCAAAGTATGATATTATGACAAATTGTATTGCACAATTTTATGTTTTTTTTTCTGATAAATGCTGGCCACAAACTGTAAAGCTCACACATAAATATTTCCTTGTAGAGCTGGGAAACAAAGGACTTTGTCCCTGAGCTGCAGCACTAGACCTGGAGCCTGAAGCTTACTGGAAGCACAGCAACAAGACAGAAAAGCAGATTTCCTGCAATGAGCGGTATTTTCACATAACGATGTGTTTGTTTCTGAGAAAAGGAAATGGAACATCTAGGAGGAAAAAAGGGATGATCCAAAAAAACCCAGGTAGAGATAGTAATAAACCGACGGAAAATACTGAATTTACATCAGTGAGTACTGGTCTGCCAAGTTCAAGACGTTTTTTAGGAAAAGCACTGAACTGTCGGGGGGAACTGATGAATCATTAGGATTTTGATACATTTTGAGATATATGGGTTTTTTTCCTTGCTCTCTTTCCTGCTCCCCTGCTTACAGCCGACCCCAGCACCGCCTCCTCCCGCAGTCCCAGCGCCCACCTCGCACTCAAGGACCAGCACAAATTTGGCTCCTGCCTGGTCAGTATGTGGTATTGTGGCCTACCAAGGTTTCACACAGATTGGTTGGGTGTGACACCAAAACCATGCAAAGACAATTGAGATAAGAAGCTTGCATTCGTTCTTCAGCCACTGTATCCCCATCAGAAAGAGGAAAGCACTTTTATTCCATCTGCTGCTACAGCAGGCTGGTCCTTCCCAGGCACGCTCCTTGCTGCTCTGTGCACTCTATGAAAGCAACTTGGAGGTGGATACCTTTTTTGCTCAGCCAAACTCAGGCATTTTAGTTGCTGAACAAGATCTCTGACTTGGGTTATTCTTTCCTATTCTTTCAACAGAACAAAATGAGCAATGTAGGCTCGTAATCCCAAGATTATGCAGCAAAAGAGTTAATGTTTGCTTATTCGGGGACGTACTCCGAGGTCTTGGCTTCTCCCAAATATGTTTTCATTTTCTAGCCCAGGACTAGGCAGTGTGGGATGGCTATACAGATCCTCAGATCAGCCCTATCCTTCCCTGGCAGTGTTATCCGCACCTTATTAGGGTCCCATGTATCAAAAGAGAGACAAAACTGGTTTCTGTTTATTTTTTTCTATGAGTCGTGAGGTAGGCTGGGTGGGAGTTGGGTGGGAGTTTGAGAGTAATAGTTATTAAAATTTTAATAAAATAAAATAATCTCATACCTTTTCTCCTTAGTGAACTTCGAAGTTTCATGTTGAGTATTTCAAACCAGCAATCCAGATGTATTCTCCCAGACCACTGGCAACCTTTTCTCCTTAATCTTGCTGAATGAGAAGTGAGGATCTGTTACAGTCATTGAGTAAGACTTAATGTTGATCCTTGCAAGGAGGAAAACTGCGCCTGGAAAAGACTGTGTCAGTTAAGGAAACCAATGACAAAAATATTTGTTAGGTGAGTAGATGGGGAATTCAGTAACCTTGCATGAGCACTGGGTTGAACAGCATTGTGTTCAGCCACCACTTATAGTACTCTTATTGCCTGCCTCCTTGTTTTCAACCATGAACATTCTACATGCTCCACTCACTTCTCCAAAATGTACATGGTGGCAGGAGTAAGTCAGATCATCTTCGGTGATCCTCACGCACTTAAGCAGCAGATTGACTTTTGCAGGTAGTAGTTTTCCTTTTTGCTTCAAGATTCATCATCACAGGGTTGTCAATACCAGAACCACCACACTGAAAACAGAGTACGTACAGCTCTGAACTGTATGTTAGAATCAAGCCTTTGGGTGTAAATTCTTCAGCTCTACCACCTTGTCTTACACATCATACTGTTGTACAGTGGAAATAATAACCAGGCAAGGAATCCTACTAGCAAAATAATTTGTATTCTTAGTGAGAAGAGGCAATGCAGGTTATTGGCAGTGCTTCATTGACTGCTTTGTTGTCATCACCATAAAACTCTGACAAAAAGAAATGTTGCTATAAAACCTCCCCATCACAGCAGCCACAAGCCAGCCACAGCTTCTAACCTCCATGCTCCCAGGGTGTCCGAAGCCAGCAGAGAAGCAGCAATGTCTGCACACATTGTGTGGAATAGGCACCTTTGTGGCTCTGCCTCTCTGTCATGGGTGAAGCAGCCAGGATGGAGGAGCCCCCGGGGCATCTCTCTGCAGCCTCCTGACTCGAACACCCTGCTCAAACTGCAACCTTTCCATGGAAGAGTTTCTTGTCAAAGGTGTGGGGTTTATTTATTTATGAAGCACAAGGGCCTCATGCTACTACTCAGATCACAGTAAATAAGATGCAAAACACTGGGTCTTCCGGTCTGAATTGCCTACTTGGTCATTCTTTGTCAACACTCAAGAGATGACAGCTCTTGATCTGGATGAGTCTCTGCTTTTACTCTCAGACCACTTTTCCCATTTCAAACATACCTGTTCCCTGTGGTTGTGTTTGTTTTCCATTCGAACTTTCATTTTAAGTACAGCCAGCTAAAATGTATATTCATGATGGTTGGAATTATTAGTGGTTCCTGGTCTTCAAACATTGAAAAATTTATATTATTGCAGGCTTGACCACTGTTGCATGTTTACATATAGGATTTCTTTTTTAATCATGAGCTGTTGCAAGAATCTGTCATTAAGAGATATGCAATATCTGCATGAATTTAGATTTATTCTGTCAATATTTACATCACTATAAACCATGAGTGCAGTCAGAGGTGGCAGAATCCTATCATTAATTATTTGTGACCATTTCAATTTTTTTAAATCTGTGAATATAATTCTGTTTCTAGGCTCATAGCAAAAGCAAACAGTTAGACTGAAAATGCATATCAAAAAAGCACCATATTTGCTATGTATCACTCTCCTTTTATGAATTTTTCAGCCAAGCAGAAACACAGAACACACTGGATATTGTACGGCTTATAGGGCTGATAGTAAGCAGTTAATAAAAACAACTTATTATTCAACCATACGTTAGTATTGCTCCCATATGCTATCAGGCAACTACCTAAAAATAATTTTATCTGTCAAAATCAGATCACTGACAAATAGGGAAAAGCATCCTAAATGACATTCTGAACTATTCACAAAAAGTATTTTTACTAATTCCATGATATCTGAAACAAAGTTGAATCAACCTACTTTTCCAGTGTAATATGCTATTTACATAATTAGCCATTTTTATTTCCTGATGAAAAATTTAATACAATTGCAATAAAAGACACTGGAGAAAACCACTAAAATTCTGCAGAAATGAATAGGCTACTCTATAACCCTCCATCAGCTTACCTGAAAACAGGGCCAGGGAAATAAATGTGAAAAACAAAAAAAAATCAAGAACAATAGTTTGTTGGTTTTTATAACCCTTTTATTGGACAGACAATTCTATTGGCCAAATTACTAGTGAGTCTTGATCACCCTTTGCTGAGAGAAGCAGCTCCTTGCTGAGGTCCCTGCCCCACTGGCTGTCAGCCTCTTTCTGTCTGAGAGCCGTGTGGGTTCGGGAGCAGAGAACCGTGGAGTCTGAAATTACCTCTGAGAGCAAAGTCACCTCTTGCTTAGGCCAAAAATTCCCCCCCTGTAGTCTTCTCAAATTTGTAGAGCAGCTGCTCCCACCACTTCCAGCTGTCTTTGTGCTGCACTGGCGATCCTGCCTGGACATGGATGTCCCAACCCGGACTGATAGCTACCCAGGTTGCATTCTATTCTCAGGCATCACCCAAAGCCCAGGCTTCAGTCAAGGTAGGCTCGGTGGCTCTGCAGCTCTCATAGATGGGCTGGAAGGCCTTAGGTTGATTTGAAGAACGATGGACCTCAACAAACCTCTTTGATTCCTAATCCCCTCCTTCACCTTTGCTGAGGGAGATCCCACATAAGTGGGATCTGAGCGCCGAAGGCAGTGCCCTGCCCTGCCAGCACAGGGGGCTTGTCCAGGGGCAGTGGGGATGGGACTCAGTGCCTCACCTCTCCTGCAGGGTTCATCCTTCTTTTTGGTGCCTCCCCAGAAACTCAAACGGCAAAGCATGGTCTTGGGTGGAGCCCAGGGGGAGCTAGCCCGGGGGGGCTCATCCGGCGTCACCCCGCACCTGCACCACCCTGTCTTTACATACCCACAGCATCCCACTGGGGCTGCTCAGAACTGCATTCACAACATTCAACCATACCTTCCCTGCCTCAGTTTCCCCTCCGCTTAGAGGGGTGTTGCCTCCCACAACGGGCCGCTGTGGTTAGTGCTTGAGCATCTCTAACACCCTTTGCAAAGGAAAGGTGCTGCGTGCTCTCAGCACTGAGTATATTCATTTTTTAGAACAAAGCTGCTGTAAGAACACAGAACTTGCGCCATGTACAGTAGACATTTCTGGCATAGCTTTTATTGAGGTTAATATAATATTCATAACACTGCTAAAGGACTATTTGTTGGGCAAAGGGATTTTGCTACTGGCATTTATCTATAGAAAAGTTTTTCTGTTTTATGCCCACATACTAGCATATAATTATAGTAATAAAGTCTAGTCCCTCTCTTGAAGTGACTGCTGCCAGTATTATGAAATCATGGCAATGGTTGTAAAAATAAAAGAGGTCATAACCCCTCCACACACACACACACCCACTCTGTAGCTGATATCAAATAGCTTTGGTGGGAAAATGCAGACCTTTAAACTTTCTCTACCAAACTCAATGCATTCTGTATTTAACTTATCCTCTAAAACAGTTTGTGTTATAGGAATTTGAAAACTGCATATAACCATGGAAAAAGTCTGTACTTAATTAGCTACTGAGTCCAGCTCGATTTAAGCAAAATAACAACCATTTCTTTGTGCTAACTATTTTTAATGATATGCATTACATGCATCAGCCTGTCCTTATGCCAAGGCTATTCGAACATCAACTCCTGCTTCTCTGTTCTAGTCTTGGCAAAGAGAAGTATCAGGAAACGTCTGCATGGAGATGCTTTTTCATGTCTACCAGGGCAAGAACATTTCTTTCTCAGGAATAAAGCCAATTATCTTAGAATTGCAGTGGCATCAAGCATAATATGTTACAAGCTCCCAGGTGCCTCCTGGGAAAGCAGTGGAAGGAGCCTGGAGGAAAGGCAAGAGAAGGCAGGAAAAGTTTCTGCCTGTAGTCTTTGCAGCCAATTTTCTGGGGACTTCTGCAGCAAATACCCCTTTTTCCCCATTATAAGTATAAGCAGCAGAAAAAAAAGATGTTAGGAAACTCAGGTTAGTCATGCAAGGTGGAAAAGCAGAGTGGGCATGACCTGAGGCCCCATGTGCCACAGCAAAATGTAGGAGGCAGCAACTGTGTGCAGTGCCCAGGAGGGAGCAGGGCTGGCTCTGGCTGCAAAGATGCACAGAGTGCTTTTTGGCGCCTTCCTTTTGGGATGCTTACACTCGTGCCTTGGTTTCATAAAGCATTTGAGCTGCCCCACTGAAGGATCTTGAACTTCCTCAGGTGTTCAGACTGAATCTCCAAAAATCATGCCCTGCATGTGACTCTTGTTTGGGCACCTGATGTCACTTGTTACTCTCAAAAAAAATCACAGCTTCAGGTTTCACTCTGGCCAAAAGAAGACAGAATTAAGAGTCTAGTCAGAGAGTATGAAGAAGAATTAGAGAGCATTTGACAGCCTCTTCCTGTTCCCTAAACTCTTCATAGTCTGAAGAGTGTCAGAGGCATACAGTGGAGACAGTTGAAAAGTACAATTCCCAGCACGGCCCTGAGTGAGCTGCCTTATTTTGTTTTCTTAGCTGAGGCCTTTGGAGCCAGTGGGAAAAGAAAAACAACAACAAAACTCTCAGTTGTTCACTCTTCTTTACTGGAAGTGAAAAGTAAAGAATAAGAAGCAGTGTTAGAGGGAGAGAAAGGTAGCAAGAGTAATTTACAGGTTGTCACAGGGAGAAAAAGATGCTCAGAAAGAGCGATACAGGACAGAGGTTTTTGGAGAACGCTAAGAACGATGAAAAACTCACTCAA
>VXAK01002911.1:140-46447 GCA_013399435.1 Arenaria interpres | reverse complement strand
TCAGTGAAATTCAGTGAAAGCAACTTGCTCTCTAGGAAAATAATTAATGGAAATCCAACTCTCAAACAAATGTGGAAAGATGATTCACAGAGTTCAGTATTTGAAACTCTTCTCAAGGCTACTCCATGTTGTTGCCTTTCTAATAACAGCAAACAAAGAATACTTGACTGGTCAGGAGGAAATCACGAGTACTAGATTATCATGTACTCACACATCGCAAGTTACAGTAATTAAACAAATTTCGGTTCATAAACCTAAAGGCTCTTGTGAGTACAACAGCCAACCCAAAAAATAACTTCATTAGGTATTAACTGGAATTCCATCCTTGCAGTAGTGGTTTTGTGCAGAAAATACACATATACTTGAAAAACATTTCAAATGTTTCCTAAGAATCCTTCATGCCAAGGTATACAGAGTTGGCTACAAAGGCCACGTCTATCTTTACTGTGAAATACATGGGGAAATTACTGCTTTAACTCATCTTAAAATACAGGAAGAGAAAAAAGGTAAAAATAATAGGCATGCCATATAGCAGATTAACTTTATCATTAACTGCAGAGCATTGAGAAGAGAATGAGTAATTATATTTAGATCCTTGGTGATGGCTCTGGTCTCTAGTTCCCCATTGCTCTCAATCAAGAGCAATTCTGTTCAAGTTAGTCAAATTAACTGAGGTGAAATTGGTGAGAGATCAATATCCAGTTTGAGAACTAATAAAACCTAGTAGAGAGTTTTTTTGTAGGGTCTTTTGTTTTCAAGAAAGAAGGTCAGTAGGGGAAAAGGTAGTGGTTTATTGTAGACAGTTAAAACTTGGCTCAAGTTCAGTCCTCCTTTCTCCGTAAAATATAATAGAAAAATTGATGCCTCTTAAGAAGTACCACAATTTTTTCAGTGTTGTTTTGGGGGTTCTTGCTGAAAGTTTTTGTTATTGCATAGAGAGGAGGGGGAAGAAATGGTTGTGCTGTTATTTTTAGCAGAAACTCCACCATTTCATGTTATTTTAGAATGAAAAAAAGCATTTGAAGAAAATTTAGTCTAGTCTGAGGATTTAAATGCAGCTCTCGAGAAAGCTTTTATGCCTTAGCATTGGAAAAATACCATATGTTCCACTCTAGGCACATTATCTAGTCTTTGTATTTTTATGTATTTATTTACTGGAACAGTTTAATGCATTTCTGAGGCTGGAAACAAAAAATGGGGTCACTTAACAAGTTTAGTGCCTTCCCTGTGCTGCACTGCTGAACTCCTCCTGCCCACCACCACTGCTGCAGACAAACTCCCTCATTGGAGGGGATCACCTGCCCTCCTGACAGCATTGCTCCACAGACACTGCAGTGTGCCTACAAACAGCCAGGATCTGGCCCTTGCCAAGGGCAACCTGGCACAGGCCAGGTCCTTTGTGCAGTATAGCTTTTCTGACCTCAGAAGGTCAGGAAGGCCAACTCAAGCCATGATTCTTCAATGCAAAACTTTGGACTGTGACAGTCTTTACCCTTGTAACACCTGCTGTCCCATCCCAGTACGTTTACTAAATGCTTGTAAATGCTCTGCCACAAGCCAGGTCACACATCTGATCCAGCTTTAAAACCAAAACAAACTGTTGAAATAAAGAAATCCTCTGCAGGTTTTTTCCAAGCCAGTCAAGCTCTCAGCACATCAAATCGATGTACTTATAGCGATGCTTGCAGGCGAGGAGGGGGTGAGGCTGAATATCCCTGGGCACAGATACCATGAATTAGAGCAGCTGCTGAGCACACAGACCTCACAATGATAGCCCTTTGGCCAGAAGTGACCACTTTCCACCTCAGATTTTATTACAAAAGAAGCATTCCTTCCTTGCCTCTCTGTGACTTCCCTAACAGTCCCTTTTAATGTCACTCTCTCTAGAAATGGTGTTCAGCAACACAGTTCAGCAAGAACACATATAGTTGTATACCCAGGATGACTCCCACTGGTCTTTAGATGGCTAGTCAAAAGCTTAGAGTTGTATACATTCAGAGGTAACTTATGACCAGGCTTAGAAAGCTTTGGTAGGAAGTCAGTTAACATATTCATCATCCAAAGTACAGCTAAAAAACCAATATTCATCTCATACCCTGTAATTTTCCCAAAATCCTGAAGCAGACACAGAAAATGATTTTTCCTTCTTTTACCAGTTGTATGCTTGTGGATACTTCATGCCTACATTGATACAACTAAGAGCAAAAGACTTAAACGTGGATGTTTTTGTTTTGTTTGGTAGAGTTGGGAGATTAGGTGGGTATTTTTGGTGGGGATTTTTGGTTTTAGGGTGTTGATTTTTTTTGGATTTTATTTTAGGGGGTGGTTTTTTTGTTGTTGTTTGTTTGTTGTTGGGTTGTTTTTTTTAAGTGAGTAGCTTGCCACATGAGACACCTGAATTTTTAAACACTACCATGAGCGCACATATACTCCTCAAAATCATGAAACCTACTAACTCATTTTCAGGACGACATTTTCATAGATAATGCTTTTGCATGTTAAAATTGACCCTTAAAAGAAGGTAAAGTTTTAAGCATACTAGAAATTTATTTTTTTAAATAAAATTCATTTTGGTAAAATACATACTCATCGCTGAGATAGCATACAAGTTTTGCACTTTGCCTACAAGCATTGAAGACTCTACTCTCCACCTTCTTTACACATAAATGTTATTTAGTGTACAAATTTTGCACGTATGTTATTTATCAGGTTTATAAAGGAATAACCAGATGATTCTAAAACCTTCTTCGTCTGCAGCTACCCTGGTTGTCTGTCTCACTCTTCTGCCACCAGCTCACGGGACTTTAAGGCTACACTCAGCAAATGGTTTTGCACTCCAATCAGTTCAAGAAACCCCAAAAGCATAAGCCAAACTCAATTTTTTCCACAGGTAAGAAGGCTGCACAGGGCAGAGGAAACTCTACCAAGGAAAGCAAAAGGGCAGGAAAATAAAGAGTTAGAGCTTGAACAAAAGGAGGAAAAGGCCACAAAAAGCCTGGGGAGATACCACCCTTAGAGCATTTGGAGGACCATAACTAGCCCCTCCATTGCCACCAGCAAAATAGCAGCCACAGTTTTTTTGTGCCCTGTCCCAAAATCTCCTCACAGACTTCCACTGCCAAAGGCAACTCCCTGTTATTTCTGCACCTGGACCCAACTCTGAGCAGTTTTCACTGTATCTATGCTACTGGAACAGTCCTTATCTACAAGGTTCATTAGTTACAGATGAAAACATGCTCGGGGCCACTCTCTTAGATAGGAGCTTTCCCTGTGATCCAGGGGAAAGTGAGACGTATTCGACCTCAGAGGACAGATATTGCTAGGAATGATATTTAAAAAACTAACATTTATGCTAAGTGTATGCATAATGAGTACACTTGCATAATTATATACTGGTATACACAAGAAAAAAGGCAAGTTAAAGGGGGTTAGTTTTGTCTTTTAAGACACACTTGAAAACATAAATGAAGTCATACTCTGCCTGAAATCATCAAGTAATCGTACGGAAAACAAACCCTTCCAAAGGTGACCTATGAGGCTTAAAACTGGTATGAAACATGGGATTAGTGTTATCTCATACCATGCAACCAAATACCCATTTATGGTATTCAAGCACAATAAAACAAAAGAAAAAAAATTCTCATTCTGGAACTTGCATCTTTCCTCCGTTTCCCTTTTATTTATTTCAGTGCGTATCTCTGAGAGAGCACCCTTGTTCATCCCAGCTCACAGCTCTCCCACCTACAGCCCTGTGTGCCTGTCAAATGCCAACATCTGGTCGATAGCAGCTACAGAAGACACATCTGAGCAAATAGACCTGAGCAAAGCACCTGAAACAGTTACGAGCAACACATCATCGGTCTCTGAAGATGTTACCAAACAACACGATTACAGGAGTTAAGTCCACTCGGTGAAGGAAATACATATCTAACAGCCCACCCATCTGGGGTCCATTCCACATTCACAAGTCCATTGTCTGCCAGTATCTCCATCCAGTCACAGCAGAGCACTTCACGATCACACCTTTCTGAAAAAACTCACTTCTTTCTCCCATCATATTCCTGCTCTTTCATTTTTCAGTTTTGAAAGGACACACATCTAAAAGTTGAATTTGCTCTTGAGGGTGGGAGGAAAGGCAAACAAACACAAAACCCAAAAAAAAACCTGAACAAACAAACAAAACAAGAAAACCCCACCACATTCAACCACACAGAAAATTTGTATTAAACTGGATGGTGGTGAAGATGGCTGGAGACACATAAGTAGCACTTCCATACTAACATGCATAAGTAGTCCTGAGGATATTCACCGTACAATCATATGTCCATTGAAGTGGCTTTCCAGGGCATGCAGCGCTTTTAGCATGGGAAGTCTGATATGATTCTTCTTGTATAGACAATTGCTATTATGTACAGAAGTTTCTAATGTTTGCTAGATGCAGTCATATTTTGCTTGCAGTGGGGTCTCTAGAATATCTGGAGATTAACAGAATAAGCTGGTATTTATCCTCATGGAGTCTTTGTTAAATTCTGGTTTGCATCTCTTCCCCTTGCACAGACTGGGATGGACTTTTTTAACTGTGAAAAAACTTTTAGAAAGTGGGTAATAAAGCCATAATCCCTGGAACCTAATACATCTTAGCCAAACACACAGATGAGTGGTGGTGCATGTACAAAGATCTGATGTTGCCAGGGAGCACTGGCTCCATTACTGTGATGGGCATAAAGGACACTCAACGGATGGGAGAAACATCACCAGGCTGCGTGCACACATGAGCAGCACAACATCATCAGCCAAAGACTCTCCTCCAAAGCCCTGGGTATGGGGATCCTCACAGAAGAGCTGACCTTCACATGTTTAGTATACAGGTTGAGAGACATCAGCTGTATAGCATCAAGATCCCACTCCAGCCTGTCTGCCACAAAAAAACCCCACCACATGAAATTCTCACTTTCTGCCCAAAGTTTCTGATTTATCAACAGCAGGTGCCCAGTGAAATCTGGATGGCCAGTGGCTCTCCCCAGCCTTTGGAGACAACTAGCTCTGTCCTCCAATAGCTGAGTCTACCTTTAAAGGGCAGAAGATACAGGCAGTCAAGTAACCTTGGACAGGTTACTTCACCTCCTTATAATCTTCCTCACTGATAAAAACAGCTGGGCCCCAGCCTGAACTGTAGGTATGTGGGAACTCTCTGAAAAGATGAGAAAGGATAGAAATAATAATTTTACCACTCATATACACAATGTCCAAAAAGCCATTAAAATGTTTATTCCTGGTTTTTCCATAGAAAAAAAAGAAAAATGGATTCTCATCACCACAATTCCTCACATGGGAATCTGTGTTTACTACGCTCATACTTCCCAGGCAATGTACTAAGATATATCATTCAAAAGTACAGGAAAACACTGGGGAAAGAAGTTGGAGAACAATAGTGTATGTCTATGGAGCTATTGCTGCATTCTTTTTGGTTATTCACAAGCTGTCATAGTATTTTGACCCAACATATCTCAACATCAAGGTATGCAAAATTTGGTTTTGAAAAAACAATTCAAATTACAGACGACTGTTCTAACAAAAAACCCACTCTGGAGTTATTCAACTGTTCTGCTTTGTATGCCCACATCATTTATGAGAATTCTACAGTTAGTTTGTTTCATTGGGATCCGGTATGCTCTTTAAGCACGCTTTAGCGAAGTAATGTCATGCTAAAGACTCAGTTAGGATTTTAAGGAGAACTTTTGACAGACTGTAACAATACTAAGTCTGTAGAGGGCACAGTTTTCATAAGGGACATTGTAGCTGTGGTTTATTATTTTTTTAAACAGGAAGAGAAACAGAAATTTTTTTCTCCTGTAATAGCACTAGGAGGTTTTACTTGTTAATGAGAAACATTATCTTACCAGAGAGCTGAGCCTTCTCATTTTCATTTATATAGGAGATTGATTAACACTTAGCTAATTGGCACATGCAAATAGGGATTAGCTGAATTTGTTTTTCTTTACAACTCAACAACTATAATTTAGATACTTATTTAGATTAAAATCTGTTATTATTTTCAAAGGTAATCATCTGTCTGTTGTCAAAAATAAAATAGCCAAATATATTACAAATTGTATCTTACATATGCTTCAGAAAATAGTTAATTAACTTTACTAGACAAGTAAGCATAAAATAAGCAAAGCTTCACTTCACAGTATTGGAGTCAGGTCTCTTAATAAGAGAACATACGTGTTTTCTCTAGTGAAGTAAGGTCAAATAACTAGAGGTTAACTAGAGACACAATCACATTTGAAGTCATGAAGATTTCCAGCAGAAAACATCTGCAATATAACTAGAAGTAGGTAAGATAGCAGACTGTCTTTTCAATCCCTGCACTAGATGAAAGACATGCAATATAATTTTTTCAGTCAAGATTTATAATAGGTAACATCTCTAGAATGTTTTGATCTCTCATGCACCCATCCTTTCCCTTCATTCCTGGTAGGCATATTTCAGAGAGCAACTCAAGAACTACTATGTGGCTGGCACAGGGCAGGGTGGTTGTTTTTAAGGCATTTTTAGGTTTTGAAGTACTTTTGGGGCTTTTGGTTTGAGTAAGAACAGGTGGTTAGATGCAGGTGTTCAGCAAGCCAGCAGGCAAGAGCAGAGACCTCACAGCAGCAACTGTGTGTGGCTCGGCTCTCTTTATGACTTAGCAAACAATGCAGCCTGATATGAAAATTGTTCCAAAAAAGCTTTCTCTTTGCTCTCTTCCTGCACTGTTACTGGAGGAGGGGAGGCTGAAGGAGCTCATATGAATGTAAATAGTTAGTTTTAATACTTTCTATCTCACATAACCAAGGTAGCTAAAGTATGTACATTCTACTGAAAATATTTAAACTTCTATTAGCAGCTTCTAAGATCTATCTTAAATCATAGAATTATTTAGGTTGGAAGGGATCTTTATAGTCATTGAACCCAACCATTAACCTTGCACTGCCAAGTCCACCACTAAACCATGTCCCTAAGCGCCATGTCTACATCTCTTTTAAAGACCTCCAGGGATGATGACTCAACCACTTCCCTTGGCAGCCTGTTCCAATGCTTAACAACCCCTTTCAGTGTAATAGTTTTTCCCAATGTCTAATCCAAACCTCCCCTGGCACAACTTGAGGCCATTTCCTCTCATCCTTTTCCTGTTACTTGGGAGAAGAGACCTACACACACCTCGCTACAACCTCCTTCCAGGTAGTTGTAGAGAGGTATAAGGTCTCCCCTCAGCCTCCTTTTCTCTAGGCTAAACAATTCCAGCTCCCTCAGCTCCTGTTATGAGGACATAAACCTTGCCAGTCTCATTGCCCTTCTCTGGATGTGCTCCAGCATCTCAATGTCTTTCTTGGAGTGAGGGGCCCAAAACTGAACACAGTATTCTAGATGCAGCCTCACCAGTGCTGAGTACAGGTGAATAATCATCTCCTGAGTCCTGCTCACCACACTATTCCTGATACAGGCCAGGATGCTGTTGGCCTTCTTGGCCACATGGGCACACTGCTGGCTCATGTTCAGCCAACAGCCGATGAACACCCCCAGGTCCTTTTCTGCCAGGCAGCTCTCCAGCCACTCTGCCCCAAGCTTATAAACTGCACGGGGCTGGCATGACCCATTTGCAGGACCCACCACTTGGCCTTGTTGAACCTTGTACCATTGGGCTCAGCCCATCAATTCAGCCTGTCCAAATCCCTCTGTAGAGCCTTCCTAACCCCAAGCAGATCAACATTCCCACCCAACTTGGTGTCATTTGCAAACCTACTCAATCTCCTCGTCCAGATTATTGATAAAAATATTAAACAGAACTGGGCCCAATACTGAGCCCTGGGGAACACCACTTGTGACCAGCCGCCAGCTGGATTTAACTCTATTCACCACCGCTCTTTGGGCCCAGCCATCCAGCCAGCTTTTTTACCCAGTGATGAGTATCTAGGCTACGTATTAAACTATTTTAGTGGAGATTTTCATTAGGTGATCATGAAGCAGTAGACCAAAGATATCTCCACCCAAGAGATTATAAAACAACATTTAGAATTTAGAACAAGCACAGTAAATCTACAATGACCAGCGGGGCAGCAGATGTAAATGTAAAATACAGGCTAGATTATGTTATTTGAATGCTTCTGTACTATGTAGTTATTATTTTTCCGATTTTCCACAGGGCAGTTCCTACAGGAAGTTCAGCATGCCACCTCCCCTATACCTAATAAATTGGTTGAGTCAGCTGAGTTTATCCACCAGACAGTGAGTGGTGACCATATTGAAACAACCATGGGACTTGGCTCAGTTTATTTATTTCACATTTAATTTAATCCTCAATTGCCTCCTCAAATCCTGGTAAACGGCAGTAGAATATCCTCTAATATTGATCTCCCCAGATTATCTTCTTGGCTAGCAGGATTCAAGCCTCAGAACCCCTCCACAGGCACACTGGCCCTTACAAACATGGCTACTAAAATTGTATTCTCCACTTACCGGTGTAAACACACTCTGCACATCATCTAACACACCCTTCACCATATAAAGCAGAAACACCTCACTTTCTGAAGACAGGGTAAACTTCTCACCCTCTCTGCTTCGAGATGGAAACTTTTCAGAAAACTAAGAGGGAGAAAGTTCTGGATGTTCTCTGTGCATTTGTCCACCTTCTCTGCTTTGTATCTTATGTTTATGTGGATATCTTAGTTATTTTTCTCTTTAATACACAGTCATTTAATGCAAGGGAAGGCATTGGATTACTGTTTCCTATTTCATTTGACACAGGCCATGCAGAGCTAGATGGTCAGTGTCTTTCCTTATTTTCCTCTTAAGACCCAAAGGGTATGTCATCAGGTTGGCTCCCTGTCCAGTTGGACTCCAACTACTAGGAATGTATGCAAGCAGATGTCTACACCTCAGTTTGAGATGTACTGAGGAGGAATTACCCGAGCCACCTCTTTCTCTGTAGGATACATTAGCCCATGCAGTTTCTCTTGCATACACTTGGCTTTTAATGCTCAAGCTATTGGTATGCCATTAGAATATCAAGGTACCTTTGTAACATCCTGCTAAAATCAGGCTTAAACAAGACAGTGGGAAAGATAACCAGCTTGAAGTTACTGTTATGTCTGACCACACCATTCACATCTTAAAATCTAACCTGGAAACAGCAAAGCAAGAACACCTAATTGTACTTCCTGAAACAGTTTCTGTATTCGCTCCAGAGCTGTATTTCTTTCCCAGAGTTTAGCATGATCATTCCCTACAATGCTCTTCCAGCGGTTTACGGGGACTCTAAGCACATCACAAGATGAAAGCGTTACCTCCAAACAATAAAATATTGAAATTGGGGTACATGGTCTAAAGCAGGGACTACTGCTAGCAGCCACAGCAGCTACACGAGATGCTAGGTCACTCCCAGGCAAAGCACAGCAGAGCAACGCTTAATTTCCACTATTTTAAAATCCTTCTCTGTCAAGCTCAGAGTAAACCACACTTAAAACCCTCACAACACCTCTACTCCAAAGAAATGCTGCCCAGGAGCAGTGCGCTGCTCCCAGATCCGTCTCTGTATGCTGTTAAGTGGCTCATTTTGGAAGCTAGTTCCCTTTGAATAAAGGAGATTACCTCTTACCAACCTCTGAAAAGCAACACTGGCAGACTGAATGGTAGAAGAGAAGCAACTGTGCAAGTTGCAAGAACCAGTTCCCTTGGCTTGTGTACTTTGATGCAGTCACAGAAAAGCTGTCTACACAGCTACATACATGGTGCCCTACTGTATAAAACAGAGTTCATCGCATCCTGAGTAGAAATAGAAGAAAGGAAAACATTCAGATGAGTGATATAAAGTTAGGGAAGTTCCCACTCAACCTCTACACACAATCAAAAACTGCCTAAGTTAAACTTAAAATGTCTAAGTTACAAGTATACAAAATAGATCACAATCAAGTAAGCTCCACACCAAATAACTTGAAGAGGTTGCCAGGAATGCGGAAAAGGTATGCATATTCTCCATGAAAGTCTAAAATAATTTAAAAGCTTTAACTGAAATGTCAGCATGTGTCAAGAAATATTAACTTATATAATACTGCGACATTTTGCTTGCCAGACAGTTGGTATGCCAAGTTTCTATAATATTACTTCATGCTTTTCTAAGTGTTCTTACATGACTACAATAAATCAGCATGATTTGAGACAGCAGTAGATTTTTTCCTATTTAATTTTCACTTTCCATTTTATTCTACAACTGCTATGAACAGAGATACATTTGGTTACAATACCAAAACTATAATGATTTACATTAAGAATTCTTGCTTTCAGATATCTAGAATAAGCTAGTCTTTAAGGAATTGAACACTTGAGCACTCATTTAACCAAATATCTCATAATTCTATACCACTAACTTCACTACACATAATCTTATATAAACTTTTGTATCCCTATATACCTTGAAAAATAAACATTGAATCAACCACCTTTTTGAGGATCCAACCCTACAAGGACCTCAGTTTCACAATCACCTATTAGCCCATCTAAGAGTTTTTAGAGGAGCCAACCCCAAGACCATATAATGTTTTTGATCGTTATTACAAGAATATTATGATAAATTAACATCCTTTTCTCCAGCACAAAGACTGAGCCATATGGACCTTAAAACCTTGGCAAATAGAGAACAAAATTATATTAATATTTAGGAAAGATGTTCCATAATACAAAGTATTTATTTGTGAACTAGCTTTGATCTAGGCTAATAGAATATAACAAGGATATCTGTTTGTTTTCCAAAAACCACATAGAAATGCCTGCAATTCTGTAACCTATATCAGACAGTAAGCATGCCATACAGAATTATCCTATCCATTTACAAACACCCACTTAATTTTTAATTGCACTTCATATGTGCCCTGCAATGCCTGATTCATAATCCTTCCCTGTCTTGAAGAAAAGATGACTGTGAACTGGCAGGGTAGCAATGAAGACTAAAAGAAAGCTCTATCCTGGAAGGCAGAGCTGGATAACCATAAATATCTGTGGTACAGACACCAAATTCCCGGTGGTTACCAGGATGATAGCTTGATAAGTCACGCTCTTTAAACCTGGTCATAATTTATGTCTGTTTTTCTGGGAACCTGAATCCTGTGGCTGTGTTTTAGCTCTCATTAACTGCTATAAATTAAATGAATAAATGGATAGTTAAATAACTTGCCAGAAAACCTTTGGGGCCACTAACCAGTTATCAGGGTTTGCAACCTTTCCTTAGCCACTGGGAATACAATATTAAATAATGTTTTTATTATCTCTTGGTTGTTAGATATTTATTCAGCTTTAAAACAGTGATATTCTAAAGACTGACAGCAAGCCAAAAAACCACAGCCAGAGCCAGCTGCACTCAGTCCACATTTTAAAAATATACAGACTTAAATTCAATTGATTTTTCAAATATTTTTCATCTTCCTTCCAAAGTGTATCAGATAATTAGATATTGCATATTTGTTCTTTTATAGGGAATATAGTGCATGTGAATTGATAGCCTGATACAGAAATAAATATATCATTAGCTGAATTTTGCTTTCAATATACCAACTAAAAAGACAAGATCAGAAATTAAGAAAGCGGACATCCCTGTTGGCAGCATTTTAGTTACTGGTAGAAGCAAGGACAAGAAATCAAGGCTATCAATTTCATAAACAGCTGCAGGTAGGTCTGTGTAAGCTGTTCCAAGCCTATGGATGCTTTCTGCCTCTGTCACTGGAAGCTTGAGGGACATGAGCTGCCTCCACCCAGCAAGCCAATAACGGTGCTGGCTGAGCGTGCTCTCCATCACACATCACTGTGTTCACGGGACTCAAGTCTTGCCTGCAGCCACCAGAAAGGACTCAAATTTACTGGACAGTGCATGGGTCCTGGACACATGTAGAAAGCCTATGACACAATGTCTGACCTAACTTGTTTGGCTCTCATCTTTGGATGTAGCTCTCTCATTCTACAAATAATTCCAATGACTTCAATGAGATCACTCTCAAAAAAAAAAAAAAAAAAAAAAAAAAAAAGCACAGCTAACAAATGAGAGGTTGCAGCAAGTTCAAGGATTTTCTGGGGAAGGATTCAAGCTTGTCTACTGGAACAACTACATAAATAGCCAATAACCAGAAATGGCATGAAAGGTTGGAAAAGCCTAACGAAAATAGAAATCTCATTTCATAATGTTTTTCCCCCAGTAAAAAAAATATATTTGTGTTTGTACAGTTCTATGACTTTTCAATTCAAAAAGGAAAAATTTTGTTGTAGCAGTATGCTACAAACATCATTATTGCCTACTCTATCTTTTTTTTTGATGCATGCACTAGGCATAGCAGTCTAACTCATTAGCTGTGTGTGTAGTTTAGTTATAAACGTGATATACCATGACTCACCCTACACCAGTTAATCCTAGTAATTCAAGTCCCATCCCATAAACGTTCATGACATCACCTGCAAAGAGTGATAATCCTCACCTACACAACTAGCACATCTTTACCAATATAACCTCTAGCTTTAAAGAGTACAATATTGGATGAAAAGTAAAAAACGATCATCCTGAATGAAAATATCACTAGATACAAACAACTTCTCAAGAAACCACTCACCTAAAATATCAAGTTTTTTTATCTATACACATCATGCACTGTGAATCAGTGACTGAACAGGTAAGTAGACCACTCTGTATTGGAAGAGTTTCTTAACATCCTGAGTGTGCTTTACAACCACATTTTTCAAATTTGTTCTGGCTGAAGATATCTGTGTGAAGTTTCAATTCAGAAGAATTTTCCAAAGCTCAGAGTTCACCTCATAAAAAAGGGAGGAACAGTGGAAAGAAAAACAAACAGAAAAAAGAGACACTCACACAACTATGACAAATCTAAACTTGAACTTAAAGAAACAAAAAACCCCAACAAAACTACCCACCCCACCCAATCAGACAAAAAAACCCATCACCACACGGCCACACAAAGGTTTAATACTATCCCTTAACCTGTCCCATAACCAGACACCACAGAAGACCAGAGAAGAGGCTGAAGATCTCACTTTTCCTAAGATGCTGGAATACAGCTTTTTTCCTGTGAGACTCACACAGGAGTCCTGAATTGGAAAGCCAGGCTCAGTTCTCTTCTCTCAAATTATACTTTATCAACCTTCTGTACCTTCTAATGTACAAGAAAATCCAAAATTTTTACTACCAGCACTGCTGTAAGGAAAGCCCAGGAGGGAGTCTATATGTACACAGAAGTGACGCGCCTGTGTTTAGAAGTCCTACACAGAATTAAACTTCAATTGTTTCTTTGTGACACATTTTAAGCCAGAATCACAGGTCAAGTCTGCCACTACTGGCATACCTGTATCAAAAACACAGGGCAACTCCACTGAGTCCAAGGAAGTTGTACAAACTACATGTGAATTTGCCCTGTAACCTACAAAAAACAGCTGCCCAGATGTAATTTTGCTTTGTCTCTTAAAGGTCTCTTTAGTAGAAACGCCTTATGGCCTTCTGTCACAAAGAAATAAGAAGAATCCAAGTAATTTGCTAGAAGATGACCAGAAGAAAGGGCAGATGAGAACATAAAATAAACTTTTCTAAGGAAGAAAATGGACAAATTTTACATTAGCGATTTTGACAAGAAGTCACAGCTATATCAATTTCCAGAGAGAGTAGTAAGAAGGGGAACAAAGAGTTATTTTGTGACAATGTAACAAATCGGCAAACCTACTCTCTGTGGTTTTTGAATATGAAGGTAGTTCCAAGGATGTCTTTGGGTCTTGGCACTGTCAACCACCCGCATGCTTTGTGAGCGACTCTGGATTCATGGCACTGAGGGAGGAGACTGAACTTAGAGACCTCTTGCCATGATGCCTTGTCATGTTTCTACACAGCTCACCAACAGATGTGCTGCTGGTGTTTCTGCTCTTACTCTGAATGCCAGCAACACCTTTTTTTTGGTTCCAGCCTGCTCCCCTCATTGTTATTATCAAACACACAGAATATTTCTTGCCCAGCGATGGTACATATCTATGGATGAAATGATGTCTGGCATGCAGCAACAAGCATATTACCTTCAGAAACCATCTAACATTGATTCTCAGGTTCTGCACTTCAGCCTCCCTACTGCTGTCAAACCCAAATGTTAATGAAGCATCAGGTAGACCTATCTGAAATCCTTGGCTCAACTGAAAATAAGAATTATTTTTTTCTTTTTAATTTCTCTTGGTTGTGTTCTTACAATGAAAAGCCTGAAAAGCATAATCTGGCACAGGGCTAGAAACTTCCTCAATTGAAAAACAGGAAGGTAAGAGTTTCTTGTAGCTCCTGGACTCCAAAGCCAGAATTGCTGAACTATGCTTACATACTTCTGCATGGTTACATCTGGTCAAGATTTATTTAATTTTAAAATTTAATTCTGCTTCATTTTTTGAGCATTCTAATGAAAACATTCTCCCAGAAAGGGTGAAGACCACTCTACAGCCTAACAGAATATGTATGTGAGAGTAAAGACAGCTGCAGAGCCGAGGAAACGTTGCTTCTGAGAGCTGCTAAAAAGCCGACTAAAGGAACCATTTGCAGTTCACAAGAGCAGCAGTTTGTTGAACCTGCAACTTATAAGCTATGACACATTTTCCTGTGCCAGTAGATTTCCATACAAGACAGATGTGTGTATGTAAATAGTTAATAGATCATGTCCTTTCTATAAAGGCAGCTCATCTGACAATAATAAACAAAAGCGTGCAAATGCAGCACATGAGAAAATGCCTGAAGATAGTCCAATTTACATTAAAGACAGATGTTTTGACCCTAAACACATAGCCTTCCTAAGGATAATTTTTTTTTGTTTTATTCTATTAAGCATACCTGCACATTTTACAAAATGTAAAAAACAAAACAAAACAAAACAAAAAAACAACCAACCAACCCCACACAAGAATACAACTTTGGTAATATCTTCTGTTTCTTGTGCATGGAACATAAGGTGAGTGTAAGGGACTTGACAAGATTTTAGCTAAAATTGGATGCTTCAAAGTTGTCAGTTTGAATGTAGAGATGACAATGCTACCACAAAGATAAATTTTACATGCCTATTTTAGTGTGGAATTTTATTCTACTTTTTGTATTACCACCTCCTTTCACCCAAATGAAGATTTTGATTTACAGAAACCCTCAAACTCTTGTCCCTGAAAAGAAAGGAAACATTTCATTCCAGACATATTTGGGGAGTTGGAGGACAGGAAATAGGTCACTGGTTTTGCAAGACACTTACATTTTAGAAAAATAACATGTTTGGATAGGTTTTTTTGGTCCAGTCAGTTCTACTAAACATTGTCATTTCCTGTCATCCCTGCCACTACACTGCACAGAGGGGAGGCAAGTGTGTTCCCATGAAACGCGACTTGTGGGAAGCACTGAAACCAGGAGCCTGGCATATGTCGAATGCTACCCCTTTCCTTCCCCTGGCAGGCATCCTTCGTCATGAAAGCCGCAGAGCTGAAGCTGGAGCATGAGCTGGGGGAGCAGCTGCTCTCGGTGGCACAATTCCCAGGCGGGAACTTCTGCCTCTGCCCCTCCTCTGATTTCCCTCGCTCACAGCAGTGCACCCAGCCTGGCTCCTGGGCAACCTGCTGCTGGAGCCCTCTCATCTCTCTCTCTTTCTGGGAAGCTGGATTTCCTACAGAACTTCCCCTCCCGCTTTTTTTAAGACTTTTCCTGACTGCGACTTCTCTCATATTTTAGATTTTTTTCCTCCTTCCCACTTGCAGCACTCTGCCAGCAGCAGCTGCAAGCGAAAAGTGCCTTCTCACAGCAAAACTAGTTTATATTCACAGCCCCTAACCTCCCCATTAAAAAAAAAAGTTTGGATAACCGTGTTTTCAGGCTACACGGCAGAAGATGTGTCACATCCCTCTGCGCACAGGAACTATTCTTTGGGCACTAGCAAAATCGAAGGTCAGAGGCATGTTATCTGAACATTTGTTTTCAGAGGAAGAAAGAAGAGATTTTTTTTATTTTATATTCTTGAATGTATAGCATAGTCCACACGCCTGGAAGACAGCCCCAAGGGAACTGATGGTCGCTAAGAGAGAGCCAGTCAATCCTACAGACACTACTCCTATTTTGCCCCCATCTACAGTAAGCTGACTGCATAGGAATTCATCTGTGTTGTGCAGGGTATCCTTCATGTTTTATAATTTTACTTCCTGAATGTGTTACCAGATCAAGTTCCCTCCAAAGTTGTTTTTTTTTCTGAAGAAAGATGAAGAATGCTATAAAAAGTTTCAGCTTTCACTCCTTAAAACTGGTTAGCAGAAATTAATGTTATCTCAGTACTTTGTGCGATTAAGTCTCAAACATCTTTTTAGATAAAAAGAGTTTATCATTTCACACTTTAATAACAGCTGAGAGAGTGAGCCTAAAGCTAAAAAAGTCATCATCATAACGACAAGAAAATGATCCAGAACCATCTTAGACAAATATCTTAATAAGTAAAGTAAAACTTTTCCTCTCTCACTTTAGAAATGGAGATACTAAATTAGTCAGACCCTCATTAAAGATTTACTTGGGAGGAAGGAGGAGAAGATAACAGCTGAGGCAAATAGTTGCAGAAATTTTTCAAAGAAACTTCCAGACAGCAGATTAAAGCCTAAGAAACATTGGTCTTCTACCATTTATAATGCAGAAGTGCTAGTTCTGGGATCTAGCATGGATTTCACATTTGACAGCAAAGACCACACACAATTTCACAGGCACTGGCAGGAGTTCACATGAGCCCACGCATATCTGGTAGGGGACAAGAACTCAATACCTTGACCTAAACTAGGAGCAAGCCTTAAACCTTCCGTAAATATGCAGAACAAATTTAGACATGCTAAGTACTCCTTTAAAAGTTCTGAAGATGGGAGGATCTGTTAAATTAAAATAAAATAAGGGGGAAAAAAAAAATCTGTTTTGCAAGTGGTGGTTGGGTGAAGTGCAAGAACATCAGAAAATTGTGGTAGCGATATAGAGTCTGCTTGGCCGGGAGCCTGTCAGCAACGAGGAAGCAAGAATACTTCACCTATTGCATTGTTCCTGGTAAACTTGTTTCCCAGAGCAGAACTTTAACAGGTCTGCTGCTAATTCCAGCTGTAGAATCCCTCCTCCAAAACTATCGCTTCAGCCCACTTTCAACTTTGTTTAATAAACCAGCCTCATAGACTGCACAGAAAGTATTCTTAGTGTCACTCATGTTAAAGTCTGTTTTCGTCCTTTTTTTTTTTTTTTAAATCCCTGCTGAAGCCCTATGGCATATTTAGCTTAGGCCAAGGAGGAATCCTTATGAAACATATACAGTTACATAAATTGTGGTCAAAGACTTCCTGACACTGAGATCTACGAGGCTGTAGAATATTCTCCCAAAGGAAGTGGAAGAGACTCCAACATGTGAGACCCTTAAAATGTGTACTAGCAGAAGAATGTCAGACGTTAACTCTGTAGTACTAGAAGACTATCACTTACAGTAGCTACTCCCAGAATTTGAAGTTTGTCATGGTTACCCTCAATAGAAAGGCCAATTAAACACTGTAAAATCCAACAAAAGACCATATAAATCCATTTGCATGGTTTCCTCAACCTTTAATAGGTTTTTGCAGCACAGGAACCAGATGTACTTTTATTGAACTGGGACCTTAAATATGGTGTAATCCATATGGCCAAAATAACTAGGTAATAATAGTGAATTTACTAGGGGACCATAATAATTATAGGATATTTCTCTTTATGACATATAAGCAAAAGTTAACCACAAATGTAATTTACAAACTATTATTTTCATGTATGAAATGAGCTACATAGTAAGCGGCAGTGGGACCGCACTGACTGAAAAGGAAAACTACATTTCAGGAAGAAAAGACATTGAGCATTACCAAAGCTGGATTCTGTTTATCTCCCAACTGAATAGCAAGGAAGAGACCCCCCTCCAAGCACAGATCCCCTTCCTGACCAGAGGAAGGGAAAGAAATCCTCACCTCCCAACATCATCTCTCCCCAAGGCTGGACCTTCAGGAACCACTGTGTTATGCTGGAGATATGCAGCCCAAATGCTTCCAGGTTTCAGCTGAAGGACTTGAAACTCCTGACCACATCCAGTAAAGCCACACGTGGAGCTGCAGTCCTGGGCTGTTAACAGAGTCCTGAAAACTTACCCTCCTGCTCACACCATCAGTGCAGACTGGAGCCTCCCATCCAGCTGGTGCTTGGGTTTTCATTCCTTCACGTATTTAATAAAAACTATTCCCAGCCACATTCACTTTGCTCCTTCCCCACACTCTTTTTTTTACAGTTGCCACAAATAGGTGTTTTGCAGAAAAAGGAAAAAAAGTTTCAGCCCTGACTGCCAGCTGCTGCTCTCTAGGTCGTTATTACTCGTGCAGAGGACCGTTTGGGTAGGTAACACGTATGATTTTCTCAATCTCTCCAGTTATCATGACTCATCAAAAGAAGTATTCTAATACAAAGTTTCTCATCCAAAAGTGGCAGGATGACATTTAAGTCTAATTGTGTCATTCTTTTCTTTTGATATAGATCAGAGCATATAAGATATAAGAGCAGTTTTTAGTTCGAGACTATGGGTAGTGAGTACTGGGATATACACAGAGTTTCAACATTTCAAAATTTAACCTCTTTCTTTATGGGATATCTATATACTGAGCATAGGTTTGTCACACACTTCCCTTTATGTGATCCAATTCACAAAGGTTTTCAGTTTGCTTTTCACATTATCACTAAATGTTTTTAGGGTTGGGGTTGTGTTGTTTTGGGGTTTTTTGATTTTTACTCTTCATGGAATTCAGCAGCAGGATGCGTGCATTTATAATATCAGATTAATCCCTTCAAGTTATGTTCAGCAAAACAACTTTCTATGAATTCAGACTGAAATAATAAAACCAGCAAGTTAAGTTTCTCATTTGCATCGGTATCTCAGGCTGTTTTCTTGAAGAGTTTCTGATCTCTCATCCTGTTCTTTTGGTTTGAATCAGGTTTTCCTCTCTACAGAGATGCTTCTTTAAAGGACTTTTACATTTCAGCAGAAGAATGCTTGCAAATTACCTTTTCTCCCCCAACTTGTGGTTGTATGAACACGTATGAACATCTATTATCTCTGGGTGCACTTTAGGTAGAAGTGCAAGTGAAGCATTTGGAAGAGGAGGGGAGGAGGACGCAGCTCCTTAACCAGCTCACTCACCTCTCAGCTGACCTGAACAGCAGATAACAGCTCAGGTAGCTAAACAGCCACAGTAAGATGAGGATAGTAAGACCTATCCATAACACTGTCTACTTTACTTCTAACTTCTTGTGAGGTCTTTTATCTAGGCAAAAAATGTGATTCAATTTCATTTTTCTGATGCTTCCAGACTCACTGTTAGCATGAAATGTTTCCCTCTGCAGAGAGCAGCATTCACTGGAAAAAAAGATAGTAAATTGTAGAGAGGAGGAAGAGGGAATAAACGTTTCTTATTACTTCACCTTAGATTCATTTAAGCAAATGACTGATTAAAGGATTTTGGGAGTCCTTTGCAGTATCTAACAAATTCTTAGATGGTCTGCTTCTAAACAAGTGTATTCCAGTAAATAAGGACCATTCCCTTGTAAAAACCTAAATTTAAAGCATATATTTCTCATAAAAGGGGATAAACTATGTTAACTCCTCTTCTTAACCACAGAGCAGAGGAGATGGGCGTAGTAACCAGTACGCAACTTTCTGCAAATGCACTTTGGTCTTTGTGTGGCAGAGACTGTGTCCAGCCCACAGGTAAAGCTGAGTGTCCATGCAGACCCAGTGTTGAAGAGACTCCCACCGCACACCACCATATTTTTAAGATACAGCTACACATCCACCACGTGCAAGCTGTATTGGCTTCCAACCAGTACATCAGCAACAACTTCGTCACCTCAACAACTTGTCTGGCTTCAGCATAAGAAAGTGCTTGCAGGTGAAAGGCTCTGTACTCCATCACCCATCATACACCACCTGCTCCTGCCAACATCCATATATTAATTGCGCAGCATTTGCAAACAAGAGCTTGCTTCTTTGTCACTATTCAAAATCAATTCCACGAAGAGCAGCTAGAGCTTATAAAGAACAGCTAATAATTAATTACACTCGAATGGTCTTCTAGCTAGCTCCCATACATCATAGGCTGTTGGATGCTTTTAATCAAAGTGCTTCATTATCATATAGCAATGTATCACCTTTTTTTTTTTTAAATAAAGGATGACATTTTTATAGCAATAACCTTAAACTTTCCAACCACACATCTTACTAGTTAAGAAATGCCATGAACTACAGATATGATAGCAAACAATTCTTTCCTTTAGTATGTGGCATCCACACACTTTGGGGAGGAAATAACGGGTATCATATCACTTCAACAGGACAGCTAGGTATGGAAGCAACTTTAAGATAGCTTTTCTCCACCCACCCACCCCCAAGCCAGACTAGTTACTCGCTCTGTCAGTACAGTGTGGCACTACTGAATTCCCTGATGCAATGCTACAACCCATACGGTACTCTGTGTTGAGCAGTCTTGTTCGCCACTGAAAAAAAAACAAACATTTTTGCAGTTGAATTGATGCGTACACTTGCAATGGTTATTTGTTCAGCATTTCTGAATATCCATAACATAGATTGTTATTCTGACCAGCAGACACTGAGAAATCCTAGACAAACAGTCACAGTTTTCCCGCTTCTCCGAATTACTTTCCCGAGGGGGCAGGGCAAGAGGGAGAATACAAAACAGACACCACAACTTGGAAAATCTGGTTATGAGACAAGCACCAGACATGAGGTAAGAATCACATCTGCTCACCTATGCCATTTAGTTCTGCATTTTCTTCTCTTAAACAACTCAGAGTTCTTCCCACACATGTTCAATATATAGCACTGACTACCCTCCAAAATATGTAATAAGTGCTGCCCTGAATAAGGAAAGTCCCTTCTAAAACATTCCCCATAGTGGACCTTCACCTTTCCCTGCCTTCTCAAGGTTCACTCTTCTCCACAAACGTCTGTTCACAAAGATTTGGCCTACAATTAAAAAAAAAAAAATCTAATTTTCATAAGACACTTAAGGGTTTGGTTTTTTTTATATTTATTTCTGCCCTGCTGTTGGTCTGTGCATAGCTGGTACGTTTCTGTGGGAATTATATATATTATGGAACATTCATGTGTTTTGAGACACAGTAATACTCTGCTAACACACTAGTGGAAAAATATTCACATAAAACCAAATACATCTAGCCTCTCTGTTCAAAAGGCTAGGGTAAATGGCACACAAAAATCACATTCCAAAAGCACGTGGCCAGTTTTATATTCATGACCCACTTCCAAATCTGTTAGGGCTTCTGATAAGAAAGCTTCTCAGAGAAGTATGTCGATACAGCTTTAAAGCTCCCAAACAGTGCTGAAAGTAAAACAGGTTTCAGGCTAGACAAACATGATTTATTAAAATAAAGCAAGGGATAAAGAAATCATACAAGTTGTGCCGTACAACCTTTCTCATTTCTGTCTCAGGGACACAGAAGGCAAATACCTCCACGCAACTACACATTGGCTAAAAACTATGCTGTGAAGGCCAGCTTTTACCGAGTTTATACATAGCTTCAACCTTTTTCTGGAGCACGTAGCCTTTGTAGCACACTTGATAACTGCTGCTGCAACACAGAATGGTCAAGGCTCCCATGGAGCAAGGAGGCAGGCGGCAGTACAGAGCTGCTGCAGGTATTTTCTAAATGCGAGCCGTCATAAAGGCTCCAAAGAAAACATTACAGTATGTCTTGTAAAGCTTTCTATGGAGCCATAAAAATATAAACCTTTAGCCCAATTCACTGCAATGGTTTTAGGGCTCAGAAAACATATTACCTGGAAACAGGTCTGTCTGTCTCTAACTGTGATTTGAAGTCCAGTACTACTTTTCTTCATCATAACTCTTAAGACCCCATCTTTCTTAAGAAAGAGAGGAAGCACACCATACTGATATCAGACAGAAACTAAAACGTATGGTTAGTAAATGGTTGAAAAGGAGCACAAAACTGCTCAGGTTTTTCTGCTTGCTCTTTAACTCCCTATGAGGCTTAAGTACAACAGGGAAATTTTTCAATTCACTACTCACAAAAGGAGAAATATCAGTAACTGAATCTTCATCTTAAATCCCTAAAAATCACATCCAACTTAGTTTTCCAAAGAGCATCCTAGACATAGGGAGAAAACACACCACATTTCAAATTTCTGGTGACATTAATATCATCTCTTTTTCAAATTCCAATAATTTCATATATGTTAGACCTAGTTAGATGCCAGGAGAAACCCCTCTTCCAAATAGTTGCCTAGAAAATGACTGATTTCTTCAGTGAGCAATGCTCCACAAGCATAAACAAACAATCCTCAGCTCCAGAGTAATTTAAACAGTGTAAGCTAAGATCCCTCTCCACTCTCATGTAATCCACCTCTGGGACTGAGCAGGCAGGTGACAAATTTCTGTAGCCCCATACACCCTTGAGGGCACTTGGCCTCCATGCTTTGCTGCTTATGGTATGAGAATGGTCATCTGTGGTGTTCAGGAATGATCGAGATGTAACATAAATAGGAGAAGTGTTTTAAAGAAGCTTTCTGGTCTCCGCTGTCTACTGTGAAACAAATTTTAAATTGTCCGTTTATCACTCAGGTTATTTTTATGTATGCAGTAACAGAAATATAAGGAAAGGATAGGGGAACCTAATGTTGAGAGCGTGGAAATAAATTTAATGTACTACAAACAAACACATGATCTTAATTTTCATACTACCAAAAAAACCTATATTATTGCACAAGTCAATTTGAAAACCCTTAAAAGAGGTATTCTCAATTAGTTCAGTCATATTTCTAGTCTTATAAGTAAACTTCTTTTGAGTTCTTACAGCATTCAGCACTTAGACATTCATTTCTATAATTTTTTTTTTTTTTTTAAAATTGAGCTTCCTACAGCATTGAAACAAAATACAAGCAGTTCAGAAATATGCTTTCCAATAATACGTATTCAGGTAGGGATGAACAATTAAGCTCCAACTATCCAAGCTGCAGTGTCCAAGTATCTCCTCAAGTACAGAAGGTACACAAAGTCTCGGCTCATTTGAATACACTAATTGCCTATGAGATGCACCATTTCCTGACCTTAGGTTCATAAAGCTGCTTTTATACAAAGGTCCCATCACATTTCATTAAAGCTGGTCAGTAAGCGTTGCTGGATCACGTTTGTTCAGGCACAGTGACTACTGCTAGCACAACACACAGTGATGTGGAAATGGAGAGACAGCAGCAAGATACGGTGCTAAACAACGTCCATGTCCTCCAACAACATTTGGCCAGCCTCCAGGAGCGCTGCCCATGGTCACAGCCACCTCCAGGAACCTCGGCCCTCAGAAAATCCTGGCATGAGTTCCCGATTTAACACAGCTAGAAACCCAGGGATGTGAGGAATAGCCTTTTCTTAGACACACACTCCTCTTACCCAGCATTTAAACTTTGAATTGTCTCATGAATTGCCATCTCTCACCACAGTGACTCCAGCCAATGGAGCCAAGCTCATCAAGGAGGTGAGGTGCTTCCCTTCTTCCTCCTGCAGAAATCAGAGAAAAACCCTTAACCTCTCATGTCGACTCCTAGACAGGCTGTAGCCACTTGTGCACTGACATGTCAAGGACATAAATGTCCAACTCCCCCTACACGATTGCAATTACATGATAAAGCAGCTGACAAAGGATGGCCCCTATGAAGGCGGGTTCCTGTGACAGGCTAAAGCCTGAAGCTTTGTTTGCTCTAAGCCACCTCCAGACATACTTCACATCACTCAGCTCATAGGATTGACACCTGTCCCCTGATCCACATATCGTGCCTGCACAAGAGTCTTCGGACTTGGGATTTAACTCCTTGTCACGGTTATTCACTGACATCCCTGAAATACCTGGATGTCTGGCAGCACTTAGCAGCTCTTGAAACATCATAAGCATCTTGGGTTCCTACACATTACAAATATTTAAAAAAAAATTTCAAGAGCACTTAGACAGCGTCCTAGGGCATGCTCGCACCTCTGAAATGGTCAGTTTGGACAATTGCAAAAGGATGCACTATAGCCAAGATTCATTAACTATTGCGCTCTAAGACATTTCTGCCCCAGGCAGAAGTGTGTCTATGGGGTATAAGCCAGCTCCTGAAAATGGTCTTTCCTTCAAATCTGATATCTGCCAATTGTGAGACATCATTATTCAAAACAACAAGCTTAAAGAGGTGGAAGGGGGGGAAATAATTCTGAATCTGGAGAATGAAGTTACTGCCACAAATGAAAGGTCATTTCACCAATTATCTCCTGCACATATTTTGCATTAAATGCTGCATTATTCATAGCTTCACCGGGCTTTCTTCTGATTGCTATATGGAGAACTGAATATTTACATAGAGCATAAGGTTAAATTACAAGTCATTGAAAAATTATGATGATAGATTTCAGTTTAATAAGCAGTGACATAAGAAAAAAAAAAATGTATGTATATATATAAAATAAATATACTGTGCTTAATTGACTGAAAAAGCTTGCTTTCCTATTCTAAGTGTTCTCCTTCCTATGTAAGAAAAGCAGTGTTAAGGAAGGTTTCAGGTCAGAATAAGCATTGTCCTCTTCAGTGATTAGGCATTCCACATTAAGACAGTTTAAAAGAGTTTAATTTCCTTTCCAACTTAATGTTCTGATTGATAAACTTTTTCTAATTACACTGTGCTAATATTAAACTACCCCCATTTACAAATTTTAATATTGAACAGAAGTCTCTGAAGCCATATTAAACTACGTCCATTTACAAATTTTAATATTGAACAGAAGCCTCTTATAGCAATCTAGCTTTTGGTAGCGTTTTTTTGTTGGTTTTTTTTTTTTTTTACCCTTCCCCACTTCTTTCAAACCAGCCCACTGATTCACAGCCGAGGAGCTGGAGGGTACAGTCACCCGCTCACCTACGACTGATGGTGGCTGGGTGGAGGCCAGGCGCGAAGCCCAGGCGTGAAGCCCACGGGTTGCTAGTGACAGAGACAGATGCCTCTCAGAAAGGAGTGCGTAGCTGTACAGATGGCACCAGCAAGAGATCTTTGGCTTCTTTAACTAGGGGATGTTATCCCATGAAGAAGTGTCTCTGAACAGAGATAAGAAGAGCAGTGCAGGAAGTATCAGCTTGCCTATCAAGTGGGAAAGATTTTAAGCCAGATTGAGTAGCAGCAGATAACAAAATTCTTGTGTTCTAAAAGCAACGATCTGGCCCAGAGGGCTGAAATCTGGGGAAGTGATAAGAAACTGTAATAGACTCTATCAGAAGAAGCTGCAGTGAGACACTTTGGGAAAGTTACTTAGATGTCTATATAGTAACCCTCTGAGCATAGAAAAAAGGAAAGGAAGAATTAGAAGCTCTAATATTTGAAGCAGCACCAGAAAAGATATTCTTGGGCAAACTGTGTGCAGCTGGCCATAATTTAGTTTGTAGGAAGATAGCAGAAATTTATTACATTAAGTTTCAAGAGCATATATAAGAAGTGAAATAAGGAAACAAAAGGTAAAAAGTAACCCCAAGAGTGGTGTCATTACAGGAGTCTTACCATGGCTAGATCAAAAACACAACAGAAAAGGAGCCACTGTTCCCTTATGCATAGGGCATAGAACTTCAGGCTAGGTGTGTTGGTAAACCGGTACAGCACTACATTGACAAATTGGAATTCAATGGGATAACCTTTCAGCTGGATAATCTCCCTGCACCCAGTAAAAAAAAAAAAAAAAAATGCAGAGAAAGTACTAGAGGGGAGCTATTTTAGTCCTCACTAACAGAAGAGTATTAATTGAGAATTTGACATATGGGGGTAATAAATAACACTTTGGCTTAAAGCAATCAAAAAAGCATGTGTATATACATACATAATTATTTTAAGCAAAACAGCTTTTCTTCTGATATAGAGGAACAGAATGCAGAGCAAGACCATCCAGGCTGTGCCAGAAGTTATTTAAGGCACTTGAAAACAGAAAGAAACATAAATCATATGTCAAAAACAAGTATACATGACTGAGGAATACAAAAGAACCAACATTAATCAAAGTGCATTAAAGACAAGACACAAAACTAGAAAGAGACAAAATACATCACAAATAACTTTGTTGGCATACGATAAGAGGAAACAAAGGAAAGCAAAACACTCTTACTAAAAAGATGATTAATCATTTACTCCCTTGGGCCGTGGGCTTCACCAAAAGGGGAAGCACCTTCAGCCTTATGGGGTAACCAATGGGAGAGCAGACTGAGGGCTGGATAGGCGAGTTCCATGCAAGCCTGGCAGCCATAGACAATATTGCCCTGGAAGACATCAGAAGTTGCAGGAAGTAATCCCCAAAGCAGGCAGGATCCTGCATCCTTACAAGCTAACAGGGCACAGAGAGAGACCAGAGGGTTGCAGACAGGCAAACACAGCACCAACTTGTGTTGAGGAAAGAGCACCCACCGCTTGTACAGAGAGAGTCAATCGCCCAGTCTAATACAACTGCGAGAACTACCTTCTCTCTGTCAAAACCTGGGACTCCCGGTACCTGGCACCTGATGTGATCAAAATGGACAGGTTTCCACTGGTAGGCCAACCTCTGGTCTGTTAGAGAGGCTCGTCACTTTGATAAAATGTGATTGACTCAATTGGCAGGGTCCAACCGTTGATAAGCTTTGCAGAAATTACATTCCTAAATTAATTGTGACAATAGAATAAAAGTCTCGTTTCCAGTCTTTTCTCCCTCTCTCCTCCTTTTCTTCCTACACAAGGCCTTTAAAGGATAGACAGACAGGTACTTCTCTGCAGTTCGTCAGTGTCTACTTGATCTCCATGGGAAGTTCTCCACTGATATGGGATAATTAGGAAATTTCATGCTGCTTGGACGTGTAAAACCACACATCTCTTTCTGTAGTGGTTAGGAAGTGGTAGGTTTGCTCCAATAAAACCTAAATTAAGACAGCATTCCCCTATCATTATCTTTGACTTCTCTGGGAAACCAAATCACAGAGAGGAAGCATTTAACTGCCATCTCTAATCCAGCTGTGTTTGCACAACTGAAAAGGACCCAATGTGTCTCCTGGCTGCACTCAGAACCAGAGCCCAAACCCTATTTGCCTCATAAACACACAGTATATGCACATCTGGAAAACAAGGGAGAAAATTTTGAACAGTGTTGGGAGGTAAACTACAACCAGTAACAGATCTTTAAGAAAATTATAGTCATATGGGACACGTGAGAAAGCACAGTCTGAGACAGCAGAAGCTGCTTTTAATCTTGAATCTCATTGATGCGCAGTTATGTGTTGTTATGTTAATGCATTGCATGTCCAGTGAACATTTTGGGAGGATTTCTGAAAATGCTCCTTAAATTTTAAACAAACATTAAACTCTTTGACAAACAAAAATGATGGTGGATTTCCTCATATTTCTTGTTTGAAAACATTAGCTTAAATCAGTTTTCATAGGAGAAATATACATTCATGAGAGTAGGTAGAAAGCATTGGGCAAAGATTATGCTTTAAGTATGCTTAACAATACTCACTGCATGAGTAATGTAAGGAGCACATCAGAACTGAATTTCTAACCAACTATTCACAATTTAATAAATTTTACATTTTAAACTACTGTTATTGAAATAGTAACTATAGTCTCTTTATATTTATTGTATTTTTCCAATTTCTTAGAAAAAATTATTTCATTAAAGCTGTACCTCACAAACACCAGCTCTGAAAGCTTACAACTTGGCTTGATATCATCTGTTCACTAGTAGTTATGCAGGGAGAGGATCTCTCATCAGTATCACCTCAAAAGCAGTAGAAGGCAGACTAAAGGATTTTGACACAATGCAAGAGGCTGTAGACATCAGCCAGATGATTTCTACACATTCCTACTACACTACAGGGCACGTGGTCTACATATTTAAGAGCAGAGAAGTCGTCTTTTGCATCAGAAGACAGACAAACGGGACGTTAGGAAAGAACACCATAAAAACCAAGAATCACCTAAGGGTCAGGTCAGTCAGACATCCATCAGGAATGACTTCAGTATACTTGATTGCACTCTGGTAAACTAATTTTATTTTTTTTCCAGGTTACCTCCATCTTTGTACTTCTATCAATCTATCTCAAGATCTTCTAGAAATCAAGCTGAGATGTTGCGGCTGCAAGCCACAATTAGACATGAGAGTGGTGACATATGGGAATTGCTTGTCATTATTTGATCTCAAATGATTTTCAATAATGCTGTGCTGTCGCAATAATTTGCATTCTTATTAAGATGAATTGAGCTCATCGTGTTGTATCACGACATACCTCATTAATACAAAGCAGCTTTGTACCTTTATCAACAATATGTGTTTTCACAAAAAGCCCAATGTCCTTGCACTATAAAGCTTATAATGTTAAATTACCTATTCTATATTTTCTTTATGAGTATGACAAGTCCTTTCTATGGCTTCTTTGTATAAGGTATTACATGTACACAGAGGCAACATTTTGCTTAACATACAGTGGAAGCACAAGTATCACATTAATACTACCCTTGTACTGTTTCTGGCTTTCATACCCAGAGATAATACAGTGCATTAACACACTCCAGTGGATTTAGGTTAACAGCCGAGTAGTAAAAATATAAGCATTTATAAAACTCGATATGATATTGCACCCATTTGGACCAGGACCAGGCATAGATGCTCCATGTAAAAATAAGTGATGGGGAATAGGAGACGTTCCCTCTGCCCTCATACACTATTTTATTTTGACTTGGGAACATGATAGAATTTGAAATACACACTCTCCAAGCTGCATGATAGAGAATTTTCCTCTCTAAAAAGCAGGAAGCTATTTTTCAAATGCTAGCTTTTAATTTTGAAAAAAACTTCATTCAAGCTAGAAGACCAGCTACCAATATTTTTTAAGTGATCTGAAGCATGACAAGCTTGTCCAGCAATAGAAAACCCATACAATCTATCCTCTATTGTCTGAGGGTTAATATAGTTATACCAAGCCTATTACTTCTGAGCCTCCTAATGAAAAATGCTCTATTTAACAAAGTGAACATCAACATCCTGAAGAGGTTCCTCTGCTATCTGTCTTCTACCTTTAATTTTAATTAAGAAAACAAATGGACAGTAAATTCGAAGCAAAGAATCAACATTAATCTCTAAATCAAAAGGATTTATATTGAGATTACAATTAATCACACGCATGAAATATCTTATTTAATAGGGTGATGCCCTCAGTTACTTTGTTTAATCACTAAAACAATTCAATTTCCAAAATTAGAATTTGGAACCATTCCAAACATATCCCATTAAGATTATCAATCCAGCAAGAACAGTGACACTAAACCTCTGAAAAATAAACTCTTCAAAACTTTTTTATTCCTGCACTAAAGAATGTACAGTGTGCCCAGACAGAACGACCCTTGATTAAAAATAGGGAGGGATAATGCAAAATCTATTCAAGGAGGCAACTCCAGGACATTTGCGCTGAAACTCATTGGTGACATTACTCAATCCCTATTTAAATACAGGCCATTAGGCCAGATTTTAGCCTCAAGTAAACAGATAAACTCCACCATATTCCTGGATTTCCAACCAGTTACACTGGATGTGATTTTCGCTAATTAACATAGAAAGGATTTTGCCATCACCCTTAACAAAGAGAGGAGAGGACACCATCTTAGATTCACATTCAGATCTACCAGCTGTCATGTATCTCTGTTGCACAGAGATGAGGTTTTGGCCCAGATGCACATACAGGCTGTCATCAAAATGTAGGCTACTGGGTACATCAGTGACAGCTTCTACCGTTGGGTAATCTTTTATTCAGGTTAACTTTAAACCTCACTAACTTTCAGCCACTTGATTATGGCAATTCTCTTTTAATAATTTTCCGTGCCCTTTTGTTGTCAAAAATGGACAATCAAATATCTTTAAGCAGCAGTTCCCGTTGTCCTCAAAAACGCATGTATGTGGGTGGTGGGATTTAAGAAGGTAAACCAACGCAGTCAGTTTGGATTTAACCTAGCCATAATGTTTTAGCCAGCACATCAAAACACAGCTAGAATACTACAATGAAACATGAATTTACACACACGTCTTACCTCAAGCCAAATGTCATAAGTCTTCAGTTATTGCCTCAGCAAGATTAACGCAACACTATTCATTACATGATCAATAAGCCTGTCCTCTTACAGGCTCTTTTTCTCTTGCCCTACTTAGCTTCCACTCTGTGGCAGGGTAGATTTATTTAAAGGTATGGTATGTATTAGCTGAAGACTGCCCAATAGCCTCTGTTCTCCTCTTGTACTCTAGCATAACATCTCCCCCCTTTAAAAAGCGGTGGCAGAAATCAAGAATAAACTGGGTTGTGTGTTCTGGACACCCCAAGTGGTATTTTTAGGATAATGCCTGTGTCATATTCTAACAGAGAAGAGCAGTCACATACTGCTTTCTTACTTAAATGACACTTCTCATATAAAAAGTCATTTTTCAAGTAGATTTTCTCGCTCCACGTGCTCAGAGTCACGCTGCCAGCAGAGGAAAACAAGCCCTTCTGGCTCCCTGCCTCCATCCACATGCCAAACTTTCTCCAGTGGCACCTCAACCACCTTCCTTTCCTCCTTCACATGGCTTCAGTGACTTACCACTCTGCAAATTCACTGGCAGACCCATAAGAGCAAAAAACATCTCCAGTGAGGTTCTCCAAAACCAGAACTGCCACCTAGAGTCCCCCCAGCAGGTCTCCGCCTTCAAACCTGGCCACCAAGACTCCCACTAAGAGGCACCAATACACATCAGCCAGGAGACAACCCCAGCCACAAGAAACAACAAAATCTACTGTTACCCCTCAAACCATTAGCTCATCTTGCTGCCCAGAATGGGGCTCCTTCCTCTAATCCTCTGGAAATTACAAGTTTACACACTACAGCAAGTGGCATAAAGGTGTTCCACGACTAGCATCAGACCGAAGCAGTTATCAGCATGCAGGAGTGCTCTGGGCATTTTCTTCAAGCACATACTTAAATGCCCAATAAAACCAATGGAGATAGCTGTTTATGGAAATGTAGCGAAAGAACTGAAGTCCAGACCCACCACAGACCATGACAGGTTGGGACATCCCCTACACACCAGTGGAGAGGGAGGCTGGATTGCACAGGGAAGTTCCCCGTATCCTGCTCCTGGGCCTTGAAGTGCCCAGTGGCTGCAGGACGAGGTAGGGGCTGGAGCACAAATACTCTGAGAAGTTTAGCAGCCTTTTTAATACAAATGTGATGGGGAAAGCAGCAAGTCATAGCTACCCAGGGCAAGAGCTGACGGGCTGTCCAGATTACAAGTCTAAGATCTCACTGAGTGTATATTGAGTGAATATTAACAAAATGCAAATTGCACAACAAACTAGATAAACTTGCAGGACAGTAAGGGACATGACCACAACCTAGTGAAAACCTAAGACAGACATGGGGGATAGTTGTCATGCTCAGTATTTTAGTGCTGCATTGTAGTACAGAATTTTTATGAAGCTTCCATTTATGCTTCTTCCTCCTAAAAGCTTCTTTAGGTAGAAACTTACTTTTACACCACCTAATTCTCTTTGGCAGATCTTTCTGAAAAAATGACACATGCCACATATAAGAGATCAGAGTTAGGACTGTTCTCTAACCAGACTTCCCATCTGCTGAGAAATGTTGTCATTTTCTTACCTCCAGGGACACTATAGGCTCAAATTTCCCTGGGTTTCTAATGCATGTGGAGGAAAGTGCCAGCAGTTAATGCAAAAACAGGACTAGCTACTGGAGGGGACACCATTTAAAAAAAAAAATAAAAAAATCACAGCCAGCTCTGCAGCTTGTCGTCTTGACATGTCAACTACCATGTTGCCTTTAGGCAAGAAATAAAGAATATTAACCAACAAATCAAGTAAACACATCTTTTTGTGTTATTTTGGATTGCATAAAGATAATGGCTTCCTAAAGAATTCTTGGTTTTGCTGGTGTAAAACCATTAGCAGAACATACGCAGAAACAACCCATCTTACCTCTTCTGAACACCCACAGTGATTTAAAGGGAGTGAAGAGTAAAACATTAGGCTTCTCTGTTCCATAAACCCAATTGTAATAAATTCAGCAAGAAGATGCAAACACCTGAAACCAAAGGTGGTAACAAGA
Source organism: Arenaria interpres (assembly GCA_013399435.1). Taxonomy (NCBI): domain Eukaryota; kingdom Metazoa; phylum Chordata; class Aves; order Charadriiformes; family Scolopacidae; genus Arenaria; species Arenaria interpres. The sequence goes on along the minus strand of VXAK01002911.1, from coordinate 14,168 downwards.
AGGTAGTCCACTTCATGACCTTGAGCACCTACTCCAATAGCACCACTTGTCCTTCCCACCAAGTCAGCATCCCCCTCAAAGCTGTGCCAGCTGCAGGGTCCTTGGGGCAAGGACAAGGCATTGTCACTGAGCCCATGCTGCTTTACAGAGGCCGTGCTCAGCTGGAGGAGACTCAGCCAGCCACTGCCACCATGCAGAGCCACCTCATACCCAGAGAGCTGGGGAGGGTTGATTGATCACATTAATGGGGGAAATGAGACACCTCACGTTAGGAGAAACCGATCCTTCCCGGTGGCAGTAGAGGCCCTGCCTGGAGAAGTACTGAGGCTAAGGAAAGCAGAGTGATTAATGGAGAAGAATTGATCCACCCAGTCCTTGTCAGGAAGCCAACTGCTGCCTTAAACAAAGACGTCTATGTGTAATGCTACCAGGCAGTCACTCAAATCATGCCACAGCTTATAATGCCTCCCCATACATTCCCCCACTTAAGTCCGCCCTTCCTTTTTAACAGCTACTTATGCATTAAACAACCTCCTTTTCTATGTGCTTTGAAGTCTGACAGTGGAAAAACATCCCTGAGGTGCAGCAGCCTTATCCACCCAATTCCCCCCAGGTCACGTCCACTTTTTCTCAGAAACAAAGCCATAAAGTGTTTTCAGAAAAATCAAGGGAGTCCAGGCCAAAACGTCTCCTCCAAAGAACAAATTAAGACGGAGGAAGCTCTTGTGAAGGTTCCCTGTCCAAGATAAAGTTAGTCAACAGGTAACAAAGGAGGGAGAATACGCATAGCTTTCAAGGCTGAAGCATACTGTGCCAAAACCCAGCTTGGACTAGGCACAACAAATTATTATTGTTGCCTTTTGGCAGTACATGCCACATATACAATTTTTATTTTTTTTTTTTAACTTGATACATTTTCCTGAGTTAACAAAAACTCTTTATTTGATTCCTTGGAGTGGTTGGGCAAGGGAGTCGCATCAATTCCTCCACCAAGGGCAGTAGCACACCTCTCCTTCAGATTTGACCCTCAAATCTCATTAATTGCTAGTGTGTCCTTAGGGCCCAATGTTTGCACATGATGTCTCCAAAAGGGGAAGGGAAGGAGAAGAGACGAGTGCACCCCCAACGAACAGACAGCCAACTGCTCGATCTGGCTCCCCTCCACCCCCCACCACAAAAGTCTCCAGGGCAGAGCTCTGCTAACAAAAAGGGGCTTTGCAAATACCACGCTAGATAAGCACAGTTGCATATGCAGCTTTTGGCATCTGTTTATCATTAAAGACAACCTCACCTGAATGGCTGGGGAAACAGCCCACCTGTTTTTAAAAATAGGTTTCATCTCTTTCTCACAGCAATCTGCCTGTGCTGAGTGATGCTTTAAAAATATACCAAGACATAGTGCTAACACTGAAGCATTTCCTTACCCAGCCGGGCAGGGATAAGATCTGCATCTCACAAAAGGCCAACATATGGTGCTGATAGCTCCCTGATTATGTCAACATTTATTAGTTAAGTAAAAATCACCAGTCTTCTTTAAAGGAAGGAGCCCAGATGCCTGCAATTAATATTTCTCCACCCCACCGAAGAAACTGTAACGTAATTCCTAATGTCTCTACTTGAAAAGGCTCAAAACTCACAAATTATGTCATTAGAAACAGCAACGGGTAACAAGAGGTTCAGTATAATGTATTTTCATTAGCCGAGGCTAATTGGAGCCAAATGAGTAAAACAATGCTGTAAGGGCAAGCAGCAGAAATCCTTGGGTCTTTAGGAGACGAAATAAATGAGGGTAATCAGCGGCGTATGCAGAATACGGCATGTTCAATTAATATAAATAGGATAGCAGTCAACAGCAGCGCTCTGCCGGGGCGCAGATGAGTGCTGGTGGGCAGCAGATGTCTTATTACATTGTACAAACACAAGCAGTATGGCAGGCTAAACCAGCGAAAACACTCCGGTTTGAGGGACACCCAAGAAAGAGAACTGGGGGGTTAAGAAACCCACAAATTGCCACCGGAGGAAATTCCGCTGCGCCAAGCGGAGGCGTTGGGGGAACCCAGCACAGACCTGGGGAGGAGGTGGAGAAAGGGGAGGAGGCGGCTGCCTGTCATGTTAGAGGAGAGACAGTCGTGGCAGCTCTAACCTTGGCAGCTCTAACACTTGCCACCTGCACACACAGATATTTTGTGGGGGTGGATTATCTGTTCCATCCTCCTCCTCCATCTTTTCATCACGTCAATTTAATTGTTACAGTAACGATAGTAAATTGATTTTGCAATTTCGGCTTTCAGACCCTTCTGAAGTGAGAACAACCAACCTTGTCTTTCACTTCAATCTTCTTCTCAATAAGATCAAGGCTGCTGTCCCTCAATTTTCTCTTCTTTTAGAAGAGAGAATAATGATGAGATCCCTCTTCAGCATTTGCATCCAATCTAATCTGTGGCAGAACATGATTATTTTTTTTGTCCCATTAGGCAACCCCTCTTTTTTAATATTATGCTTTGGGACTAAAAATCTTAGAGATTGTTGTTTCGTAGCTCAAAAGTCACACAATGTGTTTTTTCAAGTTACTGGCATTTTTATGCAATTCCTGATATATATTTTTTGCAATCCCTAAAAAGGAATTGCCAATAATTCTTTTATTGTTGAGTACAAAGATCAGAGGTTCACATCCCCATGCCACCAACACTGAAGTCTACTGTACAAAAACTACTGAATATAAGCAAATTATATGATCGCTTAGTGAACTATCACTCACATTCACAGACATCCTGCCTACTTTTCATATTCTGCAAAACATTCTGCAACCATTTATAAAATTACAATGTCATGATCAAGTCTACACTGGTTAATCTTGACTTTCATTATTTAGCATCACTAGATGATGCTCTTGTGACTTAAGCAGTGTACAGTACACATGTTTTCAGTCAAAGACTGATTTTATCTTTTACCAATTCATTCATTTTTGTTTTATCATTTGATACACACAGAGCTTTACTTCTTTTAATTCATTAATTCCTGGATCTCATTTCCCTCCGTAGTCTCCCCAAGAAGAAAATAGCTTTCCCAGTAAAGAAACTTGGGGAAAGAGACAGATGTTAAATACCAGGAAGGTCAAAAAGTCATTTCATTATGAAACAGAAGATAAGTTAGCATTTTTCTTTTGTGCTGAATTGCATGGCTGCTGTCTGAAAACAGAAAATTACACAGGAGCGATCTATGCTATATGGCCACAAAGAAAAAAAAAAAATAGTCAAACACACAAGATGGCATATCCCAAATGGTTTAGGAAAGAGTCACATACAGGAGCAAAGAGTTGGAAATAAATATGTATATTAAGTCATGCAAAATTCCTGATGAGCAGCTGAACATTCATATCTATGAGCTGTTAAAATATGTTCCAAGTTCCCGAAGTTTTCCTAGATATTTGTCTTTTAGCTCTATTTGTTGGTCCCTGAAATCTATCTATATTGAATCAAAAAAAAAAGTTACTAGTACAAAAATCAAAAAGCCTTAATCCTGCAAGAAATTTTTGGAAAAGGCTTGAGGCTGTGTCACCCAAACAATGCTTTAAAACATTGAGTAGAGGCCACCATGTAGACCCTGATACTGCCGAATAAGTACATGAAATCCACAGCAAAATCTTAAGCTGAAAGAATGAATCCAAGTAAATCGCTAAATGCTCCACAAGCGGCAATTGCTGGCGTGCATGCTTTCTCTCTCCTGGTGCTATTTTATTTATTCTGCCCCAGTCAAATGGTGCAGAAGACATTAACTGTGCTAGAAGACATTAACTTTTTTGCTGTCCTGTGTGAAGGAGACAGAATGAGTTATAAGGCAGGCAATGCAGATTGCCTGAAATAAGCATAAGTGCATGTCTGAGCTGACCGAGGTTATTGGCAGCACAGACAGACAAAAGATCAGCTTCTTGGATTGCTTACAGACACTACAGAAGAAGCCTGACTTAAGTTTAAATTATTTTTTCATAGAAAAACACATTCAAGGGATATTTCCCGGTGAACTACTGGAAAAAAAAGAAAGAGCTGACTCAGATATCCATGTACGTTTTTTAGTCATGAANCTACCCTGTTGGAGCTTGAAGCCATTCCCTCTCGTTCTGTCATTAATTACCTGTGAGAAGAGACCAGCACCAACCTCTCTACAGTGTCCTTTCAAGTAGTTATAGAGAGTGATGAGGTCTCCCCTCAGCCTCCTCTTCCTCAAACTAAACAGTCCTAGCTCCTTCAACTGCTCTTCATATGATTTGTTTTCCAGGCCCTTCACCAGCTTCGTTGCCCTCCTCTGCACTCGCTCCAGCACCTCGATATCTCTCTTGTATTGAGGTGCCCAAAACCGGACACAATACTCGAGGTGTGGCCTCACCAGTGCTAGATTGGCACTAAAACCAGAAGAAGTCTTCTCCCTTCTTCCCTCAGCGGTTTACGGCAAGGAGAAACTTGAAGGAAGAATCCATACATCCACAAAGAAATTCAGTAACTTTTCTTAAAGCTAGAGAAGAATCTGTGAGGACAGGAGGAAAACCTCAACACTTATTTGAGATAAACTCTCGGTCCCAATTAAGACAGCAGTGAAACTCTCAAGAAGTCTGTAGATTTGCCCCTTCTGCTTTCTTGTACTCCTTCCCTCATTTTTAATTAACTGCACATAAAAATGGTTAAAAGGAAAAATCTGAAGCATTTCTGTAAAATAAAACCCTCAAAAAAACCCCACCAAAACCACAAACCCATGCTCATTTTAAATGATGCTTCCCCAAAAAGTAAAGCAATGATTAAAAATGTGCACACACATACTTTTGGTGTACAAACTCTGGTAAATTTCCATTTTAGAAATGAATCAGGATGAATATTTCTATTAATAAATGTATTTTTTTGAGATAGTGATGAGAAGAATTTTCTAGTAGGCTGCAGAAAGAACATAAGCCCAAAGGTTTTATTCCCAAGCACAGTATTCAAACCTTACAGATTCTGCTGTTACCTCAGTATTTCACTTTCACATGAAATAGTGGGAGAAGGGGTAGGAGGATGGTCACATAGAGTAAATTGCACATTTTTCAGCACGTAGATGACATCTTTCTTTGTAAACACATTATCTTAAAATATCTCAGTTAAGGTCCCACTAGGAGACGTTTGAAGAAGCAGCTTTAAGGTCGGAAGTCTGCCATACTTCAGCTCCAGGAACCAATACAAGCAACCTGCAAGACCTTGGCATGTCCTGCCCTGGGACTCACAGCAATGCTCTACTTGGCAGAAGCATCCCCAAGCAGGAAGACTAGCCAGAGCTTTGGAGGGAAGAGTTTGGAAGGCAGGAGAGAAGACACAGTAAGCAAAGAGAATGAAGCCTTATGAATTGGAACAGAGTGCATCTTCCTTAATCTGATCTTAGATCAGCCTGTGTACTGTAACAGCAAATGCAAGCTGAACTCTTACTTTTTGGTTTTTGAGTTCCTCCTCTAAGAAAAGCAAGATCTTCTCCCTTCCCCAAATAATCTTAGTAAAACAGAGATACTTCAGGTTTTCCAGATAAACAGAACTTGTTGAAGAACCTGGATTTCCATGTTGTATGTACAAGTGTGTATAATTACCTGGGTTTAGCTTTCACTATATAGGTCATATTATGTAGGGCAAGTAACTTGTGAGCCAGATCACCGTGACACCAGAGGTACTACGAGGCAGTCTACCTGCAGCAATTTATTTTTTCCAACAGCGAGCCCATCCCAAAGGTTTATCTGACAGATTGCCTAGGTTAAACTCCTGCACTCCATCTCACGTTAATGCACATGTTTGAGTATCAATGTAGAAAAGCTCCCTATTCCCCTCCAACCCTGCCTCCTTGGCTTCCTCGATGCCCTATATTGTCTTTGCTAAGGGAGCAGAAGAAAGTAGTATCTTTCAAATACAATAATAATGATTTTCATTTAGTGGGCCACTTTCTGTCTCTGGCTTAGTATCAGCCATAGAAACTACAAGTGCTGACCTAGTGACCTTCAACAGCCTCTTCATCAATACCAGATCGAAAGGGACCTTGTAAATTTTTTTCACCTGGAAAAAAAAACAACAAAATACTGCTAATAAACCCACAGAGCCTTGTATCACCATCTAATAGTGGAATAGTAAAGGTACATGGTGTTCGCATTTTTTGCCACTGCTTCAATGGGGAAAAACCATCAGTGATCATTCCTGTGGTACCACAGAGAAACTCAGGCCACCGGACACTTACCAATTAAGATTCACAGCCAAAGGAGATGAAGGTACTATGTTCAGCTGATGTTTATTCAACAGACTCACAGGTGGGAGTTCACCTCTGCAGTGCCTAACTAGGCAGATTAGCAAGAGACCAGTGAATGTTTTTCTGCAGATGTTTTTTATTTGCTGAGCAGGAACTGCAGCAGGGTAAGGCTTTCCGGCCTGACAGGCTCTCTCAGGCCTTTGGTTTGACTCCTCACATGCCCTTCTTTGCTAGTGAACATGGAGAACCAGAGAGGCAGTGGGAAGAGCTCTACTTCCCCAGCAAGGAGGCTGAGGAGGCTCCAAATGTCCTTGCTCTGGTTGTCATTCAGGAGTCCTGCGTCTGATATTTCCAAAGAGGAATATTTCATTCTCCATCTCCCCTCCCTGGAAATTATGTCAATCATCCACCTTTTCCCCCCAAAGGAAAAGCAGCTCTGCCAGTTCCCTTCAGCACTGCGAGTCTGAAAACTACCTTATCCACAGTTCATTGCTTTGCTTTGACACATTTAGGATTTTCCCCCAGAGAAGTAAGTTTTCTTTAGGGGCAGGGGGAGAACCTCAGTCACAATGATATCCAAAACACACAGCTTTCCTTTCACAACTCCTCAGAAAGATGCAGGGAAACAGTGCTGCTAGCATCACGGGCACTTAGAAGCATGAAAAAAAGCCTTAACAGGAAGTTATAGACAGTAGCAAGGATTGCTGTGTTTTGTTTTGGGGTTGTTTTTTTTTAATTATTTATTTCACCTTGTTACCAGTGAACTGCTGATGAAGTTGCATGTCATTACCACCTTCCTCTACGCTGACGCAGCTACTGCAGTACATCTTCAAACTCAGGTGTCCCAGTTACACCCTTACAATGGAACCTGCATAAATTACTTTGTTTAAATATGTGTTTACCACAGACACAAGACAGTTTTCGTATTACCACTTGTATGCCACCCTTGTCCTGATTTCCACCTTAAACTATTAAATTCACCTTTCTAGGCTACTAACATGGTGTTATATCAGTAAAACCACTCAGAACCTGGCTGGCTAAGAGAAAAGGCCCCAAAACTCTTATGAGAAACTTCTACTCTGATGAATATTTTACGAATTTCAGGCATGAATACAAAGAGTTATAGCTCATCCATTGTAAAGATATGTACATTTCAGTCACTGTTTTCACACCTTGTTCTTTAAACAGAAAAGCAATAGATGAAGGTCAGCATGGTTTCTGACTATCCCATTCGCACTGAAGTTTCGACTCCGATTTCTCTCACCTTTCCCTTACACCAAGAAGTAATTTTTAGTCCTTTTTCTGTTTAAAAAAGGAAATTATTTTGATCTTAAGCAACACCACTCATAATTAAAATTACAAAGAGAGTAGAACAACTAAAGCATGGGAGCAGGAGAAAGAAAGAGAGCACCAAGACCCTACAAAGGAACTTATCATAGATGGTACATAAGAGGCATTAAGGTTTTTCAGAAAGGTCAGCAGCTGTGTAAAAGCATTAACACAAACAGAGGCTATACTCATTTCCAAACAAAGCACGTAATCAAAAATGCCTCATACTCAGCAACACCATGACAATAGCAGAAACCTCAGCAGCCACTGGCTAACAATCCCCGAACTTTGTTGCATTCAAAAGCGCCACAGCAGCCTTTACTGCCACATGACTCCCAGGGAGGTCTCTCTCACAGCATGTCCTCAGATGTCTCAAATTCAGAGCACTTTAAGCACAAGATTTTGTGTTTTGAATAAAGCAGAATTAAGACTTTGTGTTTTGAATACAGCAGAATTAAGACTTCAAGACCAAGTTTCATTTCTGCAATTTCTGAATGATTTCAGAATACCTCAGACCAGTGCTGCTAGCCACTGTTCAGTTCCCTTTTTTCTGCAGATAGAGGGAGAACAAAAGCTACCACAGCTGCTCATCATCAAGCCTCTTCCCTTCGGGAAGAACCTGAACTATGACAATAAAGACCAGATCAGCAAGGACTAAGTTCATCCCTCCATCCACCAGCTTGTTGAACTACACTTACAAGTTTTGTTCCAATACCTCACCACAAACAAGGTCTAATTAGACTTTCTTTCTGCCTCTAAAAATGACCAAACAGTCTCTCTTTAGCACTAATCTCCTTCCCTGGCCATTATTGCTATCACCATGTCAATGCTGGTAATCAGACCCACCAGATACCTAAAAGACCAATGATCAGAAAGAAGTGCAGGATGGTCAGGTCACACAGTCTGTGCTGGTGGCTACGTGGGCCACACACAAACATTCTTCCCAACTCCTACTTTTTCTCCAATCTATGTTCAATTCACACAAACCATGCAAGATGAGATTTCATACCTTCTGAAGTATGACATGTGTCATGGGGCAGGGTTGTTTGAAAGTTCAGGTAATAGCTGTTCTTTACTCTGTTATTTTCCTCTGTGCCATCAGATATTGGTATAAAACATTACAGAAATAACCTTGCACGCCTCTTCACGAAGGAGTCTCACCTGCATTCACCAACCTTTTCTGAGCAGCAAACATCTCAGGAGGGTTCTGCTACTGGGGGAAGAGCTCACTCCACTCAAACAGAACATATTCTAAAAAATTCAAAGTAAGCCTCAAAAGAATCCTCTATCTGCTCTGGAGGAGAGAAAGAGCTTGACCTTAATTGCTGCTTAATTTTTGTATTACATTCCCATCATTCATTGCTATTGACAAGTCAGCTGCAATTAATCATACATGATTGCATAAACCAAGACACTCCCCAAAATAGTAATTAGAAGATTAGCATACACATATAACTTTGCACTCTCACAAACACTTTACAAACATTAACTAATCAGCATTTCATAAACTCCTTTCACCTGTCTCTCACCTAGCTCCCTCCTTTCCATTTTCCCTCCTCTCTTGCTTCCTTGCAAGGAAGCTCCTCCCTCTCCCAGCTGTAAGAAGTCTGCATTCTGCCCTTTCAAACCACTTCTTTCTCCCCCATTTGCTTCCTCATCTTGTCTTTTCTTTTTTTCAGCCTCAGGCATCCTTGTTCCAATTAAAAAACCCAGCTGGAGCAGCTGGAAGCGGCCTAAATACCCTAATGAACAGTGAGACATAGCAAAAGAGATACTTACAGCTTTATGATGAGGTGAGCAACACAGAGGAAAGAAAATATGAATGACAGGAATTAAGGTAAGGCACATTTACCTAAAATTGAGGACAGCAGAGATCTATGGAAAAGAAAGAATGAGGAGAACAGAGGAAAAAGACTATGCCTATTAACATTTGATATTTCTTATCAAGAAGGTTTCAGGTGTGGAGAGCTTTCTCATTTCAAGCTGCCCATAGAGAGACAGCACCATGTGAGCCTGTAGCAAAGACCAGAAGCTGATGCTGACAGACATTTAAAACGCACACAAATTCAATAGCTCAGGTTTCATTCTCTAGCAATTTTCAGACATTCACAGAATTTAAATGAGATGTGAATGAAATTCACTTTGTGTTCAAGAAGGAAGAAAACAAAATGGTAAAATAAATACTGAAGATTCAAAATAAGTCTTTTTTCTTTCCTGTTCAGTATGACATTTTTAAAAATTACAAGAATAGAAATTTCAGTGAGAGAGAGAGTCATTTAATTTGAAGGCATTGTATGCACAAAATCACATTGTTATAACCTATTTATGAATAAATTTTAAAGTAACCGTTTGAAAGTTTCTAAGCATCAGAAAAGCAAAATTCTCAAAAAAGCCTGTCAAGCAAGATGATAAGGAACTTGTGCTGCACCAGCTCAAGTTTGATAACCCAATGAAAGTGATTATACAACAAAATAGAAGGTTCCATAGAGAAGGAAATTTCATCTGGTGATACCAGACCCCACTCAATGTCTCCAAGGAGGTTCAGAATAAGTGGATCGCTCTTAGTTTCCCCCTTGTTCGTGCTGCAATGGTTCCACACTTCCAGGTGCTCTGTGGTCATACACAGGGTCTGGTGTGGACCATATGTCTTGGCTTTTTCAAGAAAATTTCAGGGTTTCTCTGAGGTGTTGAAGACTGACCAGACACTTAAGGTCGGAATTTTCTTGTGCTCATATAACATGCTTTTGATACTCAGTGCCAGTTTGTCAGGTTTGAGGTAAGGAGTCTTCCTGGAGGTGAGACTGAGTGGGGCCATTTTGTTTTTACCTTTCTTCCACAAGATACAGTGTGATTTGATTTCCTAGGATCATCTGGGAATTTGATATAGGAAACCTCCCATTTTCCCAGGGACCTACAATATTACTTGGTAAAATACCCCTCCCCTGCTCTCATCCCGTGGCAAGCGGCAGCTGTAGCTGTTGGTCCTTCCTACGAGGCTTTGTATGCACTACAGCATTTTGGAAAACACCTTGGAGCTTGTGGAGAGGATATTCTGCAGGCATCGACAAAACAGGAAAAAGAAAAAGCTAGTATTTGTAATGGGATAAAAGAAACTTTACAAATTCATTGCTATCTGTTCTTCACAGGCAGCAAGGTGATGTGCTTTGAGCTTCCAGTGTACTCAGCTCTTCATTCAAATCCCACTCGCTTGTTGCCTTTTAGAAGAGCTCCCCTGGTGACACTGGAAATCCTCAGCTCACTACACTGTTCTTGTCCCCTGCCGTCCCAGATGACTCCTGCAATGGCACTTGCAGAGCTGGCTGACTCTGCTGCCATCACACAGGCCCCATCCAGCCACTTCAGAAGTCCATAGCCAGGGTTGAACAAGGAGGTAAGCTGCTGCCTTCTGGAATTGGGGCAGTGTGTCTGAGACCTCCTTGCTTGGGTCTTCTAGCTGGAGAAAATCTCCAAAGACGCCCGTGGTGCAGGCGAGGACTGTACCATAGAGCAGCATCTGCCTTGTCTGCAAAGTGTAAGGCTGATTAAAAACCAAGGTGTGGATGCTGATGCTAGGAATGATTCCTGTCTTGCTGGTGATGGGAAATAAAAAAAGAAGTATTGCGGTGAAACCGGTTCAATAAATTATGTGCCCCGGAGTTAATGCAGGTGTGCTTTCTTGGCTGGGGCTTTACATGGAGCAGGCAAGAGACTCAAGTAGTGACTCTGAGGCAGGGAAATTTGAGATTAGTGGTTCTGCCTTCAGCTGAAAACTGATTATTTGGAATTAATGTTAATAAATCTAGCTTTCTTTTCCTATACTTACTCCCCCTTCTCCCACCCCTTCCACAAAGGCTCCCTGCACGCTGCTGGCTGATTACAGTAGCCAGCACAAAACAAACCTCTTTCCTTTTCTTTGTGTCACGTATATCCAATGATACAAAACGTTTGTGTCTCTTCCATGGCTGACATGCCAGCCAGAGCCAGCAATCTTCACTTGGCAGGAATTTCCATGTGAAAGGAATATTTTGAAGAAAGCCTGTGGGCCAGAGCCAAGGTAAAAACTCCTCACTCCCTCTAGCAAATGCTGCAAATGCTGCCTTTCCAGTGTGAAAGCACAAGCCGCTGCCCTTCGAACTGCTGTTCCCATGGATTTGGCCCAGGTTGGAGCCTGTCATCTACACAGCAGGAGCGGGATGAGGGTTTTACAGCGGGATGGGGATCACCAACAGCACAAACATTGTTTCTTCGTGAAGGAAAACAAACTTCAGCCCGAGGTTTCGGCCAGCAACTTCTCTGTAATGCAAACAGTCCTCAGTCACTGCTCTACAGTACATAAAGAGCCTTCGAGGGGAGGAAATGCCAAGTAGTGAAGGGTGACTTAGCCTAGCAGGGGGAGGTATAATCCCAGGCAGTAGCTGGAAGCTAAATCCAGGTAATTTGAAATGAGAAGCCAGGTACACATTTTTAACAGCAACCCATTGAAATGAACTGCCAGAGGGTGAAGCTAGACGTTTTTTGTTTTGTTTTGCTTAAATTTCTCATATCAAGACTAGATGCCCTTCCCTGCATCAGAAGTTTTTGCGCTTGGAAGAAAAACTGGCTTGAAAGAAACTTGTTGAGTTGCAAATATCCTTGCATGGGGTGAGCACTGTAAAAGAACGAAGCTTTGTGGAGACAGGGTTTCAGTAGGAATATTAAAAATATTAGAAATTACAAGTATTGGTACCACTACGCTTTCAACTTGAGTCATTAGTTGGGTTTAGAGTCTTGCCAACAGCATGCCCTGGAGGGAACCAGGTGACGGAGTCAGGAAAATCTTCACACAGCTTGTCCCCGAGCACAGGAGAAATTGCACAAGAGCAGGCAGTGACTTTACTGGTAAGCCAAAGCCCATCCCAGTCACCTCAGCAGCAAAAATCCTCTCTTGGCTTTCACTACAAACATGCCACAAGCATCACCATCAGCTTTTCTACCACCTCTTCAGTGCATCTGATACCTGTTGCTCAAATAATCAGATGTACCACAGGCAACTCTCATCCCTAAGTTTGCCTCCAGACTCTAGGGCAAAACTGCCTAGTTTTTTGGTCAGTAATTCTTACTGTTTCAGCCATCCATTCCTTGAAGGATCGTAGTGGCTTCCTACTTCCCTCTGGAGGGAGGAAGGGGAAGAGGGAATTACACCCATACACAATTCCCACGAGCTTCACCCACTGCAGCCATGCTGGTTGACAAGCTCAGGCAATGGCAGGCAGCAGTGGGTGGACAGCTGCTAAAAAAGCCCAGTGCGTTTGTAGAACACTGCGGGCAGGAGCAAAGGCCACTGGGTGCCACTTTGTCAAACAGCTCTCTGCTAACATCCCCGAAGCTGAGCTGCCCACACCTTGGCATCGCCACACGGAAGATGCCCGTCATATGGACCAGATCCTGTGACAGGATCCACCCTGGGATCGGCACAGGATCCCCCTGTACTCGGCACTGGTGAGGCCTCACCTCGAGTACTCTGTCCAGTTTTGGGCCCCTTACCACAAAAAAGACATTGAGGTGCTGGAACGGGTCCAGCTGGTGAGGGGTCTGGAGAGTAAGTCTTATGAGGAGAGGCTGAGGGAGCTGGGGTTTTTCAGTCTGGAGAAGAGCAGGCTGAGGGGAGACCTTATCTCTCTCTACAACTACCTGAAAGGAGGCTGTAGAGAAGCGGGAGTCGGTCTCTTCTCCCAAGTCACAGGAGACAGGACAAGGGGAAATGGCCTCAAGTTGTGCCAGGGGAGGTTCAGGCTGGATATAAGGAAAAATTTTTTCACTGAAAGGGTTATCAGGCATTGGAATGGGCTGCCCGGGGAAGTGGTTGAGGCACCATCCCTGGAGATACTCAAAAGACGAGTTGACATGGTACTCGGGAATATGGTTTAGTGTTGGTGTGGGGAGGGGGAGGGTTGTTTGGGATTTGGTTTGTTTTGTTTAATTCATTTTTTTATTATGGTTGGACTAGATGATCTTAAAGGTCCTTTCCAACCTAGGCGATTCTGTGATTCTGGGCAGGGGGGTGCCAGCGTGCTGCTCTGTCTGCTGTTGCTGTCGCTCCCTGGCCCATGTGGGCTGGGAAGCTTCTTCCCCCTTGCTCGGAGTTGTCCTGAACACCGGTGGAAAGCAGAGAGGATGTGGTGGGCTCTGCTGCTGGTGCTGCCGGGGGGGCAGGAGGAGATGGCGCCACGCAAGGCCTTCCAGTGCTGTCTGCCATAACTGGGTCAAGCAACGCAGCCTTAAGAGCAACTGCCCGTGCACAGGGATTTAAAACACACACCGCCATTTCTTGTCCTTCTTGTTTACGGCATAGAAGTTGGTTTAAGCAATAAGCGTAGGCAGCAGACGCTGTAATCGCGCTGCAGGTGAGATTTACCGTTCCGTCCGCTGATTGCCATAAACACCCCTTCTCCGCACCACACGGGGCGCGGGGGG
>VXAK01002909.1:263621-290188 GCA_013399435.1 Arenaria interpres | reverse complement strand
GCAGATGCTCGGTGGAAGCTCCTCCGGGTGATGCTGAACTCCTGTAGGGATGGGGGCAGAGCCGTCGGGACAGCAAAGGAGAGATTTTTGTGCCCGGAGAGATTTTGTTGTCATCTTTTTACAATTGGACTTCGGAAGAAGGCGGTTCTGAAAACCACAGTCAGGAAAAAACAAAAAAAACAACCCAAAAAACAACAGCTTACTACTTTTATTTATCATCCATATTTCTGTTTTTATTAAAAATCCACATTACTACTGTTTTTACTGAACTCCAGTGGAAAGCTGGCACCGGGGAGCTGTTGTAAGGCAAGGTTTAGGAGTTTGTTAAGAATGCTACTTTGCCTGGGAAAGAAGAGCAATTAAGTTAAATACTTGAGCCCTTATCAGTGCTTGCTCAGAATATTTTGCTCTTTTCTACGTGACTTCAAAACGTGTTTTTACTCTACTAATGACTTTTATTTGTGCAAAGACACTCTTGGTGCAGCTGCCAACTAGAAATTTAAAAAGGCCGAGAAAAAGTTCCTTTCCTCCGAATCTCAAGAGTTGTGAATCAGTGTTTCTAGAGAAAACCTTAATGAATTGTACAACACAGTTTGCTGTGTAGTGAGTTATCTTAAGTGAAATTGTTGCTGTGAACAAAGTCAAAAAAGCCTGTGTTATTTACATTTTTTAACTGCACAAGAGGTATTCGGTTCAGGACAGTTCAACAGATTGCTGGAACTTTGAAACAATGAAAGATGAGACTTAGAGCTACAGGATAGAACTTGTTAGTTAAATAAAGAGTATAACAGGTAAAAGGTTTTCAAGCGAGGTGGGTAACGAGGTGGCCAAGAAGACTGAGGCTTCTGTAGTCAAGAGCACCTGATTGAAAATGAAGCAAGGAGTGGGGTTTCCAGAGATGTCGTAGGTGCAGCGAACGAGTTTGTACAGAACCAAAATATTTTTGTCTTGCATAAGTTACGCTTGCTTCTTAATGAATCTCTAGTTGAATGTATGGAAAAGAAGTGTTTTCAAAATTTTCAGGTTTTATTTCTGAATCTGGAAGGTTGCTGGTTACAATACATAAAAACCTATCTTAGGGTCGTGCTTTAAAGCAGTGGATAGATTTGTTGTGTAGCAATATTTTTGGTTGTCGTATTTTAATTTTTTCCTATTTGCATGCCCTTACATACTGTTTTCTCTAAGTCTCTGTGCTTTGTACCGTTTTACTAGTTTGTAGTAGGTTTCTCCCTACCTTGAGGAGCAACAGTTATTGTGTGTTATATTATTATGCATTGAAAATCATGCCCACCTGGGGCATTATCATTGATTTACTGCTGTTAACAGGTGAAGAAGAGAAGCTGTTACACACCAGTCCTTTTGCTGACTGGATGGTAGCCTGTGTGGGGAGGAGGATTTGTTTGTCTTTGAGACCACATGACAGATTGCCTCTCAGAGGCTGGTTGGTTTGGGCTCTGAGGGCTCGGAAAGAAGCGAAGTAGGTGTTTGGGTGCTGCCTGGCCACCAGCTCCCATGGTGTTTCCTCAGTCTGGTCCAGCGAGCAGTCTTGATCAGATGAGGGGCCTGGAGCATCTCTCTTAGGAGGAAAGGCTGAGGGACTTGGGTCTTTTTAGTCTGGAGAACAGAAGGCTGAGGGGGGATCTGATCAACACCTATAAATACTTCAAGGGTGGGTGTCAGGAGGATGGGGCCGGTCTTTTTTCAGTGGTGCCCAGTGACAGGACAAGAGGAAATGGGCACAAACTTGACTATAAGAAGCTCTATCTAAACATGAGGAGGAACTTCTTTCCTTTGAGGGTGGCAGAGCCCTGGAACAGGCTGCCCAGGGAGGTGGTGGAGTCTCCTTCTCTGGAGACATTCAAAACCTGCCTGGATGTGTTCCTGTGCAACCTGCTCTAGGTGACCCTGCTTTGGCAGGGGGGTTGGACTAGATGATCTCCAGAGGTCCCATCCAACCCCACATCAATCTGTGATTAATTAGTCCCAGGTTTCCTTTGGGATGGTGTTGGATGTTTGGTGGATGTGCTGGGTGTTCATCAGGTCTGGTGATGAAATCCCTGTTCTAAAACTTGGTCTCCGTGAGCTCTGTGGGCACCAGCCTGTGGGCAGTGCTTGGTTCTTGAGCACGGCCCTTGGGGGTGACCTCCATGGTGTGAAACACAACTTAAATAAAAATTGGGCATCTCCAGCAGAGGCGATGCTGCGTGCTTGATGCCACGTGCTTGTTATTGAGGCACAAATGGAAGATTTAAATACATTTTCTGGTAAAAGAATTAATTCCTAGAAGGGCCATGAGCCAGTTCGCTGGCACGTGCTGAAAAATGAGCTCATATTTCTGTGATATTTGCCTGGAGTTTCTCTTTCCTTCATAGCTTTTGTAGAAGGAGAGTAGTGCCAAGGGAGGCTGTAAAGCGAGCATGTGCTCTTACTATTGGCCTGCGCTTGGGAAGTATTTTCCATCCTTGCTTTTCTTACAGCTGTGGATTTGAGAGGGAAGTCTTTTCTACTAATAATAGCAAGAAGTTATGATAGCAGCTATCCATGAAAAATCCCAGGCATGTGCTGTTTGCTCCCCGGAGAAAGGGTTCCATGCTAGAAATGCAGATTTTTTTTTTTATTTATTTATTTTTCGTGAGAGATCACAGGGCTGCTCACCAGTTGTCTCCTGTGTTCTGTGCTCGTAAGGACATTCCTTGGATTCCTTTCTTGGCAATGTTCTCATAAAATATCCAATGTTTGAAATCAGAAACACATTTTCTCGGATGTCTTTAAACAAATGGATTTTCCAAGTCGAACTAGGCAAGCAAAAATTTGTGCCAGTTGCTTTCTTCTTTTTTTCTTTTTTTTTTTTTCTTTTTCTTTCTATGTAAAGTTTTACTTTCTTGTGTGTGTAAGAGCAGGCCAAGAAGAGGGAGGGCAATGAAGGAATCTGTCAAAGTGAAGATTCCTGGCAGAATTGAATGAGTTTAGTTTAAGCCTAGGATTGATTGTGTGGCATTTGTTCCTCTGACTTCATTTCAGTTTTTTTATATTTCTGCCCCAGAGTTGTGTGTAATCACAACAGGACTCGTGAGTCAGACCCATTCTTTTTGTCGTCGTCGTTTTTTATATGATATGCATTATTTTAACAGGGTGAGTAACTTTGAGGACATTTCTTATCTGCAGTTCTTCAAAATGTAAAAGCAGTTTGATCAAACACAGAATTCGTACAAACAAGTGAGAATTAAGTATTGAGCATATGACTTTGAGTTCAAAAAACCTACTTCTGAAAGAAGAGCTCTGCTCTTTTTCTTAATTTCTCCTGTATCTTACGGAGTTTCTTCTGTGCTTTTTCCATTCTTTTTTGGGGTCTTTTTGCCACTAATTTTTCTATCCCCACTCAAGTGAATGGCCTCAAGTTGCCCCAGGGGAGGTTCAGATTGGATATTAGGAAAAATTTTTACACTGAAAGGATTATTGAGCATTGGAATGGGCTGCCCAGGGAAGTGGTTGAGGCACCATCCCTGGAGGGATTTAAGAGACGGGTTGACATAGTGCTTAGTGACATGGTTTAGTGATGGTTTTTTATCAGTTAGGTTGATGGTTGGATAAGATGACCTTGAAGGTCTCTTCCAACCTGGACAATTCTATGATTCTGTGGTTCATCTGGGATGCAACTGGGGAATGCCACTCTCTGGGGTGAATGGAAGTGTTCACAGTCACACCTGTGGGAATCCCTGACGTTCCAGTCAAACACAGGCTATTCACGTGCTATGGAAAAAAAATAATCAGTTTTTATTTGATTACTAAAGAGATTTTAGTGTTGAAGGCTGCTTAAAGTCTGAAGGTTTTGTGGGTTAAATGCCAGCTTTATTATCTCACGCTGAAGGAAGGAGAGGTACAGAGGTGGGGAAGGAGATGCCCGTGGCTGAGCATGGCCAACAGCACCTGGCACGGGAGTTCACTCTCCCCATCAGTGAACTGGGATCGCTTCTATCCGTGCCTGGAAGTATGGCTGAAATGGAACATAACAAAGGGAAGATTATAGGTCTGGATATTGACGTTCTTGCTGAAGTAAGCCTGGTGTGTAGAAATCACATCCCTGGAGGGGTTCAAGGCCGGGCTGGATGGGGCTTTGAGCAACCTGGTCTGGTGGGAGGTGTCCCTGCCCAGGGCAGGGGGCTTGGGACTGGGTGATCTTTAAGGTCCCTTCCAACCCAAACCATTCTATCGTTCTATGAAATATTAAAGGTCCTTCTACTTTTTTTCTCATAACTGTCATTCAACTACTCCACCTACGGCTCCGATCCTGGTCTGTAATGTGCTTGAGCTCCAGGTAAAACACTGTTTGTGCTTGGATGAATTTAAAGTCTAAATACATTGGAAGGAAGCAACATATATAAAAGCAAAGTGAATTTCCAGAGGCAGGAGGGTGCCTGGGTGGCTGAGCTGTGGCCGTGCCTGCGGTGGCGACCCCACTTGTGTCTTGGCTCCGTTGGCAGCAGAGGTGGCAAAGGGAAACCTCAGGGGGCACTTCTGCCGTGCCAATCCATTGGGGGACGGTGGTGTACCCCAGCCCTGGTTTCTGCGGTTCAGAGGTTGCCCGTAAATACGTTTCTTCACCACATTGTGTGTGTTGTTCCACTCCTTGGAGCTGTTTCATGGCACTGCCCCAGAGGAGACCACCAAACGGTAGGGGCACAGAACCTGCCGAATGAATGCCTATTGTTTGCTGTGGTTTTACTTTGCTTTGTTTTTTTTGGTCACAGAACAGGGTGTGGGCGCCTATTTTTTCCGTTAAATTTTTTAAGAAGGCCAATGGGCAGTGGGTGAAGCCGGGTGAACATAATCGGGCGTTAGATAAGGATCTCTTCTGGCAGGTCCACCAGCTTTTCGCAGATCCACCAGCTTTTCCCAGAGCACGTGGGGCTTTCGCCCTGTAGTGGGATGGTGACCAGGCAAGTTGTGCAGATCCAGCGGTGAAATCTGTGTAGTGTTGAACCTCTCCGTCAGTAAATCTTCAGCCGATGGTTGGAAGTGTGGAGGTCAGGACTTGAATCCGGCTTGTGCTTTTCAAACAGGGTGCAGTACAAATAGACACAGGCAAAACCACTCGATGCTTGTAGTCCGTGAGTTTACTCAGGTGGTGTTTAGGCTTCGAGGCTGTCTGAGAATTGACTCATCTCCTGTCAACTCAACCACTGTACAGCTGTGTAATTAACGCAGGGCTTCTTAAAGTCTATTTTTACTTTCACGTGAGCATTTTCACGCGGGCTCTGCCTTTTCTGCTCCGCGTCTCGTCCTTTCCTGCGGGCTGCAACAGGGGGCCGTTGGCACAATTCCCACGGCCCAGCAATCCCGAAGAGGGACCCGTTGGTCAGTGGATCATAGCTGGAAAGATCATCTGCCGTGTTCCTTGACCTGCTCGTGTTTGCTTTTAAGCAATATCCATCAACCCCCTCCGTCACCTGGAGGGCTGTGAGGACGATGCCGATGGGGCGATGGGTGTCTGTCAAACGGCAGCGAGAAGCCAACGCTTCATTTTAAGCAGCAGAAGCGGGCGGGCTTGGGGAATATTAAAACAGATGTAAAAAGCAGCAGGCACAGCTGATTGGATCCGTAGGCATTGAAAGAATTTCGTGTCGAAGCGGTCTTTGAAACAGCACGCGCATACTTGGAGCCTATAAATAGCTTCATGCATTTTTCAGTGGTTTAAGCACAGTAATGATTTCACATTGTTCAAGTATTGCGTTACCAGATTTGTACTGTCTGTGCTTGTCACTTGTCTACACTGGCTTGCTTTTTTTTTATTTCACCCCGACAGCATTTGTGCAGGAGACCGCTGGTACTTCTGGGGAAATGCCATAAACCTTTGTCAACTGGGAGAACCGTTCCCTGTGAAACGCACATTGCCTGGTATTAAGAGATGGAAATTTTATTAATTCTTTTATTCAGCGTCCTCTGACAGCTGTGATCTTGCCTGTGGTTAATGGCTGGCAAAACAGTCTATAATTACTCCAGGCATCTTTTTAATACCATCCCAGTGTTGTCTGACTTCCGCTCCTCTAGAGCATCCCGCTTTTTTCTAACTATATTAAAGAAAAAAAAAATCAGAAAATGCTTTTTGGCATTTGAAGCTCTTGTGTAACTTATCTGGACCTTCAGACTTTAAAATATTTTAAACTTAATTGCTGGTCGTATGCAGAGGGATTACAAAAGCACGGCTTATTTAGTCTAGCTGGTAGTTTGGGAGGTAAATACCATAAGGAGGGAGGAAACCTGTTGAAGTCCAAGGAGAGTGTTGGCACAAGATGAATGGTTATGAGTGTGTTCTGAATTAATTGAAGTCAGACATTAAAAGGTCCCAAACTGTCCGAGGAGGGAAGCTGTGGAACAGACTTCCAAACAGGATAATGTGGACAAAGAAGTTTGTTTTTAAGATGGTTCTTGATAAGTTTGGGGAGAGTTGAAGTCAGAGCTGGTAGGGAAGGTTGTGACAGAGGGCCATTGGGCTACGTGGAGGCTTGGGGACAGGACTCCGTTTGTGTTGTCTTCATCCCGTGTTTAAGTGCTTCTGTTGGTCCTCCCGTGAAGACTGGGAAGAATTATCCCATCAAATATGTAATTGCTGCCAGGACAGACATCTCCCCAGAAGCTCCCCATGGTCAGGACCAGCAGGCTTTTCCTGTCCTCTTCTAGCGCTGGCCATGCTGCTCTCTCCTTGGAAGTTTCCTGTTCTCACGGGGGCTTTGGACCTGACTGACACCCTGCAGTTTTCTCTTGGCTCTTTTCCTGTGATGTAGTTACATACGTAGTCATTTACTGCTTCTTACAAGGTCTTTCTTGGCCTGCAAATCCTCCTAATCCAAAGACTTGTTGGAAATCTGCTCTTTGCAGCACAGCATCCAGGCCCCCTTTCCGATTCTGATTTTTATTCCATCCCCGTTTTAATTTAAACCCTAAGAAGGTCAATGGCATCCTGGGGTGCATCAAGAAGAGTGTGACTAGCAGGTCGGGAGAGGTCATCCTGCCCCTCTGCTGTGCCCTGGTGAGGCCCCATCTGGAGCAGTGCCCAGTTCTGGGCTCCCCAGTTCAAGAAGGACAGGGAACTGCTGGAGGGGGTACAGCAGAGGGCTACAAAGGTGATCAAGGGAATGGAGCATCTCTTTTACGAGGAGAGGCTGAGGAACTTGGGTCTTTTTAGTCTGGAGAAGAGAAGGCTGAGGGGGAATCTGATCAACACCTATAAGTCCTTAAAGGGTGGGTGTAAGGAGGATGGGGCCAGTCTTTTTTCAGTGGTGCCCAGGGACAGGACAAAAAGAAATGGGCACAAACTTGAATATAAGAATTTCCACCTAAACATGAGGAGGAACTTCTTTCCTGTGAGGGTGGCAGAGCCCTGGAACAGGTGGCCCAGAGGGGTGGTGGAGTCTCCTTCTCTGGAGACATTTCAAACCCACCTGGACAAGTTCCTGTGCAACCTGCTCTGGGTGGACCTGCTTTGGCAGGGGGTTGGACTAGATGATCTCCAGAGGCCCCTTCCAACCCCATGTGATTCTGTGAGTAGTTGCTGAAACAGAAAGATAAAATGTGTATTTCAGCCACATCCCATAGTGAAGACAAGGAGCTTGCGGCGCTGAAGCGAAGGCATCTCCAGCAATGGCAGATCCTGGTTTTTAGGAGGGGAAGATAGTTGCTGTCTGCACCTCAGTCACAAAGTCTTGGATTATTTTGTGCGCCTTTTAGGCTTAAGAGAATTGCTGCATCTTTCACATGCTTATGTGGGATAAAGAAGCATGGCGCTTAAGTAATGAGGAAAACCTAGGGTTTTCCTCCCTTTCATTATTAAGGTCAACCACTCGGATGCTCTTGCCCGAAGGCTTAATTTGCAGCGAGGTTTGTATTAAATAGGAGAAAAGCTTTCCACCGTCTGAACGCACCCTTCTTTAGTCGGTCAGGTTTGCTTTTTGTTGTCCCAGTTTCACAGCTCCCATGAATTCAAGGTCACAATGAGGTTTTTGTAGTTGCTGGTGACCAGAAGCCATCGTTTGCCCAGCACCCTGTGGGTAGGCACCCTTCCCCACACAAACCGTGGCCAGAAAAACAGCAGATAGTGGGACCACCAAGTCCTTCTTGAGGGAAGAAGGGTTCAAGGTTTGGTGTTAAACTGCTCTCCTTATAGACAGAGTGCTGGTGGCTGTAAAATAAGGAGTAGGACTATGTGATTAATACCTTACTTAAAATTTAAAGAAAAAAGAAATACATTCTTTCCCCTTCCTGTTTTATGTTTTGAGAAGTTTGTGAGGAGCAAGGTCGCTTTTGCTCACCTTTCCTTTTTGGAAAAGTGAATTTTAAAAGGTAAATGAAAGCTCTCGAGGTGTCTCTAGTTTTTTGTTACCTTCTGAAGGTTTCAGAAGATGACCTTCCCGTGGCATGGAGTTAGGCTGTACTCGGCTGTCTTCCCCTCTGCAGCTGTGGCCAGACTTGAGATGGCAACAGCACTGCTTGGTGGGTTGAGGCCAAGAATATATTTAAGAACAGAAAAATGATAATCTATTTTTTTCCTGCCTAATGGCTATCTGAACAACAGTTTTTGATTCTTTTCAAAGCCTTATTTTTCTCAATCTTCAGTGTGTCCATGTGGGATTGTTGTGGTGAGAGATGTCCCACCCTCGTGGGTTAAACAGTTTGTACCTCCACCCTGAAGACCTTTAAGGGTTTCTTGAATTGTTCTCCAGTGGCAGAGGTTGTTCTGATTACTTATTGCTCCTAAGGATTGTTTTCAAATCAGTTAAAAATAATTTTACTTTTCCGCTAAAATTTTGCAACCTGTTCTTGAATTATCAAGGTCCTAATTTGTGTGGCTTTGCTGTCATTTCTTTTTTAAAAAATAAAGTGTTGTGCAAAATACATGCAAAGGCTGAGCTGAGTCACTCTTTTCAAAACAAAAACATTTATAATGATCAGTTCAGCTTCAAACTTATCTTGATCCAGTAGCATGGGGAGGATGTATTCTGTCAAAATATGGAATTTCAGAATATGTAATTCTGAAATTACCAGAGGCAAAAATTTGAAGAATTATATAAATTTTCTATGTCCTAATTTATGGTATTGATATGAGCCTTGTCATTGCTCAGTCAGGAGATCCTTCTCTTACACAACGTTGGCATGTAGGGAGGGTAATCAGAAAGGAGACTTATTTTCAAGAATATTGCTGGGAAATTCAGGATTTCTTTCTTTTTTTTTTTCTTTTTTTTCTTGCTACTGAACAGACTGAGAATGAAACCCATAGACAAGTGGTTCTGTTCATTTCCATGCTTACTGTGGCACGTGTACATATGGCTGCTCTTCCCAGTTGATTTTGCCAAGCTCGCCCATTTGACTTGTATTTTTTACAGAGCGGTAACTCCAGATACCAAGAAAGAAGGGCACTGGCGGGCTGCGGAGCAGCTATAGCCCCTGTATTTAGTCATTTGGGTGGAAAATCAATATTTATAAGAATAGTTGACGCCAGTTACTTCGTATTCTGCTTGAAAAAGCAGTCCAGAAAGTTTGTTGTTAGAGATACAAAAGTGACAAGGCAATGTGAATTTTCTGTAAAAATCAAGATTATGTGTAACGGATACTACAAAGTTTACCGATCATATGGATATGTTATTGATCCGGGACTCAAGGAGAACGTTCTTCCTTGGGTGTCACTTTATTTTGAATTGAAATACTGCTGCTTTGTCCTGCCGCTCATTAGCTTAATTTTTTCCATGGCAATGGGGGGGCATATTTTTGTCATTGCTCTTGCTGATGGAATTTGATACATTCCTTTGCCGTGATTTGTAAATTCAAGGGCTTACTTACTCTTTTTTAAAAGTCCTTCTGTAACCTGTTGGAAAGTAGGGGGGCTGTGTTTTGCCATAATTCCTAAGAAGCTAGTGCTAACTGGTTTATCTTGCCTAAATACGATTTTCAAGTAAATGTGACGCTTCAGATTAAAAATTTTATATTGGACCATTCCGGGTTAATGTGATGATATTTGGTATAAAGTATTGTTTTAGTTCTTTTAACGTACTTCTCTTTGCTGAGGTATAACCTTTCCTTAGGCCGCCGGCAGAACTGTGTGCCAAGGTTACTTATTTCATTGGTTGCGCATTTAAAAAGAATAAAACCACCTCATCTTAAGGTGACTTGATGCTTTTGGGTGGTTGAATGTTGTGCCCTACAGAGTGGAAAGGCTTGACCTTGCGAGGGTGGCTATTCCCTAGCCCTTTCTGTCTAAAATGGGTGAGCGACGGATCAGCTCATCTTTTGACATCTCAGGGTTATTTTTTACCGTGCCCCGACGTAGGGCTCTGGTAGTAAAACTTGAACTTCACTTTTTTTTTTTCTTTCCTACACGGAGCTTAGAAGCAGCTCTTCATAGGCCACTCATCGAAGCGCTCCGACCGTGTGAAAACCAATCATTTTTAGAAGTACCCACTAAAAATCATGAGCTTTTTCGATATGGATTTGAATTTTTTTATTCATTTTTGTAATTTTAATCTTCAGAGCCCTCCTGGCTCTCCATCACGCCCCCGGCCAAAGCAGGTCTCCCCGGGAGCGTGCGTGTCCAGGAGGTGGCACTGTGTTTTTGACAGGGGTGATGGTGTACGGGAAGAGCAAGGCAGCCCCAGCAGAGCATCTCCCCCAGGAGGAGAGGAAGAAGATGCTGCTTTTTGAGGGTGGCTTTTGTCAAGCGTAGTGTAAGTTGCTTTGTTTTTTGTATTGAAAAATCCCACTGTGCTTGGACTCTTCCGGTGAGCCGTTTGGGTGGCAGGGATGTCGCTGCTGCTCCATGTGGGAAAGGTGCTTCCTCCTCCAGGCTTTTAAATCCATTTAAAGGAATTGCGAGAGAAAATAGGAGTGGGGAGACGACTTCTTTCTCTCCCTGTTACCATGGTAATGAGTTTAATTGAACAGACCTGAGACGGGTAATCCTACCCGACTGTGTTTGAGTTGCCATTTAATGCGAGTTGTAAATGAAGCTGCTGGAGATGTGACTCCTTTGCTCGTGGAGCGCGTGGGTGTCACCGGCGCTGCCACCCGTTGTGGCTCCAGACTGGAAACCTCCTTCTCCCCCGGCTTTTGGCAGCATCAGCTTTTGCTCCGTGTTCTCAGGAGGATCCGCAGATGCGTGGGACCCAACCCTTCCAGTAAGGCAGCAAGAATAGCTTCTGTTCCAACCACCAGCACTAATAACTAATTGCTTCCGTCTCGTTAACGGCTCTCTCTTCTGTCCCAAATGTGCGCCACCCCCTTCCCGAAGGTGGTCACAGAATGCACCGACCAAAATACTTCATGTCTTTCTTTTTGTATGGAAACAAAGCTGAAACAGAAGAGCTTTTCTGAGTTATACAGTTGCTTATACAGCTGGCTTTATTTGCTTTCTCATTTCGATATTGCAAAGCAGTGATCAAGAGTTAATATCAAACACATGACATTGCTTGTTGCTCTTAAGAAGGCTTCCTAATTGAAAGTAAAAGGTGAATAATTAGAAGGCAGAAGTGTATTTTTAAGTGCCCAGGGACTGCCAGTAATGTAATGCAAAGTGTGTTTTTCTCCCCCAGTGTCTTACATATATCAAAATACTTATTGGATTAAAAATAATTACAGAGGGCTATTACATAACAGCAGAGGCAAAATTAAATTGAGATATAAAAGAGAGGGTAATGGCTATGTTCGGGGTTGGTGCGGCGGGGAGATAAGGGGAGCCTGTTCCAGATAGTAAGAAAAAGACTTTTCCCCCACTGTCAGCACAAGAGATTGGTGTATGAAGAGACAGAAAAAAGGCTGTCGATGGAAACAAAGATGCTGGAAGTATGTGCAGCAATCTCTGCCTAGTTTAAATGGGAAGGGTGTTAATTCTGAGCTGACAGTGACTATCAAACCAGGGAGCTGTTTTGCGAGTCAGGCTGTAGTTGCTGGAGAGTGCCAGAGAGCAAGAAATTTATGTCAGGAGGGTTTGTAAAGATTTTTTTTTTTTTCCCTGCTTTCCACCAAGGAATTGCTTCCTCACGATACTTTCAGTTTGGTTTTTATGTTTGTTGCTGTTGTTTTCCGTGGTGTTTTCTGTGTACCTGCTGTATGGAACGGTTCGCAGGTTCCCTGTCCCTGCAGGGGGCTGAGGTTTGCCGAAGGGTGATGCTTTGGATCTAGGACCGGCTGTTCGGGTACCAGGAATGGAATTAGCCCAGTGCCCCAGCATTCAGGGGTTTGCACCCAGTTTGGTAGGCACACAATTGCCAGCAACGCTTGCTGTAGCTTTTTACAAAGCATATTTGATGGCTAGGATGCTTTGAGCTGTCGTGCCAGTCGAGCTCTTTAAGCCACACGTGCTTTCTTACTTACGTCCTTTTAAAAAAAAGAATTTAAAAGCTTGATGGATCACAAGCTATGCGATCACAAGCTTCTGATAAAAATACATCCGTGAAAGTAATAGGGGATGGAGGTAATGCTGGAGAATGCAAAGATGGCCACGTGGAGAGAGGTTTTTGGAGCATCCTGAAGCTTTGTGTGCATCCTGGCAGCGGTGCCTGCCGCCCCGCCTGGGTCCCTTTCATCTCCCCTGGGCCCTGATCTCTGCCGGGATTGTACCAGCTCCTCAGATCTTGGGCTGGCTTTAAACACTCTAAAGCTGATGCCTCCTGCTCCCTTCCTGTTTGAGAGATTCATATTCAGTTAAAAAGCGAATTACAATACCTCAAAAGTGGCTTTTTTCTCCTTCGTTTTGAAATCCTTTAGCTTTTGTCTGCTGTACGTGTTTAAGGAGCATGAGTTAAGACTTCACACACTCTAATGCCCAGGAAAGAGGGAAGGTGCAGGCACGGGCTGGGAGAGCAGGACATTCCATGTCTGATCTGGCCATTGCCAGCTCCCGAGGATGCTGGGGTGCTCTGCCATGATGGGAATGTCCACACTCCTGCTCTGTCGCAAGTTGCCATCTGTAAAGGGAGGATACTTTATCATAGAATCATAGTATGGTTCGGGTTGGAAGGGACCTTAAAGATCATTGACTTCCAACCCCCCTGCCCTGGGCAGGGACACCTCCCACCAGACCAGGTTGCTCCAAGCCCCATCCAGCCTGGTCTTCAACCCCTCCAGGGATGGGGCAGCCACAGCTTCTCTGGGCAACCTCTTCCAGTGTCTCACCGCCCTCACAGGAAAGAATTTCTTCCTCAGATCTAATCTAAATCTCCCCTCTTCCTCTCTGAGAGTATTATTCTAAGGCCTAGCTCACGCTAAATGGCTCCGCTGAAATACTTCTAATGTATAAATAATTTTTTTTTCTCGTTAGTTTTAAAAATAACTCTTTAAGTACAATTTAAAGCCTCCAGCTGCTCAGCCAAAAAGCCCAGAATACATCAACCCATCATTGCTAAAAATAGAATCACTGTCTAATTAGGGCAAAGTTGATCCCTGCGGATTTCTACAAGCTCTCTTCAATTTCCAGTGTGGCTGTTGGGCTTGCATCAGAAATTACTCCAGTTGATGGTTTTGTTGTGCGTGGTGCTCACCAAAGTGCCGTTATTTCACTACGTGGTGTGCATTACCATTTTCCTTCTATCCAGAGGATCTACAAATTGTTCATAAAGACTGACTCAGATCTTTCTTATGTAGGATATTTATAAAGATTATCTTAATACCAGCATAGGACTGACATGACCATACTTCGCGATTCCAAATCCCCTGAGTTCCCATGTATAGGTATATCCTATGTGCTTTTTGAACTCCTATGTGGAATAAGTCCTCAGGATCATTGCTATTCTTGGAGCTCAGGAGCATAATATGCTTGTCTAATAAAAGGGCTAATGTTTTCTTTGCTTGGTTTTGTTGTTTGGTTTTTTTAATTCTGTTTCTTGAATCCCAGAGTTCGTCACAGTTTTGGGAGTCTGTCAAACTCTTTAATGATCTTTTTTTTCTTTAGGCCAAATGTTGCTTCCAGGATAATGGAATCAATTTTCTCCCTAATTATTCAAGCTCTCCCTAATAGAGCCTGACTGTAAAGAGGTGGTTTAGCAGAAATGAAATACGCTGATAAAGATTGAATATGCGTGTTTAACAGGCTGCTCGCAGCATTCATACTTGCATTACTAACAGTTCAATTTTTAAAAGGAGTGAAAAAGAATAATAAAGGAAATAAAATGTTATTTTGGGGAAATTTTTATATAGATATTAGCCCAAGGCTGAGAAAAATGAACAGCCTCACTTTTGTGTATTTAAAAAAATATAACAGTGCTATAGCTGCAGTAGGATAAGTGAAGTTTAATTAGGGATTTTGTGGTAAAATTTGGGATGAGATTTGACCTTAGAAAAATTAGAGAGATTATCGCTCCATATAGACACAGTGTAAAAGAATTGTGGCTTTTAATAGGATTTTTTAGAGGAGACTGGAAGAGAGGTAGGTAATACACACAGTGTCTTTCCCTTGTGATGGTACATCCTCTTCCTAACTCTTAATGGTTTTTCATTTGCTAATAGATCGTAACCATCATCAAATCCCCTTTATCATATACATTACCAAGGTCTTCCAGGCTTCAGGGAAGCACAGATTTATTCTTCAAGTAAAAAATTTGTGGGGACATTAATGTCTACCATATGGTAAATATACTTGTTAAACTGGATTTCAGGCTTGATCCCATTATTGTGCATCAGCCTTACTGCGTGAGCACGCATGGGAAACGTGGCTAATTGAGTGTGGCTGTAGTCTGGGGAAGGGCATGGGGACTGTCCTGGGGACTCCAGGCCAATACGTTATCCCATGTCACCTCATTAAGTGTTTGGGAACGTTCAGGTCAGCTGAACACTGAATTTTGTACGTGTCCACTATCTTCTTATCTTCTTGCTCACTTGTTTGCGCTGCGTGTTACCTAATGATACTGGTTTGATATGTAGATCTACACTTCACTTTTATGTCAAGTAACGTGGTTGCGTAGAGATACAAAGACTGCACACACGCCTCCGCCGATATCCTTTTGAAATATAATCAAGTAACATGATTTCAAGGCATTAAAATAAGAAGTGTAACAGAAATGCAACTGTATTCTTAATAAGAGGAGGAATAAACACAAGCCCCACTGCACTCTTTTATCAATACCCTGGTGATGCTCAGAAGTTTTGTGCATCACACCCATGAGAATGACTCTTCCCGACACAGGGATAATTGCTGGGAACTGGAAGGGTGAGACAGGAGGCACAGCGGCCAGACAAGTAGGATACAGAGAGGTGGTCCCACGTGGCAGGGGCGGTAACATCCTTATGAACTGGTTCACTAACGGCACTGTCAGGGCTTCATCCCACCCAGGAGGGACCGTCTAGACGCTCATTTATTCCGGTGGAGGCAAGAAGCATCGTCATGGTTGACTGAGTGAGTTGAGCTCAGTGTTGATCACAGTTTGTCTCTCTCATCCTCTGATGAGTAAATGTACTTGGCTTTGTAAATACACATTTGCCTCAAAGCGCCTGGTTCCCAGCGTCGGGCTCATGCCGGTGAGTTTCTGCTGTAGGTACAGGCCAGCCTGCGGTGCCGACAGCTCTTCTTGCCCGTGCCGTTGGCACGTGTTCCCGATTCCATCCGAATTTTTGCATATGCTTCACATTGTTATCCAAAAATGTAAAATTGCAGGCAGGGCTCATTTCATCCCTCTTTATTAAAGTGACCCGTCGCTTTTCATTCATAGGCCTGTTTTCATCTATCTGCAAGCTTACTGAGATGCGACCACGTGGGGTGCGTATAGAGCATGCCATAGTGAAAATCATTTGCTGGGGTTGCTGCGCAGATTAAGAGGATGTTACACCCAAAAAAAAACCCCTCCAATTACCAAACGAGGCACTTTCTTGCTGACTTTCTACACGTTGCCAGCGCTGTTGAGTCCGCATTGCGGTCAGTTTGTGCTGGGAGGTGCTTTGTGTTTTGTGTGTTTGGATGCTGGTACCCCATCGGTGCGGTGCCTGCGGGCGGTGGGTGATACATCCCGCTCCCGGCTGCAGCAGGAGATGCCTCCGTGCATCAGGGGGACATCAGGTTATTGTAGATATCAAAGATATCAACCAAACAGCAGATAAAGCCTTTTCTGAAATGCATAGGTATTTACCTGACACTGTTGTCCCCCTTCATCAGGGAGTGGAGCGATAGGATGAGGGGTAACGATTTTAAACTGAAAGAAGGAAGATTTAGATTAGATCTCAGGAAGAAATTCTTTCCTGTGAGGGTGGTGAGACACTGGAAGAGGTTGCCCAGAGAAGCTGTGGCTGCCCCATCCCTGGAGGGGTTCAAGGCCAGGCTGGATGGGGCTTGGAGCAACCTGGTCTGGTGGGAGGTGTCCCTGCCCAGGGCAGGGGGTTGGAACTCCATGATCTTTAAGGTCCCTTCCAACCCAAACCATTCTGTGATTCTATGACGGAGCAGCGACTTTCATGAATGGTAGGGGCTGCGACCAAAGCATTTATACAGAAGGGTTAATAAGTGTGCTAAGAATTGGCCTATTTTGTACTTTACTTAGGGTTTTGGCATCTTCCCATTTTTAAAAAACAAGTATTTAACCTTTTGAACAATGTAAAATAAAACACAAACTTTAAAAAGTCGCCGAAGACAGCAGTTAATGGAGGGTGCGTGTCTCTTTGTGTGCTGTTTTCTTTGCTGTCCCAATCTGCCTGTGCCGTTGCAGCCAATTCAAAAGCCCAGGAAGGGCATGCTTCCTGCATCCCGGGGAAAAACAGTATAGGGGATGGGAGATTAGGGTTGACGCAGTAACCAGCGTGGAAACTTCCTTTAGTTGTGCAGTATTCGGGAGAGGTGCCACGGGACTGGTGGCTCGTGGATGAGGCTGAAGAACTCGGAATACCTCAACTCTAATCCTGGCTTTTCCACTCTGTGGGCAGGTTACTAAATCCCTTCAACACCATGTCTTCATCTTTAAATAGGAATAATACTTACCCTCCAGAGGCGTTGTGAGGATTTGTGTATTTGTTCAGTAGTAACAGTGCAAACTGATAACTGCTTCTGCTTTGTTTTCACCATCAGTCCTGTGGTAGTCTGACCTGGAAGGTACCACCTTCTTTTGGTGACAATCATCATGATTCTGCCTTTGAAAGGGACTTTCCTTACTAAAATCCAAGTACTGAAATCCGCGAGGCTTTGCTCTTTCTTCTTTGGTCTGCATATTTTTCCTGCTTTTGCATCCCTAGAAGGTGGCAAATGTTCTCGGCAGATTTCCTGCCAAGTTGTGGTTCCCCGGCCATGGGTGTCACGGCGATTACAGTTAAGTTAGCTTTAAATCAGCTTCTCTGGTACGGCCATCTGCGTGTGCCCACGGTACCTGTTGTTCAGAGGGCGGTGAGTAATCGGGGATAAGGCTTAAGAGAAGCAGCAGGCTGGAGGGGAAGCAGGGAGGGAGAAGGCTGAAAGCTGTGGCAGGTTGACCGGGTTTCCCAGCTCTCGGCAGCCCGGATTTCCCTGCTGGTGGCCGGGAGCCGGTGGCTAGCGGTAGGGCAGGGCACCCAGCAGCTGGACCGAGCTGCTTGATTTTTGAATTTTCCTCCTTCTTTTTTCAAAGGGCATCGTGCCCGAAACATAAGCAAATAGCTTAGCTTGCCTAGGTGTAGAGGAGGAGAAAACCATCTATTTTTTTTTTTTCCTTCCCTGCCTTTTGAATGTGTCCGCTCAAGGGTGATGAGCTGGCCACTCCCTTCTGCTCCGCACTAGCCACTGGGGACAGCGGGGACATCCTTGCGAGCCGCATCCTCTCACAATGATCGCCTATGTGCACTGCCTGCCCGCTGAGCCCATGGTCGGCTGCCTGGGCAGGAGCAAGTGGCAGCCCAGCTGCAAGGATGAGGAGGAGGAGGAGGAGGAACTCATCCCGCTCTATTCCAGCAAAATGGGAAACGCTCACACCAAGCTGCCCGGGCGCCTCAAGAAAAAGTTACTGAGCAAAGACGACAACACCTTCTGGCCAAGTAAGAAAGATGGATCGGTTCCTTTTCGTGAGTTGTTCCGGTCGTTTAGCCTTGTGTTGTCATTATTGAGGAAAGAAGTAAGTACACCCGACTGACAAACAGGGAAAACACTCAAATTTCCCTTACTTTTTTGGAGGCTGAGGGCACTGGGAACGATTTTCTTATGAAGAGAATGTATTTCCACTTCAGGAGAGCGTACGTAAATATTGTCTCTGGTGGGGCTGCTGAGTTGGTACAGGATGTCACTGCCTTTGTGCGTGTGATCCGTCTGTGTTTGAGAGGTCTTGAGCACTGGTTTGCGGTTCAATAACGCTCCTTTTCAGCAAAATGTTTGTTGTAGATGAGGGGAGCTGTTGACGTGGCACTCTAATTGAAAGCCCTGGAGACAATCAGTGGATGAAAAGGCCGGGAAAAATAAGGAAAAGGTCTAACAGACTCAAAGATGCTTAATGCAGTTGATGAGTACTTATTTTTTTTTAAAAAACCTGCTTTTGAATAGCCATAGGTCTAAGGTTATTTTCCCTCTGAACAGTGAGAAGAAAGAATTCCTGAATTGTGATGACTCTCCTTTTTTAATCTGCATAGTTTCAAGTTTCACTGGCAAATACAGATGGGAAACAGGGAGAGAATAGGACAGACAATGGTAACGTTAAGCTGTTTTGTTTTTAGCCTTATTGCTTGCCTTCCCCTTTTTTTTTTTTCTGACCACCTAAGCAAAGG
This sequence comes from Arenaria interpres, assembly GCA_013399435.1. Classification (NCBI taxonomy): domain Eukaryota; kingdom Metazoa; phylum Chordata; class Aves; order Charadriiformes; family Scolopacidae; genus Arenaria; species Arenaria interpres. The sequence goes on along the minus strand of VXAK01002909.1, from coordinate 271,504 downwards.
CACCCAGCTGTTTGTGGAATGGGTTGCTCAGAGAAGTGTATTTAAGGGTGGTGGGGGAGAAATTTCACAAGACAAAGAGAGCTTTCCCTGCAAAAGCCAGCTGGCTGGCTATCTTGCACCAAACCTTTTTTTTTTTTAAAAAAAAAGTACATGAATATATTTGCAACTGTATTGATTTTTCTTTTCCTCGTTATTCTCACACTGATCATCTGACAATGACTGGTTATTACCAGCAATTGAAAAATCCCTGTCTAGCCACACGATGCTAACGCTGATTAGTGAAACCACCTGTATTTCTGTTTTCTGTATTTCAATATTCCTCGCCTGGTGCTAAGGAGGCTTCCTTTGATGTCCCCTCCTGCAGGAGGAGTGTCATTTACCACAGTGGTGTTTCAGGTCTCTTTTAAGAGAAAAGAAAAAACTGTCGGTTGTGGTTCATTCAGAGGGGCAAATGAAAATGCTTGCTTTATGTAAAATTATATAGTTTCTGTATTGTAGGACCTAGGGAAGGTCTGAAGAGGCTAGGGACTAGGGAGCAGCTCCAGGGAGGAGGACATGGCTCCTCTGTGCCCCAGCCAGCTTGGGGAGGGGGTGTGATTTTGTCTGTCTTGCTGGGTGACAGGTTAATTTGTTCCTACAAAGTCGTGACGTTGACTTTCAGAGCTGGTTCTCGTGGTGCTCTCAGAGGTGTCGCTTTGGCAGCCTTGCTCAGGACATCGGGAGCAGCCACTCCGTTTGAACCTGCTTCTCCAGAGTGTGGAACTGGGATTGAGGAGCGTTAAGTGGGCACTGGGAAATCCCTGCTCCCTCCCTGCAGCTGCCTCCTTCTTCTCTGCACTGTCTGCAGGTAAAGGTGGCCATGCCTTCTCTCTAAAATGCACTTGAATTTGAATTATAAAACTTTTCAGACAACGAGCAGAGGCAGGGGAATGAGGAATGGAACAGTACTTTAAAGAATATTTATGTTACTACAATATCAGAAAGAGATAGTACCTATGTATGTAGGATCTTAAATCTTCTTTGCATTTAAGAAGTTTGGAAAGCAAAACACAGGGATTTATTGATGGGTTTTTTTTGGTGTTTAAATAGCTGAGTAACTTTGAGGCACGGGTCAGTTTCTTCTTAGAGGAGAACTTCATGAATGTAAATTAGATAGGTGTGCAAAGAAGAACCTGGGAAACTTCCACATACCTGAGTGGTGTGATCTAGTTCCTATATACACCGTGGGAGCGTCTGCTCTCCCTGTCCAGTTGCATTAGTTTTTTATTGTTGCTTCTCTAATGAAGAGAGAAGAATTCTGTTTCATTGTATTGAATATTTTAAAAATTGTGTGCTTGTGTGTAAATTTGTTGATTTATAATACAGCACTTATATAAGCAATTGAATTGGTTGACTTGCAATCTACTAAAGCTTTTTAATGCAATTTCTGGTCGCTAACAATAAACTTTCACATGTTTCAGACAAAGTTTATTGTTGGGTCCTTTATGCTGAGTTTCGCTGATGTCTGGTGTGACCCCGTGCATTTTAGTTTTTCTTTTTTGAATTACAAACCATCGAAGTTTCGGTATTTAATGTCGAATCCTTGAAACGGTGAATGGCAAAATCAGTTAACCTGCTTTCTACCCTGACTTTTCCCAGGGAAATCACTTGTGCTTCAGTGGTGGTGTCCCACCACAACACAAGCATGAACACGTGGGACACCAGCTCTGCCCCACCGGTTCATTTTCCTTCTTATTCCCAGTCCGTAGAAACAAAAGAACGGCGACGTAATTAAGCCATCAGTTAAAAGCGTTATTTGTGGGGACAGGTACTATTTCTCTTCGAGACGGAGAGGCTGCGTTGCTTTTAAACTCTGTTAATATTTATTTTAAGGAACAAAAGTGTTTACGAGTGGAAGTGCTTTCTGGGAGCAGGTCAAGTGATAACTGCAGAGCACAGCAGGGGATTATTGGCTGAGCTTTATCTCTGTTGATAAAGGCCTCGCTCTGGGGTCCTTATCGAGCGTCATGAGAACTGCACTTGGAGAGGTTTCACAGTGCTGATGTGCTCCGTCGAAAATGCCCCCAGTAGCGTCAGGGTTGTTTGAAAACATAATACAATCAAATTATTGAACTTTTTCTCGCAGGGGAGAGCTGGGGGAGCATCCTCACTGAGGGATCTCGATGGTCTGCAGCAGTAGTCCCCGGCGCCCCTGCTCACCCTACAGCAGCTCTGCTGCAAAATATTCCACAGTCAAAAAACACTTGTGGTGTGATGTAGCAGCCGGGACAATCAAGTGACCACGCTGGGATTTGGGGTATTTTAAGCTGTAGCAGTTGTTCTGATAAAGCCGTTAAATTAGCGATGCTGTGAAGTGGGGGTTCCACATTACCAGCTCGGCCTCATTTCAGCATCCGTGATGCTGTTCCTCTGCCATAAATAGGTGAGGCAGGGTTGAAATCCTCCAGAGTGCAGCAAGACATCCTTTAACAGCCTGCCTGCCTGCCAGAAAACCGGTATTACAGCGGTGGAGGGACTGTACCCATCACGTCTTCATTCACGATTACAAACTCCGGTGGTGCTGAGTGTTCGGTGGTTGGTTTTCCTGCAGCAAAGTTAAGCTGAGACCCTCCACTGAGCAGATCTGGCAGAAATGCAAAGAGCTTGGTTTGGTTTGGTTTGGTTTAAAAGCCTGCTGAACTGGAGTCTGAGGCTGTTGGCAGCCACTGGTGCCGTGGGACGCTGTCACCTCCTTCTGGTTAGAGCATCCCCTGCCTCTGGTGGTTCCTGTTGCTGCTTCCTATTTTATCAAATTTGCAAAGTTAAAGGATGTGGTAGCCTGCTGCTAACCTAGCTAAGGTGTGGCATCCCCTGGCTTTTTGTGACAATAAAGTTTTAGTAAGGATTAGGGAGTGTTTTTTCTTTATTTTACAGACTTGGGAGAGAGCCAATGGCAGTATCCGATTACTTTTAATGTTTGTTAAACAGTAGCTTCAGTTATTGGGATTTTTTTCTCAGTGTTTTGTTGCCTGCTAGCTCATGAAAGAATGCTTTCTTCTTTTTCATTCATTGCTCTTTCTAAGGACAACAGCTCTTGTCTTATCTATAAAGCTGAAAAGAAAAGAAAAAACTTGTGTTTTGTGAAAAGCACAGAAATTTTGAAAGGATAATAACTAAATCTATTTATAAACGAATAGGATGTTCTGAACCAAGTTGGGTATTTCATGGTTCACTATTTGCTGTGGCTTTTTTTTTTCCTCCAAGTTTCTCTTCCAATAGCGATGAGGTTTAAATTTCCCAATTAAAGGATGTCATATATTTATTAAAAAAAAACAAAAACAGAATCCTTGCAACTTGGGAAGGATTTATCCTTTGCCTTCTCATTTAGCAGAGTGAAACAAAGACTGAATAGCTTTCCATCTCTGCAAATCCCGGGCCGTGGGGAGCACTGAGCGAGCCTTTGTGGCCTTTCATGCCCCAAGTGACAGAGGACTCAGTCTATCGCGGTGAATGGCTGGGATGGCTACTCACAGAGCCTGGTGCAAGTGCCTGGCCATCCTCGTTCCCAGCTTTATCTGCTGCATCCAGCTCGTACCAGAACAGCTGACATACCGGATTGCATCAGATAAACCCAAGAATTGGGTTGCTTTGAAAAGAAAAAGTAACTTGAATATAATTTTTATTGTGTGCTAAAAAAAGAGGGTTCCCCCCCCGCCTTTTCTCTTGGTGTTCTTAACATGAAGGCTTGTTTCATGGCTGAGTTTCCTTGGAAGTTTTGTTCATGTGGCCAAAACGAGCCACCAAAATCTTGCAAAGCAAAGATCTGTACATTTGTACAAGATTACTGCAGGTCTCGTGTAAATAACGACTCTTCTGGTGTGTCTTGCATTTGTGGCTCATTTTGCTGCATGTTCCCTCCGTGTGCCATAGAGAAAACCAAAATGCCTGTTCTTTTCTGGCCGGGCCATGGAGGTCCTGTCCTTTTCTGGCTGAACCATGGAGGTCCAGCTCTTGCTGGTGCCATATGGCTCATAAGCCCTTCTGAGAGTCAGAGGCGAGAGCATTGTGGATGACGGGAGGGATGAAGAAAAATTCGGAATATGCTGGGTCAAAAGAGATTAATGTTGGGATGTTGTAAAACAGTTAATAAGTGAACTAGCGATGTGAGTATGAAGGCCTTGCTGTGTTACCTTGCCAAAAGAAAACGCTTTGCTAACCTGGCTGCTCACTGCTGGGTATGAAGTTGTCCTCATCGTTGCAAGGAGATGCTGGAGGTGAGTGTTTCACGTGTTCCTCTCTGCGTGCGAGCAGATGAGAAGCCCTGCGTGGCACTCAGGAGCACAAGGAAGAGGCGGGGAGGTTTGGGCACAGAGCCCATTAACATCCCTCAAGCGCATCTGGAGGAGGGTGAAAAAAACAGAGAGTTGGGAGACATCTTCTGTGTAGTGTTTTTGGTGATTGGAGCAGGGAGCATCTGCTGTAATTATGGAGGTGGGACAACATAAGTGCAAATCCACATGTGAAACAGGTGAGATTGAAAAGCCTGTGTTTGAGTATGGTGCTTAATGGTAGACTGAATAGGCTCTTCAGTCCTTAATTTGATTAAAACTCCTGGGGTTTGTGGATAGTGGGCACAGTGTGTTTGCGGGTCATACTGGGAGTCGCCTTATCTTCTGCAGTGAAGAAATGGCTTTGAGTGCTGTAAGAAAGTCAAGACTCAGATCAGGTTAAAGCTGAAACACGTCAAGGAGAACGTGAAACTCCACAGAAAAAGCACAAGCGTTTTAAGGGATGGCTTTATCGGCCTGGCTAACGGAGTCACACGAGCAATCACAAACGGATTATGGCAGCATTATCAAAATCCATTTTACTATGCCATGTTTCTTACTGCGTCCTGCCCTCCCCCAGGCCAACACTTTGCGATGAAGTGATAAAAGCTAACCAGGTTTCACAGCTGCAGTGCATTTTCTTGTGCTGGAGGAGCAGAGAAGCAAACTCTCTGATTAACAAGGCAGATACTCCTATCGTCCCTTCCGGAGCCCGTTTTCCAGGACTCTGCAGATCAGTGACTTCCACCCATCTCCTGAGTCAGGTTATGTGCCTGTGCGTGCTGGGTTATGGTGGCAGAGGGTTTCTGTGATGTTTTGCACATTTGTAGTACTCCTGCAGCAGAAATACTTCTGGTTACTTGTCTTTTTGTGTTAACAGCTACTAAATGTGCAAATCTTCAAAGGTTTCCATGCCATCCCTTATTTTTCCTGTGCCAACTGCTCCTCGCACAGTGTCCTTTCCCTTCTTCTTTTCCTCACACTTTTGGGAAGCCAGAAACTTCAGTAATGACCCCTTGGAAAGGTGTGATGGTGTGTTGTTGCCTTGCAAACACTTTGATTTATTAAGTATCGTGTTCGATGCTTTGTGTATGGCATGTCCTGCCCCAATTTGAATGTAGGTACCTGCAGCGTGGCTTTTGCAGAGCCCGTGGTAGGTGATAATGCAGTGATTGAAAGAGTATATTGCCGTTTGCGTGGTGGGTATGATGACCTCAGTGTTGTGCTCAGAGGGAACAGTATGGGCTGTGGGGTGTATAGCCTCCACGGGGGCACCCAGCACAGGCAAAGGGGTCTGGCTCATGGGTGGCAGCTCCTGTGGCGAGACCTGGGGAGGGACCAGGCTGGCAGAGCATCGCTGCCACCCTCCCCAGTGTCTCTGCCCGCTGGGGGATCTGGGTTGTGCTGGGTTTGCTGCTGCTTGGGGCTGATGCTGTGGTCCCTGGCCCCCTGCCCTCCCAGGACATGGGGGTTTTTGCTCCTGAGCTCTCCCAAAGAGCTCAGGACCGTCCCTTAAACCACTTTTTCCTCTATATGGCTCCTGCATAGACCAAACTAACTCCTTTTAAAGGAAATGGTATTAAAAGTCTGATAGATTGCAACGGATTTTTAGCCCTCTGTTGTTTCCCTGCCCTAATCCAATGATAAGTCTTTGACGGAGCGGGTCCAGAGGAGGGCCACAAAGACGATCGAGGGGTTGGAGCGCCTCTGCTATGAGGACAGACTGAGGGAGCTGGGGTTGTTCAGCCTGGAGAAGAGGAGGCTCCAGGGAGACCTAATAGCGGCCTTCCAGTACCTGAAGGGGGCCTACAAGAAGGCTGGGGAGAGCCTGTTTGCAAAGGCTGTCAACGACAGAACAAGGGGTAATGGCTTTAAACTGCAGAAAAGCAGATTTAGATTAGACATTAGGAATAAGTTCTTTACTATGAGGGTTGTGGAGCACTGGAACAGGTTGCCCAGGGAGGTGGTTGAGGCCCCATCCCTGGAGATATTCAAGGTGAGGCTCGATGAGGCCCTGGGCAACCTGGTCTAATTGTGGGTGTCCCTGCTAACTGCGGGGGGGTCGGACTAGATGACCTTGAAGGTCCCTTCTGACCCAGATGATTCTATGATTCTATGAAACCTCTGCTTGGACACAGTTTCAGATCAGCTTGGCTTTTGTCCCCCATCCAGGGCCACTCACTCCAGTCTGTCATACTTTAAGTAAAAGCCCGCTCATTCTCTGAAATACATCACTTCTTAACTCTCCGTTGGCTTGTGCAAACATTTTGGAGGTGAAGCAAAGTTGCACTTTGCTGGCATTGCAGCTGGGAGCGTATAAATCTGGCTTATTGACACCTTGTAGCGTTAATAAAAAAAGACGTGTTTAAAATAATCCTAAACGCCAATAGGCTTAGTGACATTTAAGCATGAACGATGCTGTCAGTTCATTCACAAACAAAAGCAGTACGTCTTAATTTGTCTAATTACGCTCTAGCATGCAGACCAGCTGCTGCTGCGAACAAAAGCGGTTGATCGCACCGTTTTATTAATTGCATATTAATTGCCGCATTCATGTTACCGATATGGGAGACAGTGGAGTGGAGTGAAGGCTACTTAGCGGTGGAAAAGAGAAAATGAACTGGCAGCCTGGTAACTTCGGGGGGCAAACCTCAGAATGATAGGGTGCCTGGAGCTTGCTGATGCAATACGATTTTTAGAAGGAATCTGTGTTCCCCCCCATCGCTGAATTACTGTATTTAAAAGTGAGAGGGATTTGAATAGAAAGGATTGTGCCTTGCATGATGACTGTGTATTTGGTAGCAGTAGCACTGTGGTACTGGATTCATTGGGCAATTTGCTGAAGGCAGCCTTGCTGGCACGTGGCCGTCTGCCTTTGTCTGCCCGTCCTGCCCATGGATGTACCCGCTTCTCACTGGAGCAAGGCTGCAAGAGGCAATGGGACTACAAAACTTGCTGATTTTTATTTTTTTTTATACTCTATGCAATTTTGCTGTGAGTATATAGCCTTTTTTAGATAAGAGCAGTAAATCCGGAGCAGAACTGGGCTTCTTAGAAAAATAAAAGCTTTGGCACAGGTGGGTTAGCTGGTGGAAAACACCTACAGCAAAAAGGAAGTGATAGTGGAGTGGCCACGGCAAGTATCTGGCATCAGGTTGCCTTGTAGGACGTTGAATGATGTTCTTCCTGAAATCGGGACAAATTATATGATACGTGCAAAAGAAGCTTTCTGAAATAAGACCAACTAACCACACAAGCTCTACCTTGAGTGTATTTCCTCTCTCCTCCCCTTCACACCTCTTTAGGAAGGTGAGCAAAGCCCCATGCTGGAGTTTTTAAGCTGATGAAGGGGCAGCAGGTTTGGAGAAAAGACCAAAGGGCAGCTCATTGCTTTCTTAGAAAGGAAGAGATGAATTAATGGCAGATCAAATAGAAATATATCCAATTATGTGAAAGGAAGTGCAGGACTGGACCTGGAGATAGGACAAGGGGAAATGGCCTCAAGTCACGCCGGGGAGGTTTAGAGTGGATATTAGGAAACATTTCTTCACGGAAAGGGTTATCCAGCATTGGAAT
>VXAK01002909.1:177781-263561 GCA_013399435.1 Arenaria interpres | reverse complement strand
GGATGGACCAAAACGGCCACCCCAAATTAGCGATTTAGTTTAGCTAGATTTTTTAATTGCTTATTTCTTATTTATTTTTTTGTCAGAGTTAGGTTGATGGTTGGACTAGATGATCTTTAAGGTCCCTTCCAACCTAGACGACTCTATGATTCTATGAATATACAATGATTTAGAAAACTCAGTCTTGTCGGTCAATTAAATCTGCCTGCTTGGGTTTTTCTAAAGTGAGTATTTCCACATTAAAGACTTAGTCCCACTCATTGCCAACAGATGGCATTTTGTTTGCATTTCCTAAGTGTCTCAGAAGATATTGGTTATTTTTTAAAAAATTAAAAAAAAGGCGGGGGGCACAGCCTTTGTTCTAATTAACATATTGTTCCACAAAAAAAAAAAACTAAAATCATTTTTCAAACTGTATTGGAAAGCACGAAAGGAGACACAAGGATTACACAATTAAGAAATTACTAATAAAGAGTTGAAAGGTAGATTGGATCTGATCTATTCTGAGAATATGAGGTGCAACACAAGCAATAATGGTGACATTCTTGTGCCGAAGTAGAAATTGCAGCAGAGGGTTTGTTTTCTTGGGTTTTTTTAATCAGAAAAACGCTTGAAGTGGCTCATCACAATTATGTCTCAATCGGTGCTGTAATACACTGCGGTGGGATCTGGATTACGGGAATGATGCATGGTTGGAGAGACACAGCTTGAATTTGGGACTCTGAGTTTGGTGCCTGATGGAACAGCAGCTACAGAAACAGCGCCTGACTTGGGAACTCACCAGTTTTGAGTCATTGGAAGAGAATAAATGTGAAACCCCACGATGCCACTTCCCCAGGCACAGCAGAAAGGTACTTTATCAGCCTCCCCGAGTCTTCTGTGCGCAGACAGGTGGGCTGTGGCCTGACTATAACTAATTTAAAGGCCGAATTCCCGAAAGCGCTGCTCGTGGCTGTTAGGAAAGTGTTTCTCAATATGCTGTCGACCGTCTAGGTTACCAGCAAGGGCTCATCCTCATCAGCTGAGCATGAGCTAGTGTCACTGGAGAGCAGGCTTCTGGAGAAGAGAGAAAAACTTGTAAATATTGTGGTTGGGAGGCAAATCATCCAAATTGTGATGCCTTTTCCATGGAAGTGCTCGGCTACTGGCTCTGCGCAGGGGTCAGTGGCCATGTGCTGGTCATCCTGAGGGTCTCATCCACCCTTCGTCTGATTTCTGATGTGAGTCACAATGACTATAGGACAACTTTTCCTCCTCTGGTTGAGTGCTCCCATTTGTTTGTCCAGTGTCCTTTGGGCTCTGTGACAAGGAGTTTAAAAACAGCGAACTCTTATGCACAAGGGCTGCGGGGCATGTTTGTCATCACCCAAAAGCATCTACAGAGGTTTATAAAACCATTTCTCTGCATTTTCACTGCCTGGTCCAGGGTGGGCTGATTACACTTGTATCCGGGTAGCATCTCCCAGGAATGTCTGGCACCTTTCCTGACTGAATGATCCCTCGTGGTTGTTCTCAACATCAACTTTTAACTGGCCTGGCTGTCCTTTTGTTCCTCAGATGTTATCCACAAACATGATAGCATGGCTGGACCAGGGACAGTGGGCTGCTGTTTGGTGAGTGCAAGCAGGTCCCCAAGCAGATGGTGGGAGCACTGTTAGGTTAAATAATTAATAGCGTCAGAGAAAAAGACACTCTTTTATGTCCAGTAGCTGTATGTGAGCACGAGTTTTTTTTCCTGTGTGTGATGCTAACCTTGTCCTGTTAAGTTTAATTAATCCAAAGAGGAGCAGGATGCTAATTGCCCTCACATAAAAAGAAATATTTTCAAAGCCTGTGTGAACACAGTGTTTTAATTTCTTCATTCCTGAATTGCTCTATACAGAATATTAGACATTGTGGGATGTGTCGGGGAACTACACCTGTAGTTTCAACTGTGCTTTTCAAACCAGCTGTGGATTGAAAACAAAAATGCGAATTGAGTTTTGGTGGGCATCAGTTTAGATGATTCCTGGCATGGTGGCAAAGCAGGGATCCTGAGGTGTGGCTTCTGTCTTAACTCAAATGGACCAGGACTGAAGTTTGTTTAGTGCTGCATCGCAGCATCTTTAAAGGGTGCCAAAGGCTACAGCCGCTTGTATCATTATCCATAAAGATGCAAAAAAAGGAAGAGGCTTTTCATGCATATTACATATTGCAGAATGGTTTGGGGAAAATGTAGCCGTGGTTTCATTGATTGGTTTTCCTGAGGGTGTAAACTGTATTCACTCTGTGTTATTGATCTCCCACCTCCTTCTTTACCTTCAAGTTGGATCTTCTGCTTCAGGGGTCAGCCCTGCCCTGGAGCCAGCGGAAGATTTCCCACCTGACTCTTCCAGACTGTTTTTAAATCGGGATCCTCCTCCCCTTTCGGTAACTTGCTATGTAAAATGTGAGCCAGTTCCAGTTCTGTAATAGCTCAAGCTGTCGGTAATTAACAGTCTTCTGCACAAATCTGTAACCCAAAGTTGAATTTGGATTGTTGTGTGTAGTTTAAAAATGTAGCTTGGTGCTTGATTCTGGCATGACCAGTTACATGATTGTATGAAGGCTGGTGTTTTCCAACGAGCTTAATTTTTTTCATTTCTAGATTGCAAAGCTCTTAGGAAACCAGAGGACGTACTGGCCTAATTTTAAGAGAGGATGTCTCTGAGCTTAAATGCAGCGCACCCTGAGTTTATTAAGAGTCAACAGAAAGAAGAAGAAATAAGAAAAAAGAATTTGCCAACTCCTTATACCAGGATAATGCATATATAAATAAAAGTATCCCAAAGAGCAATGTTGGGCGAGGAGACGGAGAGACGCTAAAAGAATTTTTTCTATGACCTTTAAATAAGTGAAATGAGTGGGGAGCGTGTCGCCTTCAGGGCACCCATAAGGAGAATGCAGACTGAGATTAGTTGAAGATGTCTGTTGGATATTAGTGTGGATCCACCAGTGCACAGCTGCCAAAGATGGAATTACAGGCTGAAGGGGGGAGATGGTTCAGGACAGAAATTCAGACATGGCATTTTTGCCATCTGGTTTTGTTGGTGTCGCTCCGAGTCCTACTGGATGAATCAATGAGAAGACTCATGCAAACTTGTCTGCCTGGTGTTTCCATCACTAATTCAGAAGAGAAGTATCTTTATGGTGCATTATTAGGGCAAATAAGAGTCAAGATTTTGCAGACTAACTTAGTTTCTGCAGCTGTTTTTGATCGGTTCTTCAGGATAAGCTGCAGCAAAAGAGCATGGACGTGGATTTGGAATTTAAATTGAGAATATTTCCTGGTGGAATTTTAAAAGGGTCTTCCTAGGGAGAGAGAAAAGTACTCTGCTGGGAGCTGACGTTGCCTTAACTGGGGTTTCAGGAATGGTCAATGGAAAAAGGATTGTGCCCTGCAATTTAGAACAAAACTATGAAAGAAAATTGCACATTCACTAAATGTTTTCTGTTCTCCTGCCTGCAATGACAGTGTGTGGGGAGATGCTCTGACCAGAAGAAGCTGCTGCTTTGTCTGCAGGCAGCCCTGCCCAAACGCTCCCTTTTCTCTCTGGTGATGCGTTTGCATGATAGAGGGTCTGTGGAAAGATGTTTTGAATTGTCAGAGGAATGAATTAGCTTCATTGTGCTGTGACCTAAATAGGATCATCAGATCAATCAGTCTGCTGCTTTTCTGTCCTCTCCGGCTTAGGCTGTGCTGCTTCTCCTTCTCATCTTCCTTTGGCCCCACCGGGCAGCCCCTTTCCCAGATCCGGTAGCCAGAAATCCCTTAGGAGCCTGAGTCGCTGCCGGGGTGCTCTCTTTAAAGCAATTACCTGCTCGGTAATTAATTGGGCTGAGAGAGGCTCAGTGCCCAGCTGCCCTTCCAGGCCGCTGGGGCATGGGGCCTTCGTGGCCTGTTGTGGTGGTAGTGGCGGCTTTGGGATAAAACGCTTTTCCTCCTTTGTTCCCTCTCCCTCGTGCTTTCTCCTCCTCCTCCTCCTCCTGATCCCAGGTTTCGTGCATTGTAATTTGGCAGTCGCCAGGGAAGTATCACGCTTCTTCACCAAGGCTGAGGTTGCGGTGAAAGGGCCCATTGTGAGGGAGCTGCGCTGGATGGGCCGCCTGGGACGGCCTTTGGGGAGGGAGGGAAGGAGAGAGGGGACACTTTTGTTCCCTGGAAAGATGCCAGGAGCAGCTCTCCCCCCCTCTTAGAAACTGGCTCTAAGAGGGGGAGAAAACCCCCATCTGATCATAAATTATTGACTCCTGTGGTCTGTGGGGGTGGCGGTGGCTTCGACTCCATGTAAACAGAGTTGACAGCACGGGTGAAGGTGGCCGGAAGAGGCCATGGGTTTTGAGAACACTTGGGACATTCAGCATTTCTTATCTCAGGTGCTTGATGTTGCTTAAGGAGGGAAGTCTGGCCCAGAAGTAAAGGTGCAGCCTTCAAGGTGGGGTGGTGTTGTTCTGGGAGCCCTGTGGCCTGCAGGAAGGGGGCCATAACCCCCCTGGGGCTCAGGCTCGCCCTGTACAGTGAGGAAGGAGGTGCTGGGGGTTGGTCCCCCCAAAGCTGCTCCCCTCCGGACACCGTAGCATCTCAGGGGGTGGCAGGGAGCCATCCTGAGCATGTCCCCCTGCAGACATGTTGGAAACAACCACCCTTCAACATTTTCTTCCTCCCCAGGCCGGCTGCTGGAGAGTGGCACAGTGGAAACTTTGAGCAACTCACTCATGTGTCTGCAAAAAGCAAAGCCATCGGTTTAATTGTTTTGAGTACATCTGCTTGCTGGTTTTTCTACTTTTCCTTTTGCTAACTGAGGAGACACTCACTGGAAGAGCTCTCGTGGTGCAGTTTCCAGCTCAGTTGTATGGTTTTACTTTTTCTTTCCTCTTAAAATGTCATCGATTCTATACGGTTGTTTAATGGAGGATTTTTCCGTTGTCTGAATAAAGTCACTAAGTCTTACAGCTTAAAGTTTAGGTTTTGAGATGATGATACATCTGTTAGCAGTTGGGTGCATCGTTCCTTTCAGGAACTTGATACGTGTGTTGGGTTTACCTCTTCTTTGTGAAAATAAGTGGTAAAATTTGTTTTGAGTTGTGTGAGGGAGCAAGAAGGAGTTGCTTTAACTATTACTGTGTTTTGGTTTGTTGTTTGTTTGTTTTTGTTCTTGGTTTTTTTTTACTTCCGATTTTGAGCTGCAGGTGTGCATAGGCTGATGAGTAGCAGTAGGAAGGAGAGCAGTTATTATCACCTATTAGTTAGTGTCCGTGGACACCTGCTGCTGGGCAGCTGCTCTGGCTGTGGTTATGAACAACCCAAGTACATGCCTTCTCAACATTTGCCTTTTTATAAAAAAAATCAACTTCTTCAATGGATCGGGGGCACTGGTGCAAGATTCGGGGCAGTGGATTGTGAATAGGGGCTGGAGAGAAGCCCCCATCCCCGAGGGGCTGGCTTGAAATATTTCTGTGGAAGCCGAATATTTCCAGATTGTTTCACAGGCGTTGATGTTTTATGTTGCCGTGAATGTGGAGGGGTGGCTGTCCCAGATGGCTGTCGCAGAGCAGGTCAGCTGGAAACCCCCCTCTAAAGAGGGAGAGGAGTGAAGGAATGGCTGCAGCATTTCAGGCACACCATGCACAAGCAGCCACTCAGGTTCACTTCTCTTCTGGGTGTACATGGCCTCTACTAGAAATTAAAATCAGTTTAACCACTCAATGATTAAAAACTATTAAAATGTCAACTGAAAAAAAAAGACACCATTTTGCTAATGATTACATATTCATGATTTTGAGCGTGCTGTTTGGCACTGCACCTTGTGCTTTTCATTTTCTTTGCTTCAATCTCTGACTTGTTAGTTAGTTTGTTAGTTAGGAAGGAGTTTCTTCTGGGCCAAACTTTGTAACGTAAGCTAAGAATCCGCTCCGCTATGAAGTGAGAATTAGCATTTGCTGAAAATCTCCTCTGTATTTTCTATATTCCTTGTCATGGTATCCTTGTGTGGTGGCAAGTGTGATCGCGGCTTGTAAGGATGTGGGGACTGAGGTGGTGGGTTAATATTAACTTGTCCAAGGTAAAGTAGGAAGACGTGTGCCACAGAGCAAAGTCTCCCCAGTCTGCTGCCCATCTCTGAGTCATTTCCTTTTAAAAAGCTGATACCAGAGTGTGTGCATACCTGCTGTTCATGCTGGGTTTATCCAGCTTTAGCAAACTTCTTGAATTTTTTTCTGTCACGGTAATTCTAGGTTGTTTTATGTTGTTATTTGGTGGGGTTTTTTTGTGGGTTTGATTAGCGATGCTGGAGGCTGAAGTCCTTTATCTGTTTGCACAGTGACTGCAATATAAATTTTCTCAAACTGCCCCATCTTTTCCTTCTCTTCTCAATGTAGAGAGGCAGGCTGCAGAGAAGCACTTATTTCAGCTCTAAGAGAACTGCCTTTAGAAGCCAATTGCGGTGACGTTTTAAGAAAGCTGGAATTTCATGGAAGCCTATGGGTTCGTCTAAATTGGGGATGAGTTTTTGGTCATTGTTGACCTAATACAAGTAGCCAACTGGTCCTTCCTTCAGGGTATCCCCTCATGATAGCCATTTTTGATGTTTGCCCTCTTTATCAGCATGACCAGAGGGAAAGTGGAAGCAAAGAGGTGGGAGGATGAAAGACAGACATCATCTTAGGCATTGTTTGTTGCTGGGTTTGAATAGCTGCCTCCACACTGGAGATCAGGGCTTGAGGACAGTGATCAAGTGCTTGTTCTCAGGCAGGAGAAATGCCTTCAGGGTGAGTCGAAGATCCAGTAACAAAGAGCAACTTGGCACGAATTGCAGCCCCCTTGAAACTGGGAAGGGTTCCCTGAGCCGGCCAAAGTACCCAGGGTCATGTTGATACACAAGGGGCTTGACCATGCAAAGGGAACAAAGTCTTGCTTCCCGTGGCTTGCATCCTCCCTGTGGTGCCATAAAAGCCTGGGGGAGAGTCTTCGTCACTTCCAGTTGCCCGGTGTCCTTCACGTGCCAGCTTGAAGCTGTCCCCTTCCCCTGGGCAAACGCACAGTGTCTCCTTTTCCCACTTAGAGAGGCACTTCCTAAAAAAGATCACCACCACACTGAGAAAGGAGTTTACCACCTTTTGGGTTTGCTGCTGGAGTTAGAAACAGAGTCATTCTGGACTCACCTCCAAAGTGTGTCCAGCACGTGCGCATTTAAAGTGGTTTTGATGATGTCTGGGTGATGGCAAGTCCCTAACGGGGGTATTATTGTGTATGTGACTTCTTTTTAACCTTATTATCAGAGTTTGATGCCAGAGTGATTTTTTTGTGTGTGAGATGCTTGATGGAAATCAATGCAAAATCAGAGGTGCCTTCCCTGCAGTTGCTGCCATGGCATCATGGTCTTCTGTCCCTTTGGCAGAGGTGAGCCAGTCAGAACGTCTCTTGAACCAGCAGCTGCTGGGGACACCTGCTGCTAATGGCAGTTTTGGTGTCAAATCCGTCTTGTAATTGTAAAATCCCTGGGTTTGGAAAATACTGATAATAGTAAGATGCTGGTAACGGCATGTTCAGACAACGATGGAGCCACTTCGTTTATGGTCTGCTCTGCGCGGTGCTGAGTCTCAGATACTTGGTGAAACTTCACGAAGTTCCCCTGGAGCGTCAGGCCGGATCCTGCCACAGCTCTGGGGTCAGGCTCAGCCCCCCTCCCCGCTGCTGGCATTTTTCTTTTTCCTGAGGAAAATAAAACTCCTTTTCATTGTTAACCCGAGGGGGGTTTCCTACGCTTGCTTTGTGAGGGAGGGCTTGCTTCTTGAGCCTGAACATTGTGCGAAGGGCATGCCCTGCTGAGCACATTGACCGGGTGCTTTAGCATTTTCTCTTTAACTTCTGCAAAATCACGCGGTTCATCCCTAGGAAGGATGGCCGGGGACCTCTGTAAACATAAGAGATATATATGTTTTTTAAGGCATGAGGATATAGTGCGCATCTCAAAAAGCGGGGCTATTTCATCGCCGCGCACAAGTTTGGTTTGATGAATACCAGCCTCTCTGATTAGCCAGAAATAACTCGATTTGTGTTTTCCATGGGTCTGGTCTGAGAGTGACGGTGATGAGGATAAATCGGGAGCGTAACTGAATGAAATTCAATATGTAAAATTAATCCCAGGCAATGGCAGTGACTGTTGGGNTGGGGGGGGAAGGGGCCGGCATCTCCCTCCCTGTGCTCCGGCGGCAGAGCCGGCTGATGCCATGGGAAGGGGAGAAATCACCGGCAAAGTCGGGTCTTTTTGGAGAACCCAAAAGGGAGGGAGGAGAAGAAGAACTGAGTAGTAAATGCAGCAAGAAAGCCGGATTTTTTTATGGTCCTGTGAATAACAATTAACTTTTTCTTTTTTTTATTTTTTTGCTTTCCTCCTCCTCCTGCTTTGCCTGTTGGCGCTGGCTGTTTTCAGCCCACAAGGTTACATGCGAGGAGGAGAAATTCAGGGTACAGAATTGTAAATGGCTTCGAGCATCGGGAAGATCTAGGCGGATTCAAAGTTGGGGCTTCAGGAAAAGAAAGGCGGAGGGGAGAAGCCCGGAGAAGAGAAATTTGGTGTGTAGGGTTTGATCGGGCTCCTTCTGGAGAACAGTCCCCTTTCTGCTGCTCCTCCTTTTTATGGGATTTAAACTCCAGGATCGCGGTTCAGCACCTCGAAAATGGTGGTTTTCATCAACACAAAGCTTAAATCTCTCATGAAACTTTTCAAGAGGAAGAGTAAGTAGTTGTGCGTGTTCCCCGTCCTTTCAGGAGGCAGCCGAGTCCTGCAGGAAAGCGTGGTTCCCTTCGGGTTGGTTCCTGCTTTCCTGGCACCTCTTTTTAAGTTTATTCCATTCTCTCCTCTGTTGAATATTTTGTCCTGTGCGGAATCAGCCTTATGAGGTGCTTCAGGACCTCTGCTTTGGGGTTACTGCGTCGCTTTTGAAGTCCTTTGTCGTGGTCGGTTGTTTTGAAGGACCCAAACTTCTCGGTGTGACAGGAGCGGCTCAGTGACAAGGCTGAATGTGCCGGTGTCATCTGCGTAGGTGTCCTGCTGTGTCAGGGCATCCTCCCGGCCTCCTTCAGACATCCATCCATCTCTGCTCGTGCAGCTGCTGAGTTTCTTTTTTTCTATGGGCTTGTATCTATAAGGCTTGTTCTGAGCTGAGTTAGGGTTTTTAAAGATGCTCTGGTTTCATCGTGGCT
Source organism: Arenaria interpres (assembly GCA_013399435.1). Lineage (NCBI taxonomy): Eukaryota > Metazoa > Chordata > Aves > Charadriiformes > Scolopacidae > Arenaria > Arenaria interpres. Next base: position 254,338 of record VXAK01002909.1, on the reverse strand, counting down.
TTTAAAATCCCGAGTCTCCATTTAATTAATGAAAATAGACACACTTGCACTAGAGAGAGTAGTTTGCGTATATCCGCAGCACTTCTGTCGACTGGTTTTGGTGACCATTGCTCTGGCGAGCCGTAAACTTTAATTTTGGTATCTCTGGACTGTGGGGACGGTGGGCTTTGCGGCTGGTGTTTCCCTCCTCCTCTTCCTCCCCCAGCTTTAATCCCCTCCCCACCCCCTGCTCAGCCAGGGGATGTCGAGGGATGCTTTTCGGGCAGGTCATTGACTCTACCTAGCACCCCTTCTGTAATATCGGGATGATTGATGCTGTAACCAGGTAGGTGGTGGTGACTTGTCAGTTTGTCGTGATTTAGGTTTGACCTCTAGTCAGCAAGGACGGGAAAAGCGGGCACAGACTGAACGTGTATCTGCCTTGTTACAGCCAATATGTCCGCGAGAGAGGGAGGATGCAGGACCAAGCCATCTCAGAGATGAACAGACCAATCGAAAGTCATCAAAAACCTTTTCTGAGGTCTGATACTAATCTGAAAGAAAGTGAGGAAAGGCAGTTGAGAACCACCCTCGCTTCCCTTTTAGGACAAAACAGGCATTGAGCGTTATGGGGCTTGGAGCAAAAGGCATAACTTATTTTCTTTAACGAGTACCAATTATTTCCATCTGAAATGATCTGGGTGGTGGTAGGGAAAGAGTCATTTTTCAGGTGTCAGGAGCTTCTCAGCTTACACAGAGGCTTTGTAGCTTCTCCTCTGCTTCTGTGGAAGCACCGGCTGAACTTCACCAGGGGATGCTGCAGAGACCGGTGCTCGGGGTGCGAGGGGAGATGGGTCTGGGAGGCAGCGTGGATGCAGGGGCTCTTTCTGCTTTGCGGAGCTGGAAGCAAGGATGTGCTGGTTGAAGGCGAAAGGGTGCCTGGGGAGATTGTAAAATGTGACCCCCAACTGCCCTCTTCCTGTTATTACAGGGTGGAGGGATAAGGCTGTTCAACTGTAGAAGTTTTTATTGATGATAAACTTTAAACAAAAGGTAACGGCTGTCTCTCGGGAAACATCAGTGATAAACAAATCTTGGCAATCCGTGCTTTGGCTGATTCATTACTAGGCTGGCTGTAGGGAACTTTGAGCAGTGTCAGTATTTTATTTTCACGCCTGTGTTGGCGGCGAAGAGGTGACCAGAGCAAACCCTCTCCAGTGCTGTTGTGCTCTGAGCAGTATTGGCCCAGGGAGTGGCTGTTCTCCTAATCTGTTTTCCACTCTATGAGCTATGGAAAGTAGCTCATTTGTTGGCTTCCCTGGAATTTTTGTTCCGGGTTTGAGCGAGCGTGAGGTCGGAGAAGGTTATTTCCTGATACAAATGAACCTGTCGTAATCTTTCATGGCGGCTGTTGTATTCCCAGGATCACCCTCGAGCAAGAGGAAACTATCCTGCAACACACTGCTCCTGGTGGGATCAGGGGACTGGGAAACTCATCTCCTTTGGGAGCTAGAGTTGGGGGGAAAAAGACCTGCAAGTTAAGAGTAAATACAATAGCAAATATAAATATGGGAAGAGGCAAAGGTGTTTCCTACATAACACGGGGGAATAAATGTAGACTAGAAATGAGAAGAGGGTTTTTAACTGTCACAGAAGTGAGGTTCTAGAGAGTGTTTCGATGGGACTATGGTGGCAAATGCTTTTTTTTTTGTTTTAAGATGATGCGCGACAAATTTAGGTGCAGGGTTTCATGATATAACTATCTACAGTAGCACTTAATTTCCTTATTATTGTCTCTTTCTGCAGCTGTTTCCAACCTAGATGAAGAGAGTAGATGGACCGTGCACTACACTGCTCCGTGGCACCAGCAGGAGAATGTGTTCCTGCCCTCCTCAAGACCACCTTGTGTGGAGGACCTGCACCGACAAGCCAAGCTGAACCTCAAGTCAGTACTGAGAGGTAAGATGCTGCTGCTGGCACAGATGTGTCCTAAAGGGACAGTAGTTTCCACCACAGTCTTTGCAAACATATCCAAATGGCAAGCTTTGGAAAAATCTTACTTGTTTTTCTGCCTGTAGCACGTCAGGAACATTGGTGGGATTTACACACTCAAATGTTAGGGATAGGGCACAAATCCTTCTGCTGTCAGGAGAGGAGGAAATTTGTTACGTGGCAGAGCACTCTGGAATGGAAAAGGCAAAAGCCTGGCGTCTTTTGGCCATTTCCATTTAGTCTTTGGAGTGTTTCCAAAGTGGTACCTTCTATTTCAGTGAGACGTGAGTTATTCCATTTATACTTCAGTGTAAGAGCCACATCAGAGGTGGTTCATTTGGTGATTTTGTTGTTGTTGTTGTGCAGTGTCATTTCCAGGGATGTAGCTACTTGTGAGAAGGCGGAAAAGGCGTCGAGGACAGAGAAGGGACAAGGGGAACAGGGCAGTCACAAGGGCTCTTTCAGTAGTGTAAGTTCTTTCTTGCAGAAGGGTGCAGCATGGTTTTAAGGACCAATTTTTACCCGTAGCAACTTAATTGGGGGTGTACACCTACAGTCTGGCATGGGAGGCGTTGTGTTGTGTTAGTGCAGCCATGAGGACAGGGGCAGGCAGCCGGCGGGGAGGACTGCAGAACATCTGTCCCTGGGCCAGAAGTAAAGTGTAAACTTACAGCTTAACATCCGTGTTCTGGAAATGGTTAACCTAGATTTTTCTTTACATTGGCTGTTCAACAAAGAGGGTTACCGTGCAGAGAGCCGACTCATTTCAGGTCCTTTTTTGTTCCAGCAGGAACTGCAGGTACTTGATACCTTGCAGAGTTAACCCAATTTAAAAGAACGTTGTGAATTCTGCTTGTTTAACACGACATTTCTGCAGAAAACTTCATTTTGTATGTCTGAATAGAGAAGTGTTTGGCTGCCATGTTTTATTTCTCTTGCCATTTCTCCAGTTAATTGATTTTCACCATCTCTTACTAAGTGCCTTTTGTTATCATTTAATAGGGGAATCTTGACAGCCAGTGTTATTAGCTCACGCATGGCTCAGCAGATAGCCTGTGTGTCCTCTATATTTATTATTGGATTGATGCATTTTTGCAACCTTTTAGCCTTGAAATGTTTACTGTTCCCTTGTAGGAACACTGTACCAGTTCTTTACAAAAGGAAAATATTTGCCTGCTTTAGATTGTAAAGAATACTGCTTGTGGTTAGCTTTTTGTAAACTTTAACGACTCATTCTTCTATTTTTCTGTTTTCTGTTTGGGACTATTATCAAAGAAAACCGCACAGGCTAAAATGTTGCTCTGATTTTACTGTGTTCTATCAGGATTGTATCTACTGCAGTTTCATCTATAAGAAAAATTGTCTCTAACATATTTGTGTGAAACTAGTAAGCATTATTCCGTCACATGCTGCTTCCCCCAACTTGCATATCTGAAGTTATTTCTGCTGGTGATTTTTCTCTAGAACAGCAATTTATCAATTAGCCATTTCTGTTAAATTGGCTTGTGTACACAATGTAGGACTCCTTGTTAATGAACCGGACTTCAGTTCCATGTTTTCAGGGTAATAACTGAGAAAGAGAGAAGAAATGCCTTCACCAGACTCAAATTGTTGACATACATGTTAATAAAACTCTGCTTTTATTTTATTTATTTATATATTTAACTGCAAGCTCTTTTCCTAGGCCATGCTTATTCCCTAAGAGCAGTTCTAAAATAACTCCTTGCTATGACCTGTAGCTGTCCTGAGTAGCTACAGCATGAATTTAACACAATTTTCAGTCTTTTCATTATTGCCTTTAGGGGTTCCGAGTAGTAAGAGAGGCACTAACTAAAGTTTTATCAGTTTTACTCTGCTGCTGCTTCAGCCAGCACTGTGAAATCAGGAAGATGCTGGTGCTTCTGATACCATTTGGGGGTTTGATTAAAAGTTGTGTAGCCGGAGCCGAGCGTCACTCAATGTAAAAGTGCTGTAGAAATTGTCGTGTAATTGTGATGATTGCTGAACTTCTTTTCCACCTGCTGCTTTAGTGGGTAGTAAATTGTCTAGTGCTATGTGATTGTAGCATAGAAGACCTTGAGGAAAAGTAGTCGCATGAGAAGCACCAATGGGCTGTCATGGGAACTTTAATTCGGCATTTCTTGGCCTTACGGTGAAGCTTGCATTTTGACATCTTTTTTCAACCAAATGCATTGGTTGAGTTGAAGCGTGAGGCAGCAGAACGGCTGTGTGTGACCTGATGTGCTGCCTGGGTGGTGGGAGCAGACAATGTTGAATGACAGTGCGCCACAGTCTTTGGTGATGAATCCCCGGGTTCTCCAGAATGCATTTATACAAACTGGCAAGGAGTAGAACAGAAGAAAATTTAATTTTGTTGTGGTAAGTTGGAGATGAAGTAATGAACGTGTATGGAAGGGGAGAAATACTTAGGTTTGATAATGAGGGAAGCTTCCTTGCGGTAGGGACGCCCAAAGGCTAAAATAAATTTTGGGGCTATGAAATCATTGGAGGTTATTTAGAACAGATGGGAGAAACACCACTCAGAAATCATCTGTATTTATTTGATTCTACCTTTAGAGGAGGTTGGGAAGGAAGAGAGAGCCTCTGGTGGTCCCACCTAACCTGATAACGTGGTCTTGAGGGCTAAATTAATAGCTGTAGTTCCAACTATTCAAACGCACCTGTTTGAAAGTTTTCCAGTCCTATTCTTGTTTAGTTTATGAGATCTGACATTGCTGGTATGTAGCAACTTGATTGCAGACTATTAATTTGTTGTTGCATTCATTGCCACCCCAGTGAATGAGAAAACTAAGTATAAAACTTAAGTAACAAACAGCAATTAGCACATAGAATACAGCACTCATTTTAAACCACCTGTAGAGATAGTGAATGTGTGAAATCTTTCAAAAGAATTCAAGCAAGGTATTACTTTCTGTCGAGGTGTTTTCACCCATCTAATACTAACCAGATAAAATCCCAGCTTGCTTTTAAGATAATGCAAGGTCAAACCTATTTATTCTGGTACAATTTCAACAGCTCAGCAAATTTTTGACCTCATGGGTCTTGCCAAAAAGCCTGGTGAAACAGATAGAAACCTTTCTGTTGTCTAGAATAAACTTTAAAGCACCACTTAAGGAGCAGAAGAGCTATTATCGCTGCTTATTCTTAGATTGGTTTAAGAATAAAATGTTAGGGATAGAGTTATGAAAATATATGATATCTAACCTGTCTTGAGAGATATCAAGTACTCTGCCTGGTGACCTCTACATACTCTACAGACCCTTATATGAATCAGTGTTGTGTTTGGAGGAGGAGGAGAAGATTTTTCCTTATTTTTTGTGCAGTTGATTATTTTACTTTATATAAATTATATCTTGAAATGTCCACTGCTTATCGCACTGTGGAAGTGGATGCAGCATGTGAATAGTAGATGTTGCATGGGGAGATTTTTTAGATTTTTATACCTGTCAACCAGACTTTTACCCTGTGGAGATCAAGGGAAAATATTGTGCTTTTCCTTTACGAAGCTACTTTCAAGTATACGTGGTGAAAACTTGCATTCGAGTTTGTTCATAACTGAGGTAAAGCTTAGTGCCTCCTGAAGTGGCTTAGGTGCCACCTGAAGTTTTAAAAAAACAATGATTTTCAGTAATCCTAATTAGAAAATGAAGTTCCTGGAAAGCTTGTGATGCACAGTATAGCTGTTCTGGGGAACTGAAGTGGCTTTGTGTAACTTTTATTAAAATCTAAAGTTGTCATTGACTAACATCAGTGGCTTGAACATGTTTAACCCAGGCTGTGTTACTGCATTTTAAAAGGAAGCCCTTGGTTGGCTTAATCTGGTGGTTAGAATGGAAGAGCAGATTCAGCTGCTCTTTCAGAATCATGGTACCATTGTAATGTGACTTAAATGTTTACAAAGTGATGCAGTTCTTTGGTTGTGGTTGTAGATCCCATTAGTTTAAATGTGTTGTTTGCTCTGGATACAACAGGCTCTCCCTTTCTTTGGGGAAGCAGAAAGGACCTTGGACTGCGTGGTGGAGCAGATGGGCCACACGTTGGACGTCAAATGTGCCATCCAAGGCGTCTGTTTCCTTTCCTTTGGGGCCAAGCTGCTCTAACTGGGCTTTTCTGAGAGCCTGTCTGAACTGGCCTCTTCCTCACGTTTTCATGGTCAAGGTGTTTTCCAGCATACAGACATTTGGGTGGAAACAATATCAACCCTTAAGAACTGTTGTGTTGGCCCTGTTCTCCACTTCACTGTTTCCTCCAAGGGAGTTGTGAAAACGGGTGATGAAGATGATGGGTGGGGAGGAAGAGCTGTGGCTCTTCATGGCGTCAGGATCCTCAAATCAATCAAGGGTAGCCCTTGCACTGTGTGCTCTGCTCCAAGGCTGAAGAACTGCTTTTGAGTTGTTTAGTCTCGCGTTACCAATGTCTACCGAATGGCTGGACAGTAGCAGAACTATGAGTTCTGGTTCATTTTGGTTCATTTTTCATAAGGCAGGCCGTTATCTGTGCTGAAGGGGCAAGTGCCACATGCTGCAGTGTTTTCTACAACTTTTTTTGGTCTATGAAGCCAAGAGGCTGAGTGGGTGTTCAACCAGAATCTAAAGGGCAGCACCACAAAACGGCCCCTGTCCCTGACATGGGACATTGGCAGGTCTGGCTCGTTGCTCTGCAGTGTGGTGGTGTTTAAATGACTGTTGTCTGAAGAAGTCCCTAAAATATAGTGGTCTTCAGCCAGCAGCACTGATAAAACAGCATTAGTATATAGCAATGGTGCAGATATTTGGATAAAAAGAGTAAATTGAGACTAATCCTTGTTTTGCTAACAAATTTAAGACTAATCCGCATTTTGCTAACTAATCTAAAAACGACAAGCAATAAGGCATGAAGCATGAAGATGGTGAGGAGACACAGCACTGTTGTAGTGTTGCTTTGCTTAACTGCTTGGAGCATGTCTTAAGTGTCCCTGTCTGCCTTCTGGAGAGGTTAGCAGTATGTTCACAGATGCTGGTCCAATATCCTAAAAGAAAAGCCTAAAGTAATCTGGAATGCACTGGCTTTGAATAATTTTGCAAATTATTGATGAAGTGAAGGAGCAGGAAAATTTTTTGTCATGCCCCTGAACTCTCTTTGCTTCTGCATTTTTCAAACTATCCTGTGTCTTCCCTCAAATGTGGATATAAGTCAGTTGGAATGATGGGGGCCAGAGAAGGACATACATGGCCCGATTTTCAAGGGGCACTTTTCTTCCAGTTTCAGCAATTAGCAGTGCTTTTGATTTAAAAAGAAATAAAAAGAGGGAGAAGAATGAGCCCCACTTTTGGATGTTGTCACTTGTCCATCATGAGTTGGGGAGAAGAGGCATAAAGGGAAGGGACAAAATAACCGTGTTAATGTTTAAGGGCAAACACAGCCAGACTGAAATGATCTTGGGCTTTCAGGAGACAGGCAGCTCTTGAACGGTCTTGTGGATGCTGTCTCTGTCCAGTTCAAGTTGCAGAAGAGTGTCTTGTCCCATGCCACAGGTTACTGCCCAGGCTGGCTGCCCTTCCCAGCGGCTAACATGGTGTGAGATATGTTATGAAGAAGGTGTGCCTGAAAATAGTGGTAAAACCAGTAAATAGCTGATGTTCATACTCCTTTTCAGACTGCAGCTGCTGAGAATATATGCACAACTGAACTGCCTATACTTTGTGCCTTTCTCCCCCCCAGGGTAATTGTGTTGATTCAAGCTATGTACATAATATAGGGCTCGTTGTTCCAGTGTCTGTGATGATTCATTTATTATCTCATCTTCAGAAGAGCTGGATTTGGCTGACTGTAGCTTCTGTTTAGCTTTGTTGGCCAAATTCAAGGAATGTATTTAAGCAGCAGTGATTGAAACACTTGATTTGTTTTCCAGAAGACATCTGGTTAGCATTGTCAAATAAAACAGGATTTAAGTAGTTACTTATAAAGCCTCTATTATATCTTGCTGCAAGACCCTCCAGACAGGTATATGTTTAGCCTTTGTTTTCTCAGTGCATCTGCGAGATCACTGTTCAGATGAGCAATATTAGGGTCAGCCCTACTAGTCGATAATCCTGCTGAGAAGATTATGGACTTAAAATAATCTTATGTTTCATTAAAGAACTGCAAAATAGGGGGGAACCACTTCATATTAACAATAGATCTGGTTCAGGTTCAGAGAGATGTCAAGATGTGAGGTCCCTACCAACTGGAAACCTTAATGAAGTGAAAAACCATTAAAGGCTAGGGGTAGAACATATGTTCCGGAAATGCCTTGGAGCCGTAAAATCAAAAAAAATAGAGATCAACTTATTTCTCATTATTTTAGTTTCAATAGTCAAGTTAGTACAGAGGTTCTGCCCATGTATCCTGCCCTTTTTACTGTGCCTGAATTAATTCACAGTACATCTGTTGATGGTTTTGGCCACGTTCCATACTCAACTGTCCTTTCTAATAGGGAATTTTTAAAAGTGAATATTCAAATGAAACGAAGCAGAATTTGACCGGGAGTCTACACTGCGTGTGTTGGAAAGCTGCTCTTGTGTTGAAAAACTGAGCTACTCAGAAGTATTTTAGGTTCCCTATTTTTAGATTTAGTTATATAGTGCAGTGCTGAGTGTAAAAACATCCAGGGGTTGTTATCTGTAGATAAGTGAAAACAATTCCAGTGAAAGGGTTAAAGGAAGACCAAAAAATGTTTCAAAATAATACCAATGATACTCTTTATTTCTTAAACCAGATTGATGTGTTTTCTTAATGTTTTATGGTACAAGTCAGAATCAGTAGGAGGATTTAGCTGAAAGATTATTGAACCTTAGCACATTTCAGATCTGTGGAGAGAAGAAGTTTGAACTGTTGCTGCCTGTGGTGTAGTTGTTTCGGTGCCAGGTAAAGCAACTTCCATCACAGGGAATGTCAGACTTTGGGTTGTTTCCCTTTTTGCTTTTCTTCCTCCTCCCTCTCTCAGATAGGGGTGTTATAAATGCTTGCTTTACAGCATTTTAGATAGATGTTAAGTGTCCTAGGAGAAAAAACAATAAAAATTCCCTTCATATTTTTATATTAGCTATGTTCAGTTGCCTAAGAAACAATATCTGTAAAAATGCTAGAGGAAAAATTGGGGAGAATGATTTTAATGCCAGCATCAAACATGCAAAAGGAAGCAAATAAACTGCTACACTTTAGACATCTTGTCACCACTACATGTAGTTGTATAACACACTTGCAGAAATTTAAATTAACTCAAGACAAACAGTGATAATTATTTTGAGAGCTCCCCAGCGACAGCTTGTTAACAAATATGATCTGTAATGGCTGTTGCATTTTGGTGCCATTAGAAAAGGTTTTCTGTATGGCTAGATCATGCAGGTTACCTGGGGAGTTAAGGGTGGGATTAAATTTATTTGTTTTTTAAAGGTTTCAAGAAAAGAAAGGAAGGAATGATCAACGTGTTTGCATTGACCTAAAGGTATAGAATCATCTAGGTTGGAAGAGACCCTTGGGATCATCGAGTCCAACCATCTACCCCACTCCACAAAGTTCTCCCCTACACCATATCCCCCAACACCACATCTAAACGGCTCTTAAACACATCCAGGGATGGTGACCCAAGCACCTCCCTGGGCAGCCTATTCCAGTCTCTGACCACTCTTTTTGTGAAGAATTCTTTCCTAATGTTCAGTCTAAACCTACCCTGTTGGAGCTTGAAGCCATTCCCTCTCGTTCTGTCATTAATTACCTGTGAGAAGAGGCCAGCACCAACCTCTCTACGGTGTCCTTTCAAGTAGTTGTAGAGAGTGATAAGGTCACCCCTCAGCCTCCTCTTCCTCAAACTAAACTGGAGTCCCAGCTCCTTCAATCGCTCCTCATATGATTTGTTTTCCAGGCCCTTCACCAGCTTCGTTGCCCTTCGTTGTATTTTCACATTGTGGAGTTCTTGTTAGTTTGGATCCTCCTTAAAGACTTGCATCTGATTTGGGCTCTTGAAAATAACTTGAAAATAACTAACTGCGTGCTTGCCTTATTTTAATGTTGCACTTTTCATGCCCTGTCCTTGTGCTACATAAATACGTTTGGTCCCTTTCAGTAAGATTTCTTTGAAGTATCCATTCAACAGACTTTTCCACTGCAGAGTCCAACAGCCTTCTCTTAGGGTCACCTTCGTTCCATGGAGCCCAGGACATCTTTGTTCCTGGGAAATTCCATGCAGCATCCGTCATTAAAAGCTACCTTGTGTGTGACTGGGCTTGGCTGCTTATTCAAGTGAGGGAACACACGTAACACTCTTAAAGTCCGATAAACCTTTCTTCTTACTCGTCAGATAAGAAGGCTGTGCAGTAAACGATTAAGTTTTGCTGGTGGGTTAAAAACTTGCCACCTCATATGGCACTTGTTCGTGGAAGAAGTGTGTTGGGTGTGCCAGCATTCACTGTCTCCAGGCTTGTCTTGTGCTTTTCCATACATACTGGTAAAAATAAAGATCTAGAAATAGCGGTGTGAAATTGCATTTTGGGGGGAAGGGAATAATAGGGAAGGCAGGTGGGTGGGTAAAGGCTGGTATTAGCCAAAGCCTCTAGATTGAGCCGTTGAGCAGAAGTTTTTTCAGCTGGGCTGCCATGGTGCTACATCTGTTGAAATTCCTGACCCGTTAAAACGGGAGTCTGAACAACAGAGCGCACTGGATGTATCGCAGCTGAAGTTCATGAACTTGCTTTGCAGTCAGCATCGGTTACAGTTCAGTTGTTACACAAGCGCATCGTTGCTGTGGCTTTACAACATACTTTACAGCTTTGATATGGAAGCACTCTCTGTGATAGTCAAGTTCTGCAGATGATACGGGGATTTATACGTTTAAGGGAAATGGGATTTGATCCAAGCTGCACGAATTTTTTTGGGAGGAATATAAAGTGGCAGAGGCAAGCTGTCTGCCTCATATTTAGATCCAGGGACAAAAATAGATGCTCTATTGGAATTAAATTGAGCTGCTGTTTTTTAAAGTCACATTTAGCATGAGATATTTGTCAAAAACGAGATTGCCTTTGTATAGCTCTGCTTTTATACAGCCTGTTTCGTCCACATGAAGGAAGCTGTGCATTCTTACCCCCAGTTTACAAACGAGGGACTCACAAAGAGGTGCGGAGGGAGAGGCAGTCATTTTAGTTGGCTTTACTAACCAAGGAGACCTTTGAACTAGGGCGTCTGTTTTAATTACAGTCCCAGGTATAATCATTCTCAGCAAGCACTTTATCTTGAAAAGTTACCTCCCTGAAATTCCCCGGTTAACTGCGTGGTCTGGAGTTATCCTGGTCTGACCCACGTCTTATTACAGCGCTGGAAGCAGGTAAAGAGGCAGCTGGGCCCCTAAGGAGGTCCCAGTTTGGTAGGTGTGCTCAACACATGTCTCAGTCCACGCTGGGGTGACCAGTCCCACACAAAACCTGCCTGTGGCTGTTACATTTCGGGTGGCAACCTTTTTGCCTGGTGTTTATACCACATTCTTAGGAAGTTGGAGATTTAGCTGGTGCTCATCCTTAAAGCATATAGATACGCATCTACATGAAAAATCCTTTTGTAACTTGCAGCACTTTATTTTAAGCAACTGTTGGATAAAAAGCTCATAACCCTCAGAAGCAGAGGTGTTGAAATCCCTGTTACGTTCTGCCCCTCGTGCAGATGTCTGCAGCCTTGGACCCAGCTTTGGTCGTAACTCTCGTCCTCACCGTGTGATTAAAGGCATCTCAGGTTATTCCATATTGTCTTTAGCCCAGAGAAGCTGTCGCTGCCCCATCCCTGGAGGTGTTCAAGGCCAGGCTGGATGGGGCTTTGAGCAACCTGGTCTGGTGGGAGGTGTCCCTGCCCATGGCAGGGCGTTGGAACTGGATGATCTTTAAGGTCCCTTCCAACCCAAATCATTCTGTGTTTCTATGATTTACCCTGAGGTGCCTGGCTATATACCTGTGTGCTGCAGGCAGAGTGTAGATATCCCCTTGGACTCTGAATTTAGGAGGCACATACATGTAATGTAGGTTGTGTCGTGTCTGTCTAGGTACAAAGTTCTTGGCTGGATCTAACCTGAAGTGGTTTGCTCAGGTGCAGCGATGCTGCGTCGGGAATCCAGGTCTTCCCACGCCTGTCTGTCACCAACCCACAAGGTCGTCTCAGCTCAACTAGAAAAGCAAATTCAAAAGATGCACGAAGTAAATTAAAATGATTCGCAGATTATTCTTTTTTTTTTCAGCTTTGAAGCAGAAGAATCTTCTAAACCAGAAAGGAGTGATATAGTACATATTGTGATTGTTAAAGTGCAGTGTAACTTTAATGGGTAATTTTTAAAAGTTTGCTTTTACAAGATTGTACTACAGTCTGTCTGGTTTTAGGTGAAATTTGTAACACTTGTAGTGTTTGCAGTCGTGACTTAGGCGAGGAATGTGGTTTGTGGGTATTTACAGAAAAAAGGGCTTGGCTACGATGTTTGAAGATTTAAAAAAAAAAAAAGATTTCTGACCTCTGGGAGTAGAGCACTTTTCCAGTGATATGTGCGGTGAATGGATAAATGTGTTTTAATATACTAGTCAGCAGATTTATTTCTGTAGTTGACAGTTCAGCTGACTCTTGCAGTTAATAGCCTCTCTCTAGTCCGAAAAAAAAAAAAAAAAAAAGAAAAAAAAATTCCCACTCTACAAAATACAAGTTAGAACATGAAAGGCTCTGCCAAGAAGTCACCCTGACTTGAGCTGAGATAATTTTTCAAGCATGCAGATGCAGCTGTCAGCTCGTCACTTGTCCCTTCCTGCTGACAAGGAGACAACAGGGGATGATGGTGCAGAGGCAGGAGAAGCGTGCGCTGGTCTTTCCACTCTCTCCCTCTGCACCTGGGGGTTCTGTTCCGATGGCTTTGGGCAGCGCCTCTGCTCCTCCAGGAAGCTGCTGGTCCAACTGGCATTTTTTCTTTGGGTTTTAGTGGTTCATCTCAAGTTGCAGGTGCTGTTCTTGGCTACAAGGCAAATTCAGATGTTTCTGGGACACTGTCTTTCTGTCTTTCATTGCTTGACCCATCCAGTGGCATAGCTTCTTACGCCAAGCCAGAGCTATGAAAGGCTGAGGGACTTGGGTCTTTTTAGTCTGGAGAAGAGAAGGCTGAGGGGGGATCTGATCAGCGCTGGTATATACTTAAAGGGTGGGTGTCAAGAGGATGGGGCCAGTCGTTTTTCAGTGGTGCCCAGTGACAGGACAAGAGGTAACAGGCACAAACTTGAACGTAGGAAGTTTCATCTAAACATGAGGAGGAACTTCTTTCCTGTGAGGGTGGCAGAGCCCTGGAAGAGGCTGCCCAGAGAGGTGGGGGAGTCTCCTGCTCTGGAGACATTCAAAACCCACCTGGACAGGTTCCTGTGCAACCTACTCTAGGTAGACCTGATTTGGCAGGGGCATTGCACTCGATGATGTCCAGAGGTCCCTTCCAACCCCGTATCATTCTGTGATTTAGATGTCTGAATAACCTTGATGCCAAGTTTCTAAATTTATAGTTGTGAATATCATGGTAGTTTAATTGTTTAACCAGTGCTTTTACTGGGTACTAATAAATACTTAGAAACACAGAAAAGTTGATTTTTTTTGTTATATTATACTCTTGAATACATGCTTGTGAGAGTGTGTCTGAGCGTGTACGTGTGGATGTAGGCAGCTACAGAGCTTAAGGTCTGATCCTGCAGCAGTCACGTGAGCAGTGTTTACTTACACAAGTAATCTCATTAGGGCTAATTTACTGAGCGATGGCTGCACGTTCAGGCCTGAGGCATGGAGGAGACTGGTCCAGAGCGGTGGCAGAAAGCTGTGGCTCTGCACTGCTGCTGGGGGAGATGTCCCAGGCTCAGGTTGGATCCAGCCCTGAAAATCAGCACCTGGAGCCTTTTTGCCTGCAGCCAGGTCAATACAGGGTGCCCCCAGGCAAAAGAATAGTTTTAGGAAGAAGCTGATGAAAAATGACACTTAGTTTTGCACAATTCCATTACAACAATAATAATAATAAAAAAAAATAATATGGAAAACTTCTGAAAATTACCATTAATCCGTCTTCCTCTGACTAATTCTGCTGCTGGCAGGGCAATGCGTTTTTCTTCATATACTTCAAGATACTTTGACTGGTTTTAGTGGTAGGAAGCTCTGCAGGTATGAAATGTTAACCAAGTCGGTTAAAAGAGAAGGAAAGAGGCAACACATCCAGTCCCCTCCCAGCAAACCTGGTTTTCCATCGTGGAGCGGTGCGGTGTGTAGGTCTGACCAAGGAGAGAAGGTAAACGTTAATCCTGGTTTTTCCACAGTAATACCATGTCAGACAAATTACTGAGGTGTCAGTGCTGTGCCTTCTGTTCACTCCGGTGATTTGTGGCTCAAATTATCATGTAAGAGCACGGTTTAAAACCACATTTTGTTCTGTCGTGCATCCCCTGAACATCATATCTGCCCTGTTCTAATAACTGTGGAAACTATGAGGGGGCCTTTTAAAAGGTTTTTAACCACGTTTCCCACATGCTTTCTTCATGCTTAACTAAAAGCACCCTGTGAACAGCAAAACTCAACTTTGGGTGAAATTTCCTTCTCTGGGAAGGGTTTAACTTGTGCCACATAAGTGGGGATAAATTCTATTAGAATATAATCTGACTACAGTCATTTTTTAAGCGATGTTTAAAATACAGAGGGGGGTTTTGAAATTTAATGTATCACTAATATAGAAGGAGAAGGACAAGAACTAATCTATGGTTTTACCTAGCCAGAAAAGCACCCACAGGGCAGCAGGAGGTGGTCCCTGCGAGCTCAGCCCCAGGAGCAACCCAGTTCCAGCCTTCATGCCATGGCCACCACCCAGTCCAGCCACCGACTGCAGTTGCCAACCCAGTGGCTCTTTCCTGATCCTCCTGGGCAAATGGCCAGTGTCTGTGTAAACAAAACCAGTTCGTCCGGGGCACAATAATACTATTGCACTTTTCGGATGGGAATACATGCAAGCTGATGACTTTGAGCTTGACTGCAGCATGTGCTGCAGATTCCAGGCACATCTCAGGAACGGGTGTTTCTGTCCTGCCTGATACAGAACTCCTGACGGTTTTTAGGCAGAAATACAGAAAGGCCGTGCACTGTTCTTCTTGCGTGTTGGATAATGTGGTTAATGGCAGCCCTGCCACTGGGTATGAGTGTGTATGTCCCTGGCTCACCTAGAACTAACGTTATTGTTGCATTCTTAAAAACCAAGTTTATTAACAACTGGAACTGGCTGTATCCTTCTGCTCCCTAGTCAGCTTTCCATCTCTGAAATAACTCTCATAAGAACTTTTTCACTAACTCAGTGTATAGTGCTCCTCTCTGGGATTGTGGGAATAGGACAAGGTATTGCTCCTCTGGGGAAAAGAAGGAAACATGTCGGTAGTTTTTCCTAGAGTAAGAACTTCTAGGTTCTTCCGGGGTATATTTTACATAAATAAAGAAACATGTATCAGAAAAATACAAACTTGGTTGCTTACAGAAGACCATGTGCACCTTTAATAATAGTGATGAGATGGGAGGGTGGTGCCTCCAGCTAGAACAGTTTTGGTCTGGCAGTGACAGTGGCTTCAGTTAGATGCAGTGATTGACCTCTTGTTGCACTTCTGGGCTGCCTAAAACTTCTCCTGAGGTCTGTTGGCTTCAGATGTAGTCCAGAGTGTGTGTTTCCTGCTGTGCTGTGGAATGTATGGTGACCGTATGTAAATAGAACAGCTGTTCTTGGGGGCAGATCGCCCTTTTATTGGTGTGGTTCACCTGGCAGTTAGTAGCAGTTCTCTTGGCGTCTTCAGCAACGTTGCTGCAATAGCTTCTGATGATACATGGGTCTTCTGTTGTGGACAAATGCAGATTGTGAGCTTGATAAACTCCCATTTTTTTTATTGGCAGACCACTTGAACTTGTGGTGGACTTGAGACCTTCAGTGTTGACTTCCTGAAGTTTTTGGAGCTCTTCTGGGCTTCATGAAGTGCACCATTCATTGTTGTCATCTCCTGGGGTAGAAGAATAAATAAGGTCAAGCAATAAATACCAGAGGGTGCATCTATCACACTCTGTAAGAGCCCATCGCTCTTGGGACGTGCTGTGATGCCTGATGTCAGAGAGTGGTAGAAGTGACCAGTCAGGAGCCCGGGCCTTACCCCAAAAACCTGAGGGAAAAATAACTGCGTTCTTACGTATCCCTTAAGTTGTCTTCATGTTTGTTTGTGGTGATTATCGACTGATCTGAAGGAAAAACTTGCAGTGTCTAAGTTGACAAGCTGGATTGTTAACCCACGCCACAAGTCGATACAAATCCTACTCTGCCGCAGCCCGCGCACCCCTGTTGATTTGTAGCTCAAACTGACAAACAGCCCATCAGGGTGCTCGTGTTTGTGAGCGGTATGTGCTGGATCTGGCTGGATCCAGTGCCAGATTTGGAAGGGCGGTGGAGGAATTTGTTTTATTGTGGTTCCTGGCAGTCATTTTCCACCCCCCTCCTGAAGTACAGCAGCTGTTTGCCAGATGTGTGCAGTGTCGGCATGCTCACATATGCAGAACAGGTAAACGGGGCTACCAACCCTCTGTTCCTGAGATGTAGCGATTGATCTGCATCTCCAAACCCCACCACAACACCCTTGGTCCTTGAATTCTCAGAGAAGCGACAAGTTCCTACCATGCTGCCCGTTTTGACCCCATGTGGAAACGTGATAGGTCAGAACATACATCTGGCTCTGATGGAGATGGCTAATTGTCAGAGTCTAAGCTTGCCTTCTCATTGTGCATGTTCAGATACAGGGGAGTCTGCATTGATTAACTGTAATTGTTCTAGGTCATTTAGCCCATCAGCACAGAGTCCTCCAGACCTCAGAAAAGGACCTGGGGGTGTTGGTTGACAGCTGGCTGAACATGAGCCAGCAGTGTGCCCAGGTGGCCAAGAAGGCCAACAGCATCCTGCCCTGTATCAGGAACAGTGTGGCCAGCAGGACTAGGGAAGTGATTGTCCCCCTGTACTCAGCACTGGTGAGGCCTCACCTCAAGTGCTGTGTCCAATTTTGGACCCCTCACTACGAGAAAGACATTGAGGGGCTGGAGCGGGTCTAGAGAAGGGCAACAGAGCTGGTGAGGGGTCTGGAGCACAAGTCTTGTGAGGAGCGGCTGAGGGAGCTGGGGGTGTTCAGCCTGGAGAAAAGGAGGCTGAGGGGAGACCTTATTGCTCTTTACAACTCCCTGAAAGGAGGGTGTAGCCGGGGGGGTCGGTCTCTTCTCCCAAGTCCCAGGCGATGGGACAAGAGGAAACGACCTCCTCAAGTTGCACCAGCTGAGGTTTTGATCGGGTATTAGGAAAAGTTTTTGCTCTGAAAGGGTTATTAAGCCTTGGAATGGGCTGCCCAGGGAAGTTGTGGAGTCACCCTTCCTGGAGGTACTTAAAAGATGGGCAGACGTAGTTCTTTGGTACGGTTTAATGATGGTTTTTGTCAGTGTTAGGTTGATGGTTATTGGTCTAGATGATCTGAAAGTTCCCTTCCAACTCAGGCAATTCTATGATTCAGTCTGAGAAGCATCTGAGCAAACAGAGGAAATATACACTGGGGTTGCAAATTGTAACTCCATTTTATCATTTGCCAGGCAAAAGTCTCTCCAAAACCTTGCCCTCAATATAAATGTGGCATGTTTTCCATTTTAAGGGATATTAAAAAGATCAAGATAGGGAGACAGATGATGCAATCACAGAAAGTCTTTCTCCAGCAAAGTGGTGATAAAAGCGCTTTGTGTCATGATAATGCCTGTGTGTTGTGCAGAAATTTCAGTTCCTTAGACAGAAATGTACCAAATACTTAATTTTCTTTTTGCTTTCCTCATCTTTCAGCAGATTAAGATATCTGTCTCTGGAGATGTAAAGCTAACAGTTTGACTGGGCTGATGAGTTTGGTTGCTGCATCTTGAACATTTAATTTTTCCTTATGCTCTGGCGTCTGTTATTCTGTAGCACAATCACACTGAATATCAATTAGGAGGCGGGAAGATGATGGTGGAAAACTTGGGTGGGGGGGATGAGATGCCGAGTGGGATTTTGGCTGGTTTTGGGTGGGGAATGCACGTTTGCTCTGCATTCTTTCTGAACTTTGAAAACTCTCCAGTGTTCAACTACACGTGCTCTGCAGTGACAAGAGATTCTGAGATCCCCGTGATTTGCGTTCCTCTCTCTCCAAAATCACAATAAATGGGCTCTTCCGCGGGCAGGAAGACAGGACAAGTGGTCAGTGCCAAAGTTATTCAGCAGATGGTGCTTGAGTAGTGAGCAACATCATCGTTTCAAGTGCAAGGCACATAATGGATGTCTACCGGCCTGGCAAACGAGACCCCCGGTGTTACCCACATGCTTCCGTCTCCCATCCCGCGAGATGCTGCCATCTGTCAAGACACCAAGCCAGGCCTCAAATAAATAAATAAATCCATTTCCCCCTTCTTTCCGAAGCTCTTGCCGTCTCCTGGGTTCGATAAAAGCCGTGTGTATATACGCTGCATGGGGGCATGTGTCTGTAACACGTGCGACGGAGGGGGAAAAGATAGATGCAAATATAAGAAATGCACCTTTGGGTTCTGTTACTTGGGACAGACGATGCCAATGCACGGTAAACATTGTCAGGAAAATACTGTGTACTTTTGTAAGTGGATAAGGAACCAAGCGTAAACTGTAGCGGCTCTTATCGTGAATTAATCTCCTCTTTCCCTGTCTGTCGGCAGAGTGTGACAAGCTGCGGCGGGATGGCTACCGGAGCTCACAGTATTACTCTCAGGGCCCCACCTTCTCCTCCTCTTCCTCCTCCAGCGCCATCTGTGGAAGTTACCAGGACGATTATGAAGAAATTGAGCAAAAGGTAATGGTTGGGGTGGGGGGGGAGAAAAGTACTGGAAAGAATACACGCTTGGTGCAGTTTAATTGCCTGCCGTAACATTGTTCAAATAAGGTAGGGTTTTTAGAAGATTGTAAAGATGCTTATTCCTTTGAATTACAGTGGTGGGATGTCATCTGACTTCTGTACTCTCTTAAAAAGTCTGGGTTCTACCCATGCATTTATATGAAGTTCCCGCTGGCACGGTAAAGGTGTGAAAGCCGGCAGGAGTTTGGTGGTGTTCTGGAGGGAAGACCCCATCGAGGGCAGCTGGTTTGGATCTGTTAAGTGTTTACATTGAAGTAGCAGGAAGAGTTAGTTGTTCGCCAGCCGTCAGTGTGTTCACATCGTAACTGCGACACGTGCCCACTCTGAACTGCTGATACAGGCCGTTACGCAGCTTCGGTAGGTAGAGGCTTTGTCCTGGTGCATCACAACTGTTTGCGTAAAAGCATCCAGGAGAATGAAAGGTTGCCCGCTGTGTTGGGTTTATCAGCTTTCTTTTAGTTTTGCTTCGTGGTTTTCATGTTTCCATGCCCACATCTCAACTCTGTGTACACTTAGCTTAGAATCTAGATGTGAATTAAATCGAGAAAAGGAAGGGATAGTTGAGCAAAAATCCCAATAAAGTTTTCAAGACATATTGTTATATATACATTAATTTATATACACTTCAATTATAAAACTGGAAGCTGCATTAGTGTTCTAAAGAAATTTTGCTCCCCTGTCATTACCTTACCCTGTTGTGCTTGTGGGCTCTGAAAGAGAAGCTGACTTTACTGCTGGGGTGGAAAACAAGATACCCTGAAGCCTGGCTGCCCAAACCTGAATTGCTGGGGTTCCTGGGATTTTCAAGATAGATAATTCTGGAATACTTTACCACAAACTGTTGCTTGGAGAGTGGGAGGATATGCTTGATTGTAACACAGTTTAATTTCTTTGAATCGTTACTAAGCCATACGCGCCTCTGCAGCATGGACGGTCTTTCTGTTCAAATCCTGAGAACTCATTTCAAAGGGTACAGTGTTTTCGGTTCTGCCCTCCATGATTTTTTATCACATAATAAAAGGTGCCGTGGAGTATGTACAGCCTCCCATCCAGGTGGTGATTGTGCTATATCTGTATTGGCAGGGAATGTTAGAGCATCTTGTTTAGCCGTGTGTGGTATGTACTGGCAGTGAGCAGAGAATGTAAAGCACATTCATACCCGTGGAATACATTATAGTGATAATTTGCAAAACCTTACTGAAATCAGTGGAATTCTGATTTCTACTGGGGAAATGAACACATTGTTGCTATTAATGTCCTGCATATATATACATACATATATGTTAGCAACTGGTCTTAGCCAATGCTGTGCAGCGTATGACCATCTGCACAGGGAAAACTAATATAACATTTAAAAAATATAAATACACTTCTTTTAACAGTTTGAGTGAGAGCACACAGGCATGGGTAAGACCTCTTGGAGACTAAGAGCTGTCATCCTTATCTTGGTTAAGGGGTTTTGTGAACATTAACATAATGTGTTACTAACAATTTCTATGCATTCTGAAAAGAATTAATGCCACTAATTATGCTTCAAGGATAGGATGGCACTTTCGTTTCAAATTGGAATAGTTTCCTTTAAATATTTTTAGCTGAAAGGATGATTCAGAGGTGTGGAGAAGATAGTTGCCAAATTCAGAGTCTTGGATGTTACTGATTGTCTCAGAACCTTAACCTTAACCCTGCTGCTCTTATTTGCAGCTCTGAAAAGCATTAATCCCTTGTAAAAGGTAGGGTGATTCTCCCTTCATATTGTACAATTCAATATTTAGTGGTTTCCTTTAGCCAGGATCTTTTTGAAGTTGGCTTTTTTGTAACGGCCTGAAATTTTACTCTTTATTTAAAAGAACACTTAACCACAACAGATCTCTCAACTTGAATTATAATCTCACTGGTAGTGTGCCAAGTAATTCTAATAAGTCTTATGCCTTGAGCGAGTCATATTTCAGCTGTCAGAAGAGTTCTCCCGTGACAGTGTGGAACTGGGGTCACCAAATTCCCGAGATTCACAATGTGAACTCCTCACCACTAGATGAAAGCTTTGTAGCTTTGTTATCTGTTCAAAGGGGGAAAAAAAAAAAGCTAACATTTAAATTCTGTACATGCAGTACTTAATAGTTGAAATTTGAGAACTGCAGAATAATGATGGATGGATGAATAGCTATTTACTCTTTGGAAATTTGCTTCTAAGTTGACATAATTGCCAACTCGCAGAAAATCTATGTTTTGCTGCGTGGTGATTTCACAAAGGAAACCCATCTTTACCTACTCTTTTTAATCTGCTTTAAAAAAAAATGTAGCCAGATACTTCATTTGTCTGCCTTCGCCGGAGACATAATATGAAACCATGGCTAGGGGATGCGAAAGGAGACTTCCATTTACATTCTCGTGTTTTGTGGAGGTGGGTGTCTGTCAGTAGAGGGTAATATTCAAAGCTCGTGGTTCAGCGTGAGTCCTAGAAAATGTCTATGATAAGCACAACATTTGCTGTTTTGAAGGAAAACCTCGAGGGATAAGCGGGCAAGTTTGCCCAACTCAAAAACAAGCAAATAAAATTAGAAAACACAGAAACCTGAAGTCTCTGAGTGATATAAAATTAAGTTCTTGGAACTGCCCTTTAACTCTTCGGTTGCTTCCTATAAATTAGAATCACAGAATCACATGGGGTTGGAAGGGACCTCCGGATGTCATCTAGTCCAACCCCTCTGCCAAAGCAGGTCCACCCAGAGCAAGTTACATTAATGGAGCACAGACCATGCTCCGCTGGAGTGTATTTCTGCTGATCCTAATTGAGTTTGTTGGAGATTAAATTGGTTTATCTGGATTTTACATCTCAGTGCTGTGACCAGTGTCCTTCTTTCTCGACTCTCACATGGCGCTGTTGCTGATGTGACTTGGGAGCTATTCCTGGCCTTCAGTATTGCTCGTGTTTTCCGAGTGTCAAAGATGTATTGAGATGTTGCTTTCAAACTCTGGTTCCCCTTATGTTCTGAAACGTATACATTATGTGCATTAAATGTATTTGTCTTCTATGTGTGTTTTTTTTTTTCTCTCACTCTTTTTTTCTTTCCCTTTTTTAGCATTCATTCTCTTTGTTTCTTTTTGTCTCACTCAACAGTCTAGTCTGTTAGACTGCATCTCTCAGTCTTGCGCTAGCGCCTGCTGTAACTTGGTTCCCTGGAGCAACAAGGTACCTTTGCCCACGAGTGGGACCATCCAGCTGCCGCCTCTGCAGCTTGATGGCACTTGTAGCATTTAGCATATATGCAATCTCATTCTGCTCTTAGCCTGCTTAAAAATAAATAAATAATTAACTAAATCAGATGCTCAACAGAAGAATGCTATGCCGGGTTTGTTTCCTTTGTTTTTCCTCATCACTCCCTTTTGTCCACAGTCCAATATCCTCTGTTTACTTGGTTCGCTGACATTTTTAAATTCTTTTTTTGTCTATCAGCATTTGTGTCCTTTGAAACCCTTCCTCCAGTGAACAGTGTTTTATTTAATTGGCTGCTTCATTGGTTTTTAATTAGCCGAAGAAAAACTTTGACTAATTTGGAGTAGTGTGGAATTTTTAAATGATGAATGTGAGCTATAGAGA
Source organism: Arenaria interpres (assembly GCA_013399435.1). Taxonomy (NCBI): domain Eukaryota; kingdom Metazoa; phylum Chordata; class Aves; order Charadriiformes; family Scolopacidae; genus Arenaria; species Arenaria interpres. Next base: position 231,790 of record VXAK01002909.1, on the reverse strand, counting down.
GTACTTGCTCCCAGGCATGCACTATATCATGGCTTTATTCCATCTATGAAAATGTCTGTACGCCAAAAACTCATGGTATTTTTCCCCAGGTCCTGTCGCTTGGTTTATGAACTTTGCCTTGATACAGTCTGTTAAGCTTCAGGTGCAAAAACATCCATTTTGCTTTTTTGTGAGGAGAAAAAGGGTGGTTTTGCCACTGTACTCAGCCAAACTGTTTATTGTCTCTTGAATATCTGCAGGCTGCTTAGTATCTCAAGTGAAAACAAATGCATTAACTGTGTTGGCTTGAGGGGTTTGAGGAGGTTTTACTTGATGCTAAGAGGGGCTAAAGCAGTTGGTGCTCCAGTTTAGAGGTGGGAAGGCCCGGGGAGCCCTGTGGCATGGGCTCTGGCAGGACTGGAGATCCTTTTAGGTGGTGGTGCCCTCAGCTGGCCTCCCTGCTCCTCTGCTGCAGCTGCATGGGGATGCTCTTGTCATCAGCATGTGTATTTTATACTGCTTCACATTCTTGTGAAAATACTGCTTAGTTTAGTGAGTTGAAACAGCAGGTCAAAGCATAAAATGCCAAAACATAAGGAAGGGAGTCTAGAACTCATTGAACAAACAGAAGAGGGTAATTCCTCGCTCGCCACATACTCACACCATGCAATTGCTGCAAGAATTGTGGATGCTGAGGGTTTACGTGGGGTTCAGAAAGCAACCGGGTAGATTCCTGGACAGGGGAGGAGAACTCCATCCAGTACCGAGAATATTCAGGGGAGGGTATCCACTGTACACATCCCCGATTTAATTTCACCTGCATATCATCAATTGGCTGTTATCATAAGGCAAATACTAGGTAGGCTTTTAGAGCTCTGAACTGATGCAGTGCAGCTCTTCTGATGTTTTTAATCCCATTGCCACACAGGAAGAAGAAAGGAACATTTCTGCAGTGCTAGTTAAGGTGATAACTTGCTTGATGGTCAGTATTTTCTGCTGACAAAACACAAATCCCTTCCTTACTGCGACAGTGAGGGGTATGAAGTGAAGGATTTAGTAGAACAGCAAAGTCGGCTAGTGCAACTGAAAGTCTGTGTTTAGAAGTAATAAAAGGGAATATTCTATGAAAATTGGAGGGACTAGAATGGGGACCTTGGTCTGGAGGACACCAAATAGAGCAAGACGTGACTAATTCAACTTGAAGTGTAAATTCATGTGAATTTATAATATGGCAATGTTCATAACACAGTGTGAAACCCCACGGGTTAAAGCAGGCACATAAAGTGACATTCTCGATTGACCAAGAAAGAGGAATTTAAAGGTTTGAGGGCTGGGTTTTTTTTCTCCTGTTATTGTTTGTCTTGATCCATTTGCATTGCTTAAAAGGGCACTTGAAGCCATCAACCCTAGTAAAAGGCCTGAAAAGAAATAAGATGTTGAAGCAATTAATTAATTGCTATATAAAATTAATTAGTTTTTTTTTTTCTCTGACTTTTGTTTCTCTGAGAAATTATAATTTTAGAAGCAATTGCAGGAGACAGTGAGGTAAAACGTGTAACGAGAACTTTGAAGTTCCTTTGCTGAAAGGTGAAATTTGTATGGTTTGAATTTTCCTCCTGGAGGTCCCATCCTTTTTCAAACAGTGTAGTATAAAACCCCCTGGAATATAAAAATGATATGTAGGCAGCGCGTGCTGCGGGAGACATGGCGTAGACTCACTTGTCACCTGGGAGCTCTCAAATACCACGAATGTGCTGAGATAGGGAAACCCTTTTGCTGTGTCTCAGCGGCTGAGTAGGCTGGGGGACAATATGTCAACAAGGCAATGGCAAGGCTCTGGCTTACTGAGCCATCGAGCTTGTCTGCAGGGTATTTATAGGCCATTTCTCTCCTGGGTTCTCATTTCAGCTCCCGTTTGAAAGTTCATGCTTTTTACCCTCAGTGTTCGTGGAAACACTGCAAGGTCCAAGGCTGTTGCTTTCACATCCCATCCCACCTTTCCCTCTTCCCTTAAAAAGGACAAATTCCACCAAATTTTCCCGAGGAGATCAGAAAACATCCCCTTGCACAGAAATTTGGCCATTTAAGTCTGGCAATAAAGTTATTATGAATCGGAGATGCTTTAAAAATGGGACAGGTGCTTTCTGTTCTCTGCTGAACAGGGTGTTTATGGTCTGCTTTGCTAAGCAGATCTATAATCCCAAAGTACTGCCACGTTCGGTTCTATTTCTGATATAATGGACCCCAGTTGAGAAGACTTTCCTGTTAGACAGCAGCAATTTGCTTCTTCTGTGTTGTCGATTTGGGAATGTTTGCTAAAAATATACAAATCCCTATTTTCATCCCGGTTATAGAGGTAAATAATTCCTATGTGAAGAAAGCTGAAAGATGGGCTGCTGTTTTCCTCTTGTCATGCCCCTTAAAAGTATCTTCACATCACAAAACCAAGTAAATACATCTCCGTGGTTGTGAATACTTCGGAAGAAAGACTGTAAGTAGAGATTGTCGTGCTTATCCAGGAGCCGTGGAATGTGTACCTACAGGTGAAACGTGAGCGTTTCTTCCTACACCCAAAAGAGCCCACAACTCTTTCACTGGATTGTTTTGTAGAGGCACACTCTACTGTCCTGTGGCAGAAAATCGTTCTCACTGACACAGTGCTTTGACCTCAATTGCACGATTGGCTTTGCAATTGCTTTTCATTCGTTATATGCTCACTGGGCTGATTCATTGCTGCCCGTCTTCCTCCATCTGTCCCCAGTTTTCTCAACTTTTAATTCTGCAAAATTTGTGATTGTTGCTCCATATGTTTTAATTATTTTTTTTATTTTTTTTTTTTTGGATAACTAGGCTTCCCTTGTAGTAGATGCTTCAGTTCTTCATTTCTATCTGTTTATATACCGTAATGGAAAAAGGGTTCTGCTGGGTTTGGGTAGTTTCCTTGAAGAGGGGTGGTGGCTTGGTAGCCAGTCTCTCTGCCGCTTGGCATATTGGCGTGGCCCCTGGTGGCTGCTGTGTGACAGCTGAGACCTGGCACTGCAGGACAGCCTGAGTGTGACAGATATCGATGCTGGCAGTGTCAACCCAGCAGAGCACTCGAAGGTCACCGGAGCTCATCCTCACCCCACACAAGCTGCAAAACCGGGCTTGAAGTGTCTTCAGGCAGCAGAAGAGCTCTTTGTGGAAGGGGTAAAGCGGTATTTCCCTGCCTCAACCCTGATGACTCCTTTAAGTGCCCACACACATGCCCACCATGGCACAGGGCTACCACCCCTGTGCCACAATCCTTACAACACTTTCTCAGCTGTTCTTAAACAAAACTGGGGGGTAGCATGGCCTGGAGGCAGCTTTCTCTTCTGCAATGACATTTCTCTCCCGGATTGCTTAAGTTAGTGAAGGTTTTTTATAAATTTGAGCAATTTGAGGTGGGAAAGTCCTTGTGTTTGTGTGTAGGTTACCTACACCTGTGTGTGCCCGCGCTGTATAGATGTATAAACAGCGGCTGTACACACACTCAGAGAAGCATTCACATTATATTTTTATAGAAATGGTTTTAGAGCCTTTTAGAAACAATGCAGGCCTGAAAATTAATATTGGAGTCCTCTGAGAAGCTTGTACTGAAATAATTTCTGGGGTTTTCACAGTGCTGAGCCCCTTCCTACAGAGGAGCATCTATCCCATCCACACCTCCCTGGTAAAGAAATCTAAGACTGATAGAAATGGATTATTTCCTCAAAGAAAAGCTTTCACGTTCCAAACCACAGGATGGTATTAGTAAAAATTTCATTGCCTGATTATTTTTTTTTATTATTACCTGACTATATTTTAATTTTTTCTTGTTTTACTTTTTGCCTGGAATTTGCTTTTGTTTTTAGTTTTTAGTAGATACATTCTTGGGCCCTGTCCTAAAGGATGTAGAGTCGAAGCATCATAGACTAAATAAACGGCTATTTGTTTATAAACAGCGGGAACTCCTCATGGTAACAGGAAGAAAATTAAAATCAGAAATGATAAACAGTGGTTGCGGCACAGTGTCTGGGCATGTCTTTTGTGTAGCACTCGGCTGCAAGCGAAAACAGATCACTTAGACTCAAAAGCCATACTAATAAAAAAAAAATTAATAAATCCATCTGTTATAAATAGCTGTGATGTTTCTTTCCCTTCCTGTGTACAGCAGCGAGGGAGTAACTACCAGGAGAGGCAGTGATCCAGGACTGACAGCTCTATTTTGGGGAGTATTCTGCTCTCCAAGGGGGAGAGAGGAATAAAACAAAGGCAGGAATCCTCTTACGTGGTTTTCTTCTCTCTGTTTTTGTTGTTTTGTTTTGCCTGGGGGCAGGAGGAGGCGGAGGTTGGTTTTCCTCCAGGTCTTCCTTCCTCTCCTCCTTCTGGCATTCCCTGGGGTGCCTCGCTTGGCACCAGCAGGGAGGAGAGAAGGCTGCTTCTCCCAGGTTTGGCTGGAGTTTATGACCACCTGCGAGAAGCCCCAGTGATGTCTTCTGCATGCCCTGAACCTGCCTGTCCTCGGGGTTTGCCATGGACTAGTCCTGTCCTGTCCTGTCAGTAAAAAGCCACATTATGGCTTTCTCCGCTGTTACTGGCATCCGAGTGAGGACCTGGTGATGGACACAGATTTGCTTCCTGAAAGGAAAGGGCATTTTTGGCATTAAAGCTTTGTCTGGTGGAAGGATTTGCACAAGCTGCTGCCACCTTTTTCTCTGGTGCAGAAAATTTTTTGTTTCGTTGGGTTTTGGGTGTAGTTTTATTTTAAGCAAAACACCCATCGTGTAGGTAAAACCTGACACTTTGGTAAGGAATGACTTTTTAAATTACTATTCTGTGGCTACTAATATCGTTAACTACTCCACCCCTGAAAGAAGAGCAAAACAAACTCCTTCACCGTGGCATGAGTTTCTCCAAGGCCAAAACACAGTTACTTTTGCTGCCTCGCTGATCCGTGGCAGCTGGTTTTGTAGAGTGCATCAGCTCTTTCTCTTCCTGAGCTCTCCCAAAATCTCTCTCTTCGTAACAGGCTTCTGGCTGAGACCTTACACATCCTCCCAACCTAGTGCAGCGAGAGCAAAGAATGCTCAAATCTCGTTTTCCTAATGAGAGGGAGGGGTTAATCACTCCAGGGACAACGTCCCTGTGTAAGATAATTAGTCCCTGCGCTTTGCTGTGCTCAGCACCGCTCTTTTCTCTCTCGTTGGTATATATTCCTTAGACTGATCAGATGTCTTGGATAAATATGATCCGAGTGTTTTGTTGTGGGTTGGTTGGTTGGTTGGGTTTTTTTAAATCACTCTTTTTGTGGGTCAAAGTGTGAGATTTGTGAGAGTGCATTTTGCTCCACAAGCAATGATGCTGAAAGCAGCAGCAATACCTTAGTAATACCATAGTCTTACCTTCTTTTTTTTTTTTCCTGTGGTAAACTGACATTGTTGCATGTATTTCTCCTTGTAGTGTCCCGTCTCTTCCCCCGAAGAAGAAAAGCTTATTACGATCAAAAGGCCTAAAACTCCAGTTTCAAATGAGTTATCAGATATCAACACCCAAACCAACTGGACTAAGTCGCTCCCGCTGCCAACGCCAGAAGAGAAAATGCGACAGCAAGCACAGGCCGTCCAAACAGATGTGGTTCCTATTAATGTGACTGGTAGGCTTTTAATTTTAGTAATTACATTACACTGATGAGGGAGGGAAAGGGATAAAAGGGGATCCATACAGTCGGATAGTATTTTGACACTTGTATATTTGATGCATGAATTTTGAATTATTTATTGCACCTTTCAGTGAAAACAGTGTTTTGTGTTTAATAGTTCATCTCCGAACTTAATGAGAAAACCTCAAAATCCCTTAAAATGATCATTAATGAAGATAGTCGACACAATGTGGGCTTGAAACAGCATTAGATATTCATGAAATACAAGAGGATTGACAAACAGCAGTGTTCTGCTGTGGACTGCACTGAAGATATGTACTGGAAAATCATGTTTTATGCAATGCTAATGATATTTCAGGATTTTCTTCTAGGAGTTTTATGTAAGAAAGGTTATCAGGGACTTCTGTGGTTGTCAGGGACTTGTGTGTTCCAAAGACTAACTGTTACAAAATTCAAGAAAAAGAACTCTAGGGTCTTACTTTTATCAGCAACAAGAGATTTAGGTGCCAAGGAGAGCAGGGGAAGAACAGCAAAAGTTAATGGGACTACCTCTTTGAGCAAGACTTTTGATAAGACACGCCACGTATTTGACAATAATCCACATTTTCTTGTTATGAACAGTGCATTAAGTCTTCGTTTTGAAAGTGCTCTTTGGTTTTACACTAGCAGAACTCCCACTCTGTGGAAGTTACATTTTGTTAAAGCTTAATGCTGAATAGATACTTCGTTGTGTGTAAATAGAATTTCTGTTAAAGGCTGAATTATCACTTCAGTTTAATAATCTCTTCTTCACAGTATCTAGATTGTCTATTATTAGTTAATTCAAATAACTGACCGTTTGCCTGCCAAAACTGGGATGATATTCAATATCCAATTTATTTCAAATGCCATATGGTGCTCTCTGGCTGTATGCTCCCTCTTACAATCAATAGCTTGCCATGTTTGGCTTTTTTCTGAAAGTAAATTAGATGTTCTCTTTCCCTGCGTAACTACCAGTAATTTTTTCATCTATATTTTTATAAACTAGTATTTTAAATAGTATTATTTAATACCATTTAAATAGTATTGGAGCAGTACTTCTACGACAAACGTCAGAGAGCTCTGAGAAATCAGCAAGAGATGTTTCCTTAAATAAGCAGCAGAAAATATTTGAAATAAATGACATGAAGAAAACAGAAAATTACAAACATTCCACCTCTGGAAAATTAATAGAAGGAAAAGAGATGCAATGCCAAAATGTTACTAGGCCAGTTGGCATTATCTGGGGAGTATAGGATACAGGTGCAGAAGACCGAGTTGTGGGAACAACGGATAATCTGACATAATTTATAAAGCTTGAGCAGGGCTTACATATTGTAACAGCAGGTACAGCAAGAAATACAGATATTTTCTGTACTTTGCCTACAGAAAAAGTAATCTGTTCGATGTAATGACCCCCTGTAGTGAAGATATATAGGGGAAGTAAGCAGATTGGGGGGGAAGAGGTAAAAGAAATCAAATAACCCTTATAGATTTAACTCGGTGTCACTGGGAACATCGCTGTTTTTGGATAAATGACACTTGTGACTTCAACCAGCTTAATTGGACTGGTGTAGCGAACCTTGTCCCCGCTGAGTTGTTTGGCTTGTACTCGGCAAACTCAGCAGTTCTGCACTTTTCTGATAAAAATGGTGCACCTGCCTGTTACACCTCACCTCTTCTGGAGTGTGCTGTTGAGAATTTATTCCCTTACAAACACAGTAATCAGAAAGGATAGAAGGCAAAGAAGGAGGGCTGCTGTTGCAGTATGTGCACTGGTCTCTGGGATCCACCGTTTCCTTTCCCTTGGAATAATTACGTTGTGCAACAAGGCAAGCGGCAGTAACAGGCTACGATCCACACACAACACACACACAAAAAATCTGCAGTCCTCGTTCCTCTTTAAAAAGTCACAATCTGCTCCCCTCCTCTGCCCTCCCACACGCCGAGTAATTTTATTTTGTGAAGCTCCTTATGTTACTGCACGAGGCGGGGGGGGGTGGAGAAAAAGAGACCAAAAATTGAGTGCCATTCGTTCAACACGGCTTGGAGCGAACTGTCACCGGGTTTTGTTTTGATGGGGCTTTCTCCTTCGCTTGCTCTTTTTCCCCGCTCTCCCAGAAGAGGGGTCAAAAAAAACTTCCATTTATTACTCCTGGCATGAAATAAAAGGTTAACCTCCCAAGAGGCTGCCGGCAACCGGCAGTGTTTTCAGCAGTGCCCTAGCAGTGATTTCTGCGAGAACGGCCTCTCACGTGGCCGGGCAACAAATGCTCCGGGAGCTCAGATAATCCACTTTCGGAAGGGAGTTTCAGCCTTTGGGAGAGCTTATTCTGGCCTGGAAGGGGGTTAGGCTGGATTTTCACCGGTGGCCAGCCTTTGCTTTTAGATACCTTGCGGGTTACAGGATGTTTAATGGTGTCTGCTCCTGTGGGTTTTCGGGAACTAACTTTCTTTCCAGATGGAGGAGTTCTGGTGATGGTGGAGGTGATCAGCGCCAGGCTGGTTCCTGCAAAATATTTAAGTGTTTGCTTAAGTCTGGCTTGAGTGATTTTAGTGAGATTTAAGCACATACTTAAATATTTTCAGTGAATCCAAGAAAACTAACTAAACTGTATGAGGGAAAACAAGAGTAAACTGTGTGAGGAATGCTTAGATGATTTGTTACAAGCAGAAGGAGAAAAGTATCCTTAAATCTGCAAAATATATTTAATGTTAACATCAATATTTTCTTAAAAAAAAGATGACAATGAGGAAAGGAAAAAAGACTGAGACATTCTGATTTTGCTTGTTGGAATTTATTGAAGCTGCTACTTCAAAATTCTACAAATTTGTACAGTGGCTTTCGAGAAGCCTTTGTGTCTCCAAAGCCATAGAAGGTGGATGGGTTGAGCTAGCTCTTGGGTAGTTCAGGGGAAGAAGTTACTGCAGACCAGCTGACACAGTAACATTTTCCCGTGGTCATCCTGTTTGTGCTGTCTGAGGCTTCATGTGAAAGACTCTGTCCTTGTTTGCACCTTCTCCTTACCACTTACGTTATATTCCAGGGCTGTATTTTAATTTCCTTGCAACTCACCATCGCTGGCATAATTGTTTGCCTTTGAGTGGGTAAAGATACGTTCAGAGATAGCAAACATTCTCTTTCAAATTCTTTGGATTTGTTATAATGTGGCTAGAATTATTATTATCCCGTGGGGCAGGAGTATCCACGATCCTGACCCTGACCCCATAAGGGTCCTAACGTCGTAATAGTGGTAATGCCCTAGACAGTGAATAGTCTGTCTGGGCATTTTAGGACTTCCACTAGGCCTGTGGGATCCATAGTTCTAAATTTGATAGATCCCATGGGTTTCCTCCTCCCTTAATCTGCCCTGACTTCAGTCAACCCGAAACTGGGATGAAACTGGCCCTTCTTTCTAGCTGCGAAGATTTTGCACAGCTCACAGAAGCACAAGGCTCCGGTCAAGCAGAGTCAGAGTCTTTATATTTACAATATGGTGTATTTAACGGCTACATTTTTTTTCCTTGCATTTTCACATGTCCACATGCTATACTTTAATATATGACTGTATCTTTAACTGTTGCAGAGGTAATAAGGTTTTTCTACGCTATTTGCACGACACACATCATACTGATGTGTAGTCAGCCAAGGGGTAATATTTATGACATATTAGTTACTATGCATTAATCACTTTTTAGAGGTAAATAATTTGGTCATCAATTTTCAAAAAAAAAAGCGTACAAGGCAAAAAACACATACATGTATATTCAGGTTTTTTTGGCATTTAAGTTTTAAATGGGTCATCTGAAGGACATTTAGTAGTGCTTTAAAATGTTTTAACTTTTAAAAAGAGAACTTATGTGTGAGATGTGGGGGTGGTGGATTTTTAGAAGTGACGGAGAATTAACTCTGCTCACAATCTATAGGGCAAGTTTTATCTTGCTACTAGTAAAATGGCCACATTATAAACCTCTAAACAAAAGTGAACTCCTAAAGAAAAGCTGCTCAACCTTAATGATAGTTTTGCTTCTGGGTCCCGTTACGATACAGCACGTGGTCATCATAAGGCTTTGTCTGGCAACATGCACTTAGACACACATTTCTTCAGCTCTTGCCGTTGTATATTTTCATAATAATTTATAAAGTTCCAATTTTAAGCAGCTTCCACTCTGACTGAAATATTTATGAGGCCATGAGATCGGTTTGATCTCTGTGTGCTCCATAGTACTTATTTGTATTCATGTTAAAAGATCACCACCAGAAACGTGGAACGCTTGACAGGTTCAGAGCAACTTGGGATGAAAAAGAAGCGTCTCATGTGCTTTAATGATGGAGCTGTGCAAAGAAGTTGTAATAGCTGTTGCCAATAGCAATGTCTGTTCCTGTATAAACCATTGTGATCTTTCATTTTCATGAGCAGATTTGCTTTTTATGCAGCTCGTTACTTTAAAAAAACCCAACAACCACACACAGAGCAAAAAAAAAGCCACGAAAGACCAAATTCAAGCAAGGATTCTGTTCGCTTGTAGAGATAGAGCTATTCTGAGCAGCTTTGAACCAAGCTCAGGAAGTCAAAATTCCTTTTAAAACCTGCAGTTCTGTGTAACAAACACATATGTGTGTCTAAAGCCTTATTGTGACGATATGCTGTATCTTTCTTCAGTGTAAAGCTTCATTGTAGGACCAAGCTAACATCATTTATTAATGCCTTTTTTTCCATTTCTACAACCAAACTAGTGGAAGAAAGTGCATGATGTCAGCGTGCTTGGAAGTAATGTTGCTTTGCTTGTTCTACCATGTATTAGGGGAGAATTTCGACCGCCAAGCCAGCATTCGGCGGTCTCTAATTTACACAGACACGGTGGTAAGACGGCCGAAGAAAGTCAAAAGGAGAAAGACTATTACAGGAATCCCTGACAACATACAAAAGGAGCTAGGTATGGCTCATCAGAACTGTATTCCATCCACTGTTCATTGTCACTGCTGATCATTACTCCACTAATAACATTACCAGTGCTCATGAAACCAATACAGTCTGATAGCCTATTACAGTTCCAAATACCTCTGTGCCTCCTTGCCACCCGGTGCATCTGGAAATGAGGGTCTTTCATCTGGTGACTTCCATCTGTTGAAGGGAACAAGGTGTTTGGAGAATGGTGTACTGGTACAAGGGGAATCTGCAGGGATGTAAGGTTTCTGGTCTTTAATGCTCTCCTGGAGATTTGGTCCACTCCCCCAGGATGTTCACTGAAGCAAAACTGAAAGGGAAAGGAATTTTGGCTTGCAAATAATTACTCAGTGGAGTAAAACAATTCATGGATGCCTTCCTGAATCTGCCAAGGGTTACATCAACAGTGAAAAAACTGTATATTTTCCATGTCAGTTTAGATCTAATTGGCGACCCCTTAACTATCAGTGTTATTTAATTGAAAGTAATTTACATGGGCTCATTAGGTATTATTATATTCCAAAGGAAATATACTCAGTCACATTTACATGACCTCAGGCTGCCCTCTTTCACAGTTAGTAGCATACATGATACTCAAAGCTGATGAAGCAGTCTGAATTTTGGCAGACCTTTCAGGCACTTTTTGCAGAACTCTTTGATTTAAATCTGGTCATTCTTACTTATTTTTAAAAAAGAAAGATACTGCAGTTTTTCCCAAATGATAACTTCGCAGCTAAAATTACGCTCCCCCTCTCTGTTTTTGTAGTAGAGAAAGAGTGTCCTTTAAAATAGTCCGGCAGGATGTAATTTTAGGTGTTTGACATGTGAAATACCTCATGTATTGACGATTTCAATAACTTTTACTACCTTGCATTTTGCATCTCTTTCTTTTTTAATTACGTTTTCAGTCTTTTGTTCATCGTCTAGATTTTTCAGAAACAGAAGCAAAAATATGTCAATTGTTTGGATGGGCTTGAACTGAGCTAGAGGGGCAGGTGTAGAGAAAGACGAGAAACAACCAAGTACAAGAAGAGCAGTCTGTGAGTGGAACTGTGCTCCTTTGGCATCTGTAATGAAACAGTGTCCTGCCGCGCGAATCCTCTGCCTCAGGAAAGAAAATTCACTTGCCCTAGCCCTGTTAGGACGGCTAAAGTTAGGCAGCTTTATATTTTATTGCCTTCGGATCTCACATAATGATTTTATTTCTGACTGCTGCTCTGAGAGTTGTCCAGAGCTGCCAGGGGTCTTCGTCCAGCTCTTCTTGTGGGATGGATGCTGTTTTGTGATTGCTATAGGGAACTCCTCCTCATCGTGTGGGTTCCCTTCCTCCCTCTTCACTGTCCATAACGGGCCTTGCCACCTGGCAGGAGACACTTTCCAGACCTGGAGCCCTCCTGGAGGTCAAAATTTGAATTTGTTATTTCCTAAGAGAGAAAGACACGTTTATCAGCCTGGCAATCAAGTATAAGCAAGCTTGAGAGTTAAATAAAATAGATTTGTTCTAATCAAACAAAGATCAAAGCTGGAGACAAAGCTACATAAAACATGATACTGAATTATTCTCAACAAAAGATTCCCTTCTGTTATTTTAGGTCTCTGTGGGGCTAATCCCTCACCTACCATGTTTACAGCTGGTTTGAGGAATAGTAGAGAGAACCTTCATCCTCTCTTATCTCTTCAGAATGAATACTTTCTACATTCCCTTCTTCCATTTTAAACTAAATCGCTTTCTCTTTGTCTAGAGCTGAGATTAAATGACTTGCGCTCCTTAAAGACGCTTGTGCTGCTTAAATGCAAAACTGATACAGGACATCTCTTCAACTGTTCATTTTTGGGGTTGTTCCAGTGGTCTTGAGTCCAGTGTGGTGTTGTGAAAACGACACACATACCAAGGTAATAGTTTTTGACAGAGATTATCTTTGACACGTGTAGGACCTACCTCGAGGGCAGATAGCGGAGGAAAGCAGAGCAAAGCAGAACGTTTTGTCCCACACGACCATTTGTCACTTGTTTGGGTTCCCGACGCTCTCCCAGACACGTGGAGTTTGAAACGGGTGACAACAGTACTTGAGTGGAGAACGCTTCCTGCCAGCAGCGCTTCCAAAACTTCAAGGTTATGGTTGTGACCACAAGTTTTAATGCTTGAAAACATCAGCTGTAGTTTGCCTGGTGGAATAAACGGAGAATGCAGTTGGCATCTACCTTAAAAAGAATTCTTCAACTGATATCTTAAAGAAGTTTGTGACTTTTGCCAGTCTGTTTTGCTAAGGGTGATGGGTTTTATGGTCTTGATTTCGGTCTTTCATCTCTGGGCTGAGCCCATTTCATGTTGCATGGCTTGAAGGTTTTCCTTGGCTCCTGTTTCAAGTTGCGGAAATTTGAGGGCTGGCAGTATCTCACTGTAGGAGCTCTCTCGGGGACGGTTCCCTGGCCCACAACCAGCAGGCACGTAGGGCTTCAGCCATCTGCCCTACAGTGGAAGCTGTCTGAGGAGCTTCATGTTGCTTCCGTGGTGGTTGTATGTTGTCCAGACAGCAAAATGTATGCCAGGAGAACTCTCTGATGGCAGGATCCATCCTGTTGGTGGATTGCTTTCCATCGCTAGAAACAAAGTGCGCTTGAAAAGAGAACGGGTATCAGTGTCTTCATCTTACAGGTGGGGAAAGCAGTCACGCTGCAGTGAGGTGGCTTAGCCGAAGTCACCCACCAGGCCACTGGCAAGGCTGGGAATAAATTAAGTCTTACCCCATCCTTGTTCAGTGCTCTCTCTGCCTTTTCTCCCCTGTCACTCCCCAAATATTTCTGTAGCGCTCCATTCCCTAGTTCTCTTACACTGTCCCAAAACAAACAACGAGTTGTTTTAAAACATTCCACAGTTCATTTGATCGGAACGAGGATCCGGACTAAACTCCAAATCAAGCAATCGCATTGTGCCTATTGACATTCTCCCTGTGGTTTCAGCTGAATAAATCTCTTTGTTTCTCCCCTAAAGCATTGCTGCGAATGGCTATAATATTTACACAAAGGTTAAAATCCCTTGGTAGACCAAAGTTGCTGTGCGCAGGCTAAATAACCAACACATACAGCAGATTCTTGTTACCTCTTGTTTATCCTTCAGAAGGAAGCAGAAACTTGAGAGAACCTCAAAGCTTCAACTAAGCTTGAACTATTTTCCTTTCTTGCGAGAGAGCCTGGAAGAGCTTCTGCCGGGCCAAGCTGCTGGGGTTCTCCCCTGGCTCCTTTGGAAGGAAAAAGACCAAACAGAAGAGAGAGCCTGCGCTGATTGTTGACCTGAGTTCAGCGGTACCGCCGTACCCTGGTAGAATTTAGCCCAAAGTACTGCGAGGAGTCATTAACTGCACCCGTGAGGCATGTGCTGAAAGTATCTTTAGACATTCCCATTTCTGAGCACTGTAATACTGCCGTGTTTTCACAGGTGTCCTCCGGCGACAAACCGGTCTCTCTGAGTGACCTGGAAACTTCTGCATGAAAAGTGCTGCATAAATAAAACGTGATGTGATCGATGGGATTCTGAGACACAATAAGAATACGAGATGCCTACCAGTTTAGAGATGACAGTCATTTTCTGAACAATTTTTCTTTAACAGCAGGACCCTCACAGTACTATTCAGTGAAGCAACACCAAAGTAGGAGGAGAAGGCAAAGTGCTCTTCTCTCTGCCAAACACAACAATGAGAAAATGAGTTTTGCATACCTCTGAATTACCTTCATTGTTTTACAGAACATAAACATTGTACATATATATATGTTTAGTGGAGTCAGTGTTGGATCAAAACTACAGAAAGGGCAAGAAACCGGGAAATGACATTTTACTTCCAAGTTTCTGTGCTCACAGTTTCTCTGCTTTATGTTGCCATTATCCATTGCCTCCAACTGTCTTCTTCAGATGGTACCTTGTATGCGAACAGGTGTTCTCACTTCAGACAAGAAGATGATTCCCAAACAGAAGTTTGGTAGAGATGAGCAGCTCTCTGGGAGAACCTGTTGGAGGCTCCTGGTTATCTTCAGCTTCCTTCACGCTTTCCAACTTTCTAGATGAAATAAAGGCAGCAAAGTGCCTTCACGTTTCCATGGTCGCTTCTCTGTGTCACTGCTCTGGCGTCTGGTTCAGACTGGCTTTCTTTTTGTGAAGGTACCAAGTTATGTGGTTGTGAATATTTCTCCAGAGCTCTGCACTAGTGCAGTGCCAGGCACTGATGGACAGCTTCTGGTGTCCTGGACTCCCTCACTGTCCTGCAGGAGGAGCTGCTTTTCTTCAGCTTATTTCCCTGCCTCCCATTTTCAGTAGCTGACAATGAGTTGTCACCTCTAGGACCTTCTGTCGCTCATCAGGATGGATGTGACTGACACCCAAAGGGTCAGTCCCCTCATGTGCTTTCTGGCGGCACATCTCAGACCCCCTGTTGGTACCCAGGTATCATTTGAGACTGTTGAAGCTTCTCCTTTGACATGCCTTAGAGGAAACAATTCCATCTCAGCGACATGGGGGCACATAAATCCTTCTGATCTTTGGGAACTCAGCTGTTCTACTGAAGACTCCTCTTCATTGATATTCTTTTCCAGTTAGTCCCTTTGGCTCTTCAAGTTATAAGGTCCCACAGTTAAGAGTCCTAGATATCCAGTGGTCCTACAGAAGTACCATGCAAAGGCCCAACTGTTCAAGCCAAGTAATAATTCTTCAAGTTGCAACTTCAACAGTCTGGAGAGAATATCTCTCTTTCAGAGTTATTGTGCCTTTTAACTAAAACTGGGTTTATAGCTGTAGTTTCTCAACACTGTGTGTTTCCAGCACAATTCATCCGGAGATCAGGGTGTTCTAAAGTACGTAGCATCCACTTTTTGATAATGGGGGATGAACGACAGTGATACCAGGAATGCAATCTTTACAATATAATCTTTACCAGAGGTTCTTCAGTTCGGGAAACGAATAGAATCAAGAAAACTTAAATTCCCTATATTTTTATCAAAATTCTCCCTTTCAGGGTGACAGTGATATACACAAGGATTCAGGGTATTTTTCAGCTGGCAGTACAGAAGAGTATCGCAGAATTCTGTGCAATATTTTTCTCCCCTCTGAGAGATTGCAGCGGCTTCATGGAGCACAGTGAAAATGCCTTAAATTTACCATAAGCCCGATGTACTTGTCTGTTTCTTGTTGAGTGTCTGTTAGAAGTCATTTGGTGTAAGTACTAGGGTGAAATAGGTGAAAAATCACCTACTGTGGGGTTGGACTAGATGATCTCCAGAGGTCTGTTCCAACCCCGTATCATTCTGTGCTTCTGTGAAAAATCTCTGGGTTTTTTTGTAACACTGGAAGTTGTGTTGCCGGCACGGTGACTTGGCCACCAGGTTTGGAGGAGGATTGCTTGGTGGGGCGTGAGTAGAAAGCGGAGGCAACAAATCTCAGGAATGTGCCTGTGGCACAGGAGGCAAGTGCTTATGGGAGAGATGATTAGTCAGAAGAAGTTTGGGAAGAGAGATTGCTTCTGTACACTAGTTGAAACAAGCGTGTTCTTTGTGATATCAACACACCTACTTTTTATCCTCTCAAATCCTCCATTTTCTATGCTCGTTTCAATGCAGAGGACCTTTCTGCTCATTCTCTGCAGCAAATTGTTGGGGCCACCAGATCAGCCAGAGTCACAGGGAGACAGGGAGTCTTCTAGTACCTGGCCTTAGGTGTTACGTGCAGACGCTTTTTTCCATCAGGTTTGCAGTCAGTCTCAGTCCCTGTCAGCTCTAACGAGCGACACCAGTAACTACCAGTCAGGGAAAACTGGTGTAACCACTATGTGCCTATTTTGGATCAAGCGCTTGGAGCTAAGGTGTGCGTTTGGAACATCTTCTCTGTGCTTCCATGCAAGAGACGTTAAATAAGCTGCATGTTTCACTGGTTCCACATTGTGGGTGTTCTTTACCTGCTGCTGGAGTCCACACTGAACAAGGGCGTTAGGGAAGAGCATTTGCCCTAAGAGATGCTTCCAGCATAGCAAGAAGTAGGGTAATAAAGATGAAAGAAGTCTAGATACATGTGTCCTGTGGTGGACATAGCACTGGCTGCTGGACGCAGCATCATATAAAATGCAGACAAGGTGACTCTTAATTACTTCCAGCCACATCTATCGTACCGCCAAATCGCAGCCACTTTTAACTTCATAACGTTCAGCATCTGTAACCTGATGTCCAGTTCTGCAATATTGTTTTGCTGCTCAGGCATCCCCCCTGCAGTTAGACGGACTCGGGGATGGTGTTCTTGAAAAGCTCTGATTCAGTTCCAGAATTTTGGTGTTGGAGAAATCTTGTCACTTCTGCCCGCTATTTATTTAAGTAGAGGTCTTCTGAGAGGCGTAGCCTTTTTCAGTGCAATGCCAATTAAAGGTTTGAGCTTGTTAGGTCCCGGGTTCTCACAGAGTTGTCCCTTAGAATTGGGTGGTTCATGTTCTAGCTGCAGTACCAACAAAATTGGTTTGATTTTAAGGATTTTTGGGAAAACCCTTGCTTTTCAGTGTTACTCTGGAAGCGAATGAGGGTTTTACAGTGCGTTTGTAAATTGCAAACAAAATACTCCTCCTTACCCTCCTCTGAATTCCACCAAAATCTTAAAACCCTCAACATTTTAAGAGAATCCTTGCATCTTAAATGTTCCTCTGGTTAGGTTTTCTGGAACTATTTTCCCAGCAGATTTCTCTTGTCCCTCTTCAGAAAGTGGAACTATAAAAAGAGCAATTGCTGTCCTGTAAAGGGCAAATAAATCCTCTCAGCTTTGTGTGAGATTGGGATGTAAAGCCAAAACCAAAGCTGAAGTAATTTCAGAGTATGCTCCTTTCCTACAAAAAATACTTAAAACCTCAAAATGTGTTCTTCTGATAGCATCAGCCGTGAGAAGAGCCTTCCCTCACCAAATCCCATGTAATGATTGAAGGATCAGTACTACCGTAGCCCTGTAGTTTGCTGCTGTCGAGTTGATTTATGCAGTTTCCATGACCATAATAGACCGGACCCAAAGTTATTTAGCTGTTTTAATAACAAACACGGGGTTAGCACCGATGCTGGACAGCCTCCTGCGGTTCTTCTCTCCTGGTTTGGGAAGGAGGAAAGGGGAGGTTAGGAAGTCCAGCGCTGTCCTGCTTTGCCATCTACCTTCCCCAGCAGTAGCCTTTTAAACAAGCATAAGCTGTCCGTGTGCGTTACGCTGCTTGTGGAGTGGATTTAGCTTCCTTTGGGCGTAGAAAAGTACTACTGCAAACTGAAACAGGGTGCTCTCAGCCCACAGGTCAGTGTGTGACGGCCTTAGATACTCGCTGTAGCGCTGACAGCTTCCTTCTCCACCAGCCCCATCCTCTGCCTCGTGTGCATACATTTCATAGCAGTAGAAAGAAGAAAAATACCCCATCTTCTTGGTTATTTATACAACTTAATAAGCAGATTTTTATTACCGGCTATTTTAATTGGCAAACAGTTGTTATCAGTGATGTCACGGTTCCAGAAACGTTCACAATGTCTGCTTTGATGTTTTTTCTCTCTCTTAACCTGATTCTATTGAGAAAATACACATGGAAAGCAGAATTTATTTTTCTTACTGTACAGTTCTTAATAACTGCCTACAGAATATGCAAATACCTCTCTTGGTTGGCTGCAGGAGTCCATCTGTTCTGACAGTATCTCATCTCAGATTATCCAAGATGTTTGTCAGCATCCCAGCATCGAGCTATTGCTGCAAACCTCGACCAGGAGCAGAAAGAGCCTACATTTTCATGAGAGCGAGAGAGAATCGACACAAAGCAAACTAAATAGGCTTCAAGCTGCTAAAAGACTACTTGTGTGCCTGGGGAAAAGAAGTAAACAGTCTTTTTGTGTGTGCTGCTTTCACTGGAGCCTTTTCAGAGCTCTCTTTTCCTTATCCTAAATGCCTCTTTTGCCTGCCAAGAATAAGGATAATTAAATGTCCTTTAAGTGGTGGTTAAAGCTGCATGGTAAGAATACCTATCCTCCCGATCTAGGTCCGTACAGTAGATATGAAAGGAGAACAGTTGTATCAGGCGTGTCACTTCATGGCTCCTGAGACTAGCTTTAAGGCGGAGACTTGAAATAACCGATTTTTCCCCCGCAGCGACATATGCAGCATCCTTACAAGCCTCTCCGGCAGCACGCCTGCCTCTCCTCTCTGCTATTTATACAGTCGTGCAACTGAATCGAGAAGCAACAGCCTCACACAGACTAATTTTAAGGCAGTGCTCTGGTTTGTGATTTTAAAAAGGCAGCTACCAATAAAAATGTAAACTTAAAAGAACCCTAGAGTCCTTTCTACTGGCCCAGTGATAACTGTATTTTGAACTAATGTTTTTCAGTTGTCCTCAAAGTTTTCTTTCCTGCCAATACATGGTTATTACTTCATTTAAAAAAAATACAGTTATTTTTTATTTCCTGACGGTGCTGAGGATGAGACGACCATCAGTAGTAACTGTTTCTTTTGCCCGCTTCTTGGGAGTTTTTCCTTTATGATAAATAGAAAGTAGTTGTATGGAGAAACGTTATTGAATGGCTTTCTTTGCAGTGTTGGATAATGTCTTTGTATAAATGCTGTTACAGTACATGTAGTATTTGTGGTAAAACAATGCATGTTTCAATGTGTTAGTCTCCTTTCAGACGAACTGCAAGACTCGGAGAGCTATCCGTGTCTCCGGAATTTTTTTTTTCTGAAGTGTAATGCTTTTAAAAAGCAGATCTGATTATTCACGTTAGTCTCCACGTTTCCTTCCCCTTTTCTTTATTGCACGAGGAGGCATTAGCATGGAAACACACTTTGCGTTTCTCAGGCTTTTGTCTGTTCCTGCTGCTTTGCCTACTGGAAGTCAAACAGTGCGACTTGGTTTCTGACATAACTGATTACTATGGAAATTATTACCATGTCATAAACAGCGGATTTCACGTGTCGACTGTGCGGCAGGAACGCAGACGATCCTGTGAGGAGAAGGTTCCTGATAATAAGGAAAAAGGGAAGAGAAATGCAGAAAAGACACAATGCCTGTGCAAAATCCATTGTTGCAGATTCTTTTCCGCAAGGCATAACCTTCGAGAGCATGGGGATCAGCCAGTTTGGCTGGGGTGGGGTTTTTTTTGTGTGCGTGTGTGTTTTTAACTAAGTAAGAAGATAAATGTGCGTTTGTGCTGCAAGGAATAATTATGTTATTTTGACTTCAGCAGTTGGCACTGGCCAAAGTGATTTCCGAGGGCATTCGATGTATGTCCCGGACCACTGCTCCACGCTGGGGAGACTAGACAGCTACCGCTCCGCCATGCAGCGCTCCGAAACCAAGGACACCAGCTGCCAGACGGAGGAAGTCAAAGTTGTGCCCCCTTCGATGAGGAGAATACGGGCGCAGAAGGGACAAGGCATCGCAGCCCAGATGTCTCAGTTCTCCAGCTCCTCTGGAAACATGTCGGTGATGAGCGATTCCGCCGCGGTTATATTTGCTTCTCGCCAAAATAGCGACATAGGTTTTCACAGCTTGCCGCGGGCCGGCGCGAGGGTGTCTCTGCACTCCCTAGAGCAGACACAGAGCATCTCTAGGCAGGCAGAAGACATCGCTGGCACTTTACCCCACCAGATAAGTAAATTGCAAGTGGATGATAACGTTGTGCATCTGAGGAATAACCCCACGACAGGGACCCTGTCGAGGCCAAAGTCTCAAGAGGTGAGAATCTACGACAGTGAAAAGTCCGCCAGTCCAGCGTGCGTGGTCTCTCCTCACGCCACCTACTCAACGAGCATCATACCCAACGCAACGCTGTCGTCCTCCTCAGAAGTTATCGTTATTCACACCGCCCAGAGCGTTGGATCGTTGGATAGCAAAAGTACCAGCTCCGCTGCCTACCCAAAGCCAAGGGACAATCCTGTTGCCAGCAGTGCAGTAAGTGGGAAAGAAGATCACCATTCATCAAGCGGTAACTGGAGCGAGAGCAGCTCCACGCGTCACTCACAGACGTCAGATACCATCCCATCTAACGCTGTCATGATGCTTTCTCTTGGTGACTCCGCCGTCTCTCTTAGCACTCCTGGAAACGCAGAGGCTGGGTCTCAAAGCGGGAGCTACAGCTGCAGGAACAATCTGGCTTTACCAAACCCTTCCCAGGACAGCGATGGTAGGAGTGAATCCAGCTACTCAGGGGAGCGAGCCCAAGCGGCAGCCACCAGCACAGAGCATTGGCTCTACAAGGCTGCAGAAAACAGCGAGACTCCTTCACGCAAGGTGGTTTGTACCCCACCGGGCTGTGCCACTCCCGGGAGCAACCTGAGCAGCAGCAGCCTGGAGAGGACTTCGGTCAGGGACGATTCTGCTTCTCTGTATTCTGTGGACCACGACGGTTATTACAGTTCCCTGCATACGGACTCCGGGCTGAAGTCAGACGTGCCGTGCAATAGCACTAATGGCTTTGGGAACCCCAGAGACAGCGTGGTAAATGTCTTTGAAGGAAAGGAGAAGAAACATCAGGATGACCAGTCAGCCTGCCAAGGTGACAAATCCCTCGCAAGAAACATCTCTCTGAAAAAGGCAAAGAAGCCGCCTTTGCCACCATCCAGAACAGACTCGCTCCGAAGGGTGCCCAAGAAAAAAGCCCAGTCCAACGGACAGGTACTTGATGAAACCCTCATTGCCACCCTCCAGCATTCTCTGCAGTTGAACCTCAAGTGCAAAAACGGCAGCTCCCCTTCCCAGAGCCCCTGCAGCGATTACGAGGATCCCTGGGTGCTGCGCTCCCGCAGCCAGAGCTCGGTCAGCGCCAGCAGCAGCATGATGTCCACCACTGCTCCAAACCTCTACTCCATCTGCACCGTCACTCCCTCTCAGAGTGAAACCAGCAGCATCAAGTCGGAGTACGCTGACCAGTGGGGCTACTACAGCGACTACGCCGCGGTGGCAGATGACCAGGTGAAGTCCCCGGTGACCCCTTCCGCCAGTACGTCGTCTGCTCTCAGTGATTACAGCGGGAGCCACTTCAGTGATGGCTCGAGGGCTTCTGTGCCACAAGTGCCCACCAGACTGGCCAAACCAAAGAGTGCTTCTCCGGAGAAGTCCCACCGAGTCACATCGCCATCGAGTGGGTACTCCAGCCAGTCCAATACGCCCACTGCGCTTACTCCAGTGCCTGTGCTTTTAAAATCCGCATCATCGGGGAACGGGAAATCCAAGCTGAAGCCTAAAGTGCCTGAAAGGAAATCCTCTCTTCTCTCTTCAGTCTCCATGTCTTCATCCTCCACTTCTCTTTCTTCAAATACATCTACTGAAGGGAGCGTGAGTGTGAAGAAACTGGACCCCACCCTGAGCTCTCCTGTGGATTCTGGTGCATCCCCTCCACCACCTCCTCTTCCAACACCTCNACCATTGCCAGCCTCTCCCACATTCCCCCCTCCTCCGCCAGAAGCTGATGTAAATTCTTCCTTTGCCCAGACTGTCCCATGGTTTCCACAAGAAGCCTCCATCGGTTCGTTCGCTTCCCCGGTTCTTCCTCCTTCCACTTTCCCCTTAGCTGTCCCGCCACCAGCACCACCTCTGGATCCCAAACTAACGAAAGGTGCAACGATACACCCACAGTATTCTTTTAAGAAGCGTAGTAACCAGGAAGATGCTTGCTACAGCCCAGCGAAACAGCCACTCAACAAGCAAGACGCATCGAGACCTGTGATGCCCTTAGTAACTACCAAAGCGTTGCAAATGGTGCAGCTGAGGTCTGTGAGAAAAGCGACGGAAGGTGAGCCATCACCTGAATCTGCTTCTGAAAGCGTCTCTCAGGAAAAGGGTACTGTAAATTCCTCGTCGCAGCCTTCCCTGAAGCCATCTCTCTCGCTGAGACTCAGTCACAGCTTAGGGGAAGAGGAAATGAAAACTCAAGGTACTTCGTTTAAGAACTCAGTTCAGACGCTGGCTCGGGGCTCTCCTCTCGTTCTCTCTGATGACGGACCTGCGCTTGAGAGCCATCAAAAGCCTGCAAGCGCGGTAGGTCTGAACAAGTCTTTCGAAGCTGCTTCGCTGGGGACAGCTACTGAAGACACACCTGAGTCCCCAGGGCAGGGAGAAGACCTCCGTTCTGGCACGTCACCTCAGGGGTCACCAGCATCCCCCGACAAGGCTCAGGTTGTATTGCCAAGCAAGAAGCCGCCTCCTATTTCGAAGAAACCCAAACT
This sequence comes from Arenaria interpres, assembly GCA_013399435.1. Lineage (NCBI taxonomy): Eukaryota > Metazoa > Chordata > Aves > Charadriiformes > Scolopacidae > Arenaria > Arenaria interpres. The sequence continues at coordinate 208,977 of VXAK01002909.1, read as the reverse complement.
GTTCCTCGTCGTGCCACCTCCACAATTAGATCTTGCAGCGGAGAAAATAGCCGAAGGGGGTGATCCTGTCAGAAGCACATCGAGCCCAACTAAGAGAGAGGCTGTGCTCGCACGCTGCGAGGAGGCGAGAAATTGTCTTACAGATGGACTCAGTTCTGGCGAGATGGACTCTGGCAGCCTGGTTCCTGAGGGAGGAGGAGCTGCCGGATTCACCTTCTCGGAGACAGCGGGAGCTCCTGCCTTTGTGGTACAGCCTGCTGCATCACCAGCGCAAGAAGAAGCCAGGCAGGAGGAGCAGCCTGCCTTTGATGAAGGAAGCAGTTCGGGCAGCAGCCAGGACGGCGGCAGTAACGCTGACGGGCACCTGTCTCAGGAGAACGAGAGTGGTGAGTCTCCTTTCTCCGGCTCTTCTTTGGATGCAGCAGTAGCTATTCTAAAGGAGCTGGGGAGTGGGAATAGCAATCCCGGCATTCAGGTGGGCTTCTGAAACCATCAGAAGAGACAGAGAGGAAGAGAGGAAAGAGCCTCTTGCAACAGTTAAAACTAAAAGCCTAAAGAAAGTTGCAGGGATCAGATTAATACTTCATGAGATTTCTTATAATTCCTCTCTGACTTCTCCTTATTGCAGCCACGGCAAGAAAATGACGGTTTGTTTAACTGTGCTGGGATTAAAACAGGCTATGAAAACGTGGTTAGTGATTTTGCTTTTGCATTTTAGTGGAAACCGTACCGCTTTTCTTCCGGCTCTGTTCTCCGCCTGTGCGTGAGAGCGAGCACGGGCGCCCGGGGCACGGCGGCTCCCCAAGCAGGCGGCGCTCCGAGCTGAGGGTAGTGCCAGCGGTGGGCTCCCTCCGTCTCTGGGGTGCTCTGCCTCAGGGGCAGCGAGGGCTGGTTTCAGGATGAGGTGCCTGGTGGGTTCTCGTGACGGCCTGACGGTGTTGTCCCTTCTCTCCGCGCAGTGGAGGTGTTCGAGTCGGAGGCAGCAAACAGCACGTTCCTGCCCGGCAATGGTTATGGGGAAGAGACGGACGGAGTGGCCACACCAGCGAGACCAAGGACTACTGAAGATCTTTTTGCAGCCATTCACAGGTACTGCAGACACTGCCCTTCGCGTGCTGTCAGGTCCGGTAGTTCCTTCAAAAATGGATGTAATGCAGTTTTACTAAAACACCCAATTACAACAGCCGTTGCTTTAACAGAAAGCACGCGTTTCTCAACCTTCTACTAAGGCTATGTGTGAAAAAGATAAGGAAAAGAACTTGTGTTCTGTTGTTTTACAGATATATTTAATCCATTCTGAACTAAAAGCCTACCAGATTAAATCAATGTAGATTATATTATAAATACTCTGCCCCTTAAAATACCGAGTTACGTCTAGTATTTATTGTACTGTTCTCAATCTGCCATATTAACTCTACTGTTGCTTTTTCTGTGTATCTTTTTGTTTTCATTCTCGTTCTTCTCCATTTCTTTTTACTCTCTTTTCCTCTTCGCTGCTTATATGGTGCAGTTTGGGACAGAGGCTCAACGCTAATGCTTCATGGCAAGCGTGGCTGAAACTGGCAAGTAACCCAACGTGTCAGTCATATGGCAAAACATATGGCAAACGCTGGATTATAGTTTGCCGTAATCCAGCCTGAGGTCGGGTGTTTTGTGTCAAACTGGTTCATGAATGAAACGTGCGATACTTGGCTCTATGATGAACGACATTATTCATTTCCCTTAAAACCAAAATCATCCTGAATAGGCAGCTTAGATTTTTGGGGGGGGGGGCTGCTCCTGTTAGGTTCTCAAAGAAAAGAAAAAGGAGAAAAAAAAAAAGCTTAAAACCACAAAACGAAACGTGTGCACCATTTAAACAGTACACACAGAAGAGCGTTACCACTCTCTGAATTACTGAGCTGCCTTTTAGACTAGAACCCACGTAGCAGTAGTGCCATCTTGTGGCTTTGTCTTTCACTTCCAAAATTTAGAGGGGGCCGTCCCTTTGACCTGGGCACAGAAAAATGAGCTCGGCAGCATCTGAGCAGGTTTATGTGGGTGCTTAACCAGCTTGGGCATCTGTCTGCCAGTTACACGTCAGGAGTTCTGAGGGATGGAAAAGCCTGTTAGGAAAACGTGGCTGGGAGCTGGGAGACTGCAGCACTTGGGGTGCAACCGTGGGGTTTTTCAATTATTTTTTGAAACAATCCCGTTTCAGATGTTACAAATATTACATATATACGTTACTGACCTTTTATAACTCGCCCCTGAGGACTTGGTCTGTAGGAGCTCTTCTAAAAACGGCCTGTCGCATTCATGTCGCTCGCCGGGACTGCAACAAATCTGGTTTTAGAATGAAATATTGTGGCCAGTGCTCGTTCTCCATCACGGATGCAGATAGAGAGTGGATCCCTGTGTGTATGCACATACGTGTAATTCGTGACTTCATGGGGAAATGGACAATGGAACTGGATGTGACATAGTTGAAACCGCTTGACACATTTGTTTTTAAGACCTTGCTTTTGCTGGCTTTAGACTCGAACCGCTATCTCCCTTGGTTGTTAATTAATAAAAGTTTTGGTTTCCCCCCCAACTATTTCTAAAAGGTATTATTTCAGCGATTGGCTTTCTTGAATATGTGCTTTGGAGTAAGACAAGAAATTTAGTGGTCTGCGCGTTAAGGGCAGGAAGAACAATCCAAGTTTAAAGTCACAGTTTCGTTTGAATGTATACCCTATCTCTGTCTGAAAAGCCACCAAAACCAAATTTGGTTCTTAAATTTTAAGTTTCTGCCATAATTCATACATACATGCTGAGAAGAGCTGGTTACGCGCTGACAGCAAACGGACCGCTCCGCGCTGCATTCACAGTTTTACCGGATTACTTCCAGCCGGGATAACGAAGTCTTTCCCTGCAGATCTTTGCAATTGAATTTTACTTTGTGTTTGTTGGGAAGTTCATTTGGGTTTTGGCAGCGGCACGAGCCCAGCGCCGCAGTGTTTAAAACCCGTAGGCAGCCCGAACCCTAAGGAAGGGAAATCTTTCCCCTGTAACGAATGCACACACAGGTTTGCGTACAGACTCCCAGGGCACCCGAGGACCAGATTTGCAGCACCAGATTAACTGTGGTGCTGGCACACAGCTAAATCCAGACGAGGTCCTGATGTTTGCCACTGCTAAAGTCGTCACTTTATCCCTCTGCTGTCTCCTGGTGTCCCTTCGTGCTCAGGCTGGATGTCACTATTTCATTCTCCTTCCAGCAAGGCAGGTGGAGGTGGCGGCAGCTGGAAATCCCAGCTGTTAGAGCTGCCTCGGGGTGGGTATCACAAGGGATACATCCATAAACTTCACCACTTCAGAGACAGGATCCTCCCAAAGGCCTGGCAGAGCTTGCAGCAATATCTGTTGCTGCCACCTGCTCCGCCGATGGGTTCTCCACTTTGTTTTTTGGGGGTTTTTTGTGTTGTTTTTTTTTTTAATTATCAGTAGGCTGCAAAGCATAAAGACTTGAGCTGTCCTTGGCAAAGCCTCAAGGCCTTTAGCAAAGTGGAGCTAAAGATCATGTTAAGTAGAAACCTGTTTGATGAGGGGAACGGTCTGTATTGAACACACGCTTGATAAAAATTAAGAGAGAATTATAGCATGATAATCTTGTGTTTGTAACAAGTCTGCTGACTTGTTTTAAACTTTGGCATACGTAAAATTAGCCTTTATACAATCTTTTTAAATTAATTCTGTCAAAGAAGCAAATCAACTTTGCTACCGATACCAGGCATGTAATACTCCCTTTTCTTTAAGTTTTCTAATATTGTGAAAATGGGGCAGTTTCTACTTATTCCCAATTCCGTTACTGTTTTTTCATTTTGTTTTTGTTATCCCTGTGCTTCACATTTAAATTAAAAAACACTCTGCCCTTTAGTATCAGGAGGTTGGTCTCTCCTTCGTTTCGTTGAAGAGTTGCAATGACAGAGCACCAGCAGATCTGTGAATTTTTTCTCTGCATCTTAATAAAAGCTGGAAAACTCATTTTTCACTATTCATTTAACTCTGGGGGTGTGATTTTTTTTTTTCCAATCATTTCATCCAGAATGGGTACATGTGGCTCACTTCACTTCATCTTAACCTCAGCAGCAGTGCATCGCAATATCCTTCCCTAAAGGCAAGTGCGCTAAAGGGCACGTCTAATTCTCCAGAGAGCATCCAATGAAATAGTAAAACAAACCAACATACTCCAGATGACATTTTTAATCAAATCCCCAAACTGACACACAAACGGCATTGAGTTTAATCATTAAAACGCTGCATTAGTCTTAGCAGTTGAATACTGACTCCAGAAAACCTGATTCACTAACTTTGCTAAAGTGTTTTGGCCATAAGTATTGTCAGTTTTAGTAGTTTCGTTGTTCCAGATTTGCAGAAAAAGAGCTCTAAATTTAGCTTATACCTCCAATACCTGCATTAACGCCTGTACAGTTTTGGTGGTGTTCTTCCTTTCGCTTTAGATTTAGATTACTTCTCCCTTCTCCCTCTCTCTGCTTTAGCTTAATCCATTGTCATCCCTCGAAGCCGAGTTTAATTAGGGGAGGTTAAAAAAGTTTCATTTTTTGTCCGGTCCTCTTTTTTTTTTTTTCTTTTTTTTTTTTTTTTTGTTTGTTTTGTTGTTGCTTTTCAAACTCAGATCCAAAAGGAAAGTCCTTGGCCGTAAAGACTCCGAAGACGACCGTACCCGCAACCATTCTCCGTCGCCCCCCGTAACTCCCACCGGTGCTTCCCCCACCTTAGCTACCCTCAGACAAGCCGGATCCATCCAGAGGAGCGTCCGCAAGAGCAGCACCAGCAACGACAACTTCAAAGCCCTGCTGCTGAAGAAAGGGAGCCGCTGCGACACCAGCTCCCGCATGTCCGCCGCCGAGATGTTGAAGAACACGGACCCGCGCTTCCACCGGCCGAAGGCGGAGGCTTCCCCGGACCTTTCCGACAGCCCCGCCAGCGGCTCGCCTGGCAAGAGCAAACGGGCCCAGGAAGAGTGGGCCAAGAGCGAGGGCCTGATGCCAAGGAGCATGTCCTTCTCCGGCACCAGGTACGGACGGTCGCGAACCCCCCCCTCGGCGGCCAGCAGCAAGTACAACGTCCGCAACCGCATCCAGAGCAGCCCCATGACCGTCATTAGCGAAGGAGACGGGGAAGCGGTGGAGCAGTCGGAGGGCAGGGTCCGAAGGACTTCGGAGGAGCGGCAGGAGAGGCAGCTGGATGTGTTTAACAGCGATGAGATGGACATGAGTGACTTTCCGTACGCCGAGGAGGCAGGCTGCAAGGAGACCTTGGATCCAACCCACCTAGACTTAATGACTCAACCGGGTGCTCCAAGGAAGTATCTAAGCCCTTCAGCGGAAGAAAGTTAAAAGGGGGTGACAAAAGGCGTTGGATATTAGTCTGGAAAATGACAGAGGACTAGATTCCAGAAGAAAGCCCAGACCAGGACAAGTTGACTTTGCTGAGCATTTATTCCATGAACTGCATGTGCGTGGTTAAATGCCGGAGCGAGGCTAGTTCTGCAGGGGTGGGGTGGGAGGACTGCCTTGGAATGAGCGGTCTGCGGCTTCAAGAAAGTTAACAGTTGCTTTTATTTTTATTTTTTTTGGTGTAAAGCCTTAGTAAGAAGTCCTCTTGGGGGAGGGGGGAGTTTTCTCAGAGCCTGTTAGGGGTGTGAAGTTTTTCTGTTTTCTTGAGACTGCAATCGTGCAGGCAAAATTGAGGAATAAGCCTGAAAAAAGAAGGAAAAAAGAAAAAAAAAGAGGAAGGGGAAGGCTCCCGTGGTACAAGCTGGACGTTTGCTTCCCAAAGCGGTGCAGGGTAGTGAGGTCGGTCGTGAAAGCAGAGAGAGGCAGGATGGGGGTTCGTTCACCAACGAGAAGGTGGTAGGGTTGGTGTTGGGGTGACGTGGCTCATTACTGGGGCGACATGGCTTATTCATTACTGGAGCGTGCCCCAGCGGCAGAAGAAGTGCGTCCTGCTGAAGCAGTTAGGTCACCGGGTTATGAATTGGTCCTGGGTGCTTTTTCTTCATGTTATTAATTTTTTTTTTTTTAATTTTTTCCTGAGGGAAAATGAAATGGGTCGTTAAGGTGGGAAAGGGAGCCGAGTTTCGTGGCGCGGGACTAGCTGCTGTGCAGCCACAGGCCCACGCCTGGGGAAGCCCTCATTTCCAAGCGGACGGCTCCCTGGACTTCAGAGCATTCCCTTAGAGGAGCGGAACGGCTGGATGTGCGCGGAGGATGGGAGAGAGAAGCGGGAGAGGAATTGAGCAGCGAGCGGCCCGAGTTGTGGGAAGGGTTAAGACGTTTCTGGGTTAGAAAGCCAGGTTTTGACTTGGAGAACTTGCACTAGGGAGCTGTAGGTGGAGCTTGTCTTTTCAAAATTGAAACCCGGGAGTTGAGTTTTGCCAGAAATCTTTCTCCCCGTTTGTCAAAATGGGAAGATTATTACTTTTCCATCACTTGAAATACAGATACTTGCTAACTTTTGGTTACCAAAGAATAAGTTACCGTTACTTTTCCTTTTTGATTTGCCTGCAGTATTTCTCTTCTTTTTTTTTTTCTTAACCTTAATAATTTAGTGAGGTTGGTTTTTATTGTATATTTTACAGATAATAAAAAAACATTTAACGGTTTTCCAATTGTAAAGAAGACCATTAATTAAAACTTAAATATTGGCTGGAGTTTTTTGGTTCTTAGTAGGAATGAAGCTTTTAATTTTTAAGAAGAATTTTGCATCTTTTGATGGCGTGCGCAGTTTTTTGTATTGTTTGTAAATATTGAAAGTTGTTAAAATATCTTTTGATCTCCCTACCTTAGAATTTATACATTTTTAGATGGCTTTTAAGAAGGAAAAGCACTCTTTGTAGATTATTTATTTTAGAGAATTATGCTTGTAATCTCTTTCTTCAATCCTTTACTTGTTAGTAATGTAAATTTCAGGGGCCTTTGTTTTAACTCTTCCCGTCAGGAGAGGGGAATAGTGATGAAAATGCTGTGACTTTGCTTCAATAAAGAAAAAGGCTGCCAGTTGCCATATTGTCTTTTGAGTTGATTAAGAATCTCCTTCAAAAGATGTGTCCCGCAGCGTATGGCAACCCTCCGAATGCCATGAACCATCCGTCCCCCTACAAAGCTCCAGTTTCTCGTTGCAAAATTAACTCATTGACTTTAGAGTCGGCTAAAGCGTACTTACAATGTCCGTCCCATTTGGGCACCTCGATGCTGAGACTAAAAAAAAAAAACCAAATAGAAATAACCCTAAGTTTTTCCCACTGTCATTTTGGGAGTGTTCCTGCTACTTCTCTCTTACTTGCAACCTGTCCCAGAGAACTAAAATTCTTGGAGAACCAGATTATAAGCCGTGAAATGAAGGGGAGAAGCTGCCTCCTCTGGAAGGAGGGTGGGATTAACTGGTGCACAGCAAACTTTTTGCCATTTTTGCTTGCTAAATATATTTAACGAACCGTTGGATTATTATTTTTTTTTTTAATTAAATGAAAACCTAAATGGATAGATCGTTTCAGATATTACTAATATTGGTGCAGAACATTCTGCTGAACATCTCGTGAGCGTTGCTTTGCTGCTCCTCCTGGAGCTGATCACAGGAAACAGAGCGCTGCCTCCTGTTCACAGCAAGGGATTTTCCCTTTCAAAGCTGCGTGTAAATGCTTAACCAGTCCTCATTCTCCCGGCAGGAAAATATTCAGGCTTTGTTTTATTGTTTACAAGTGGGGAAATCATCTAAGTGAAAAACCGCGGAGTCGGAGAAAATCTGCCTGTTGATTTTATGGGCTCTAAGAGGAAGTTTTGGGAAGTTATATATATATATACACGCCCCATCCTGCCAATGCAGGTAAGGTGAGATTAAATTTAAAGGCAGCACGGGCTGATTTCCTTCTCTCGCCACAGGTAGCCTTGATGCTCATCTGAAAGCCACATCTGGTGTAAGGTGAGTTTTGGGTTGAGGGCTCAGGTTTTTGGCTGGGTGCAGGCGGCAGGGTTTATTTAGCCCTCCTGGTGCTGCTACATTTTACACAGGGTAAGATGTAGTGAAATACATTACATGTGCTGAAATATGATATTTGTATTTATTTAGGCAACTGATGTAACTTCCTTCTGGAGATAGGAATCACCAGATCATCTCCCCATCGCCATCGCCTTCTGTGGCAGCAGCAGAATCGGTTAATAGCTCAGTACTAACACGCAGAATTGGTTAATAGCTCCCTTTTCTCAGCAATACAATCCCTGGCCCGAGTTTCCACCACAAAACCTTAAGATGGCGACAGCTTTAGGCTGTGTTTTCTGTACCGGCAGCAACTTCACCGTGTATGTCATTATGCTGAGGAAAACATGCTTCATCTTCTGTCACGCGTCCAGCTTTCAAAGTTACTTTCTTCCGTTGTGAGCTTCCTCCATAGGGATGTTTTGCAGTTGCGGCTTTGTTGGTCAACAAGTAAAGATAAAATTTAGCAAACCTGTGCTAAAGACATCCAGAGCAGTTGGAGAGGAGGAGAAATACGTAAACTTTGGCCACGGTGAAGAGAAAAAGGAGACTGTTGTCATCCTCGTGCTTAGTGAATCAGGGCTTGTTCAGGGTTTACAGTGGGTTTACAGTTTGCCTCTGAAACAAGAATCATTATTGAAGCTCAATGTGAGATTAATTTCTGGTTTTTCTTTTTCTTGGGCATGGTTTTTAGCTTCAAACTCTTCCTAAGAAGGGCGACGGAGCTGGTGAGGGGTCTGGAGCACAAGTCTTGTGAGGAGCGGCTGAGGGAGCTGGGGGTGTTCAGCCTGGAGAAAAGGAGGCTGAGGGGAGACCTTCTCGCTCTCTCCAGCCACCTGAAAGGAGGGTATAGCCAGGGGTGGNGGGATGGAGTTAATTTTCTCCCTTGTAGCCGGTACTGTGCTGTGTTTTGGATTTAATACGAGGACGGTGTTGATAACGCGGTGACGTTTCAGTTGTTGCTAAGCAGTGCTGATGCTAAATCAAGGACTCTCACCTTCCCACGCTCTGCCAGCGAGGGGGAGCGCAAGAAGCTGGGGGGGGAGCAAAGCCAGGAGAGCCCAAACACAGCTCTATATCAGCTATGAGCAAGAAAATTAACTCTATCCCAGCCCGAACCAGGACAATCCCCTTAGAACTAGAGCCCTTTGGTTACTACATTAGAACATTCATAAGGCTCTGGGGCATTTACAAGCCCTCACTGTTTATAGGCAGGACAAGAGGAAATGGGCCCACACTTGAACATAAGAAGTTCCATCTAAACATGAGAAGGAACTTCTTTCCTGTGAGGGTGGCAGAGCCCTGGAAGAGGCTGCCACCAGAGGAGGTGGTGGAGTCTCCATCTCTGGAGACATTCAAAACCCACCTGGACACGTTCCTGTGCAACCTGCTCTGGGTGGACCTGCTCTGGCAGGGGGGTTGGACTAGATGATCTCCAGAGGTCCCTTCCAACCCCATATCATTCTGTGACTCTGTGAGAGAAGAGAATGTATTATCTTAATTTAAAGGGCGCAGTGGTTATACGAGGAGCAATGGCTTGGTGAGGGGAGGTTTGGAAGGTTGCTGGAAATCAGTTAAAAGAATTGGGAAGGAAGTGGATTTGATGAAGACAATGGGGTTTAGAGGAGACGGGGCGCTGGTTCATGCATAAGGCTTGGCCTGGAAGAAGGGACAGGATAATGGCAGAAAAGGGGAAATGGGGAGATTTTGAGAAGAGAAATACAGTGAATGCACAGGGTGACGGTGAGGTGTGAGGAGGGCAGGCCCAACGCAGGTTCTTGATGATGAAGAAGCTTCAGCAAGTCCAGAAGAGAGAAAGGCAAAGGAACAAGGGGAGAGCCACAGCAAGGGGAAAGAAAAATTTTAGCCAGTGTGTTTCTTCTCAGTTCAAGGGGTGTGGGAGGCCGAAGTCAGTCAAACTTGGGAAAAAGGGTTTTAGAAGAGGGAAAAGAGGAAAATTCTGTGGGCTCAGGGAAGTGGTAATGGTTGTGAAGTGAGCTGAAGCGAGGAATGCTCTAGGAGCCATCAGGCGGCTGCAGGCTGGAGCACGGCTCTTGGGAGGGTTCGGTACAGAAAAGCTGAGCCTGAAATCTGGAAAGAACATGGGATCGGGAGGAGTAAAGCTCAGATTCCTCCTGCCTAATTTCTACCACCAGCCCTGCATCCCGGGCTTCCTACGGACTGGGTACGGTTCCCCAGGCACCCGCCTTCTGCGTTGTTTGCTTCTCTAAGAGGAGATTAAAAGGATGGAGCTTCAACAACAAAACAAAGCGTTAAAAAAATGTACAGTGGCAATGAGGAATCCTTTTATCTATTTAAAATAACTGCAGTACTCACAAAAAAAACACAAAGCTACGAATCACTTCAGCTATATAATGTCCAGAGTACATATATAATGTACAAAGTACCTTTTATTCGCTTTCTGAGTTCCCCCCCTTAATATACTTTGTTTTCTGAATATCTTTCAGAAGTTACTTCTTTCATGATTAAGACTAGAAAAGTCTTCCGACCTAAAAGTGATCATTTTCTTGGCTCTAAGGAGGTGTTACCAACTTTGTCAATCGGAGCGCAGCATTAAAATCTTGCAGGTAATCAGTACTGGATCGCGACTGGGGCTATACTGGTGGGAATTAATAAATACAATGTAAAATATCGAGATGTTTGATAAAGAAGTGCTATCTCATGTATTTTCAGGAAAGGCTGGGTAAAAGCCTTGATAGTGAGTGATAGTGCTGTGGGTGACCCTGCTCTGGCAGGGGGTTGGACTAGATGATCTCCAGAGGTCCCTTCCAACCCCGTATCATCCTGTGATTCCGTGACAGCACTTGCCCAGCAGAATAGGAATGTGTTATGTTGCAAATTTAGCTCTTTTCAGTTCTTTTACGTAACGCGCGACCAACCTTTTAAGGGCCAATCAATTCTCCCAACAACGGAAGTGCAAAATATCATTGATTTTTAGGAGGGAATTGTCTGTTAACGCACACAAATGTGTGTGTATATGCACGTGGGGGGGTTATACAGAAGAGAGGCCAGTCCCAACCTACATGAGTTGCTTCTATCTGTACTGTACTGCTCTATTCGTGCACCAGCCTTCAGTATAAAATCAGAAATTTTAGCTACAGAAGGAACAAAAATCGTAAAAAAATCTGTCAGGACAGGGAGGTTGCAGAAGTTTCTGCATATTCACAACCGCTTGAAAAAAAAAATAGTAAAAACTATTGTCTTGGTTTTACTATGTTTTACATAAGTTCTGTGTTTAGATGTGAAAAACTAATTTGTCAAAAAAGAAGAGAAAAAGATTATATGTAAATTACAAACAATTAGATAGAATCTGACAACAAGCAAGATGTCCTGTCTGCCATCTGAAGGATGCTTCCACAGTGGCAGCATTTAAGATTTCCTTAACTCCCACGTTCTTCTTGCACATCTCGGCAGTAAATTAGTGTCTTCTTTAAAAGTCAGTCAAACATACATTGTAAGCTCCTGAAGACGAGACTGGCGTTTTCCCATACACTTGGTCTTTTTAGGGCTAAAGTCTGTTATCCAGGAGCAACCAAACTTGAATTCTACAGCAAGGGTTCTGTGGTGTGACAGACAGGAAAAACCCAAAGTGTACCTCAGTGTAGTATTTCAACTGGATACCATCATTCCATCCCTGGAGGTATTTAAAATACGGGTTGACATAGTGCTTAGAGACATGGTTTAGTGATGGTTTTTATCAGAGTTAGTTTGATGGTTGGACTACATGACCTGAAAGGTCCCTTCCAACCCAGGCAATTCTATGATTCTATGATCACGGAACATTGATAAGACTGTTTTTCTCCATCTACTGATGCAGCTTTTTGCAAAATTTGTCTGAAGTGAAGACAGTGGCGTATGGGGATATGAGAAGCAGTTCACAGGTTATTTCTCTGAGTTTAAAAAAAAACACCAGCACTACTTTGTTTCTAGACTGTTAAGCACAACCCTAAGCGAGCAAGTCTGAGTAAAATAAAAGCTTTTTCTGAAGTGCCGCTCTGAAGCTGCAACAAATTGGTTGTCTAATTCATGGGATGAGTTTCTCGCATGATGTGACAACCTCTGTAGACCCAGGCTGGATTTTGGGAACAAAGAATCTCAAAAATTACTTTCGGTGCCACAAATGTGCTCTCTCTCAGATCACCAGGGTCTTGGAAGAGAAACCGTTCATCCATATTAGAAGTTACCTGAAACACTTGCTGAGAAAAGAGGGGAGAAAATGTCTTGAAAATAAACTGAAATTGTCTTTCTCAAAAGTCATTCTGGTTGTTACTCTTGTTTGTCAGACTTTTCCTTCTTTGGATAAGCCTCACGTCTTAATTAATCTCTTAATTTAAGTAGACTGCCTTAGCAGTAGTCTTTCAACGGGTATTTCCTCGTCCCGCTTCAAACATCTTGCTTGCTCATCACCCTTCTTTGTGATACTGGTATATCTTCTGAAAGGCCTGCCAAGACTAATAAACATGAAGGGAGTCTAAGCCTAATTGCCCTTGATGCCCCAGTCTGTGGACCATGAGCTCCCGAAGTTCATCTCTGTGGGAAAAATGCCACCAAGAGGCAGCAGCTCCTGCCTCTGCGCTGCTCCATGAGCGTAGGTGACAGCACGGGGCCTCAGGTGGCTGAAACCTTTCAGTTTGCCAGACTGCGGATTCAGAGGAGCATTTCCCACAGCTACATTTCTCTCACCTCTTCTAACGCCATCTTCCTCTGCCTCCGCCGCCGTTCCCCTCTCAGCGTGTCTGCTTTCCTTTGCCTTTACCTGGCAACAAAAGCAAGGCAACTTTCCAAGTGTTGCCTCGGGGATGCAAACACGATCCCTCCTGTAGCCTTCAAATGCTGGCAGCTGATGGAGCACTACGGCCGGCACCGTTACTGTTTACCATTATATTGATGATCTATTGATTATGGCAGAGTCACAACAAGAAGCCGAAGCAGCCGCCAAATTGCTGAAAGCGCATTTACAGGACCAAGGATGAGCAATTAATCCAAAGAAAATACAGGGCCCTAAGTACTACTGTACAATTTTGGGGGATGGCTTGGCATGAAGAGATTAGAGAAATACCAAATAAAGCACAGCAATCAGTCCAGCCATTTCCTGTACCAATCACAGTAAAACAGTTACAGACCTTTGGGGGACTTTTGGGGTATTGGAGAACTTTTACCCCACATCTGGCAATATTAACGTGCCCTCTGCAGAAATCAACTAGAAGGAAGTTGTTTGGCGGGGGACCAAGCGACAACGAGGAGCTTTTGATGCCTGCAAAAATGGTTTGATTGAGCATTTGCAATTATACACTCCAAGGCGAGGATATCCATTTGAATTAGAAGTAATAATTCTAGATTGTATAGTCTCATGGGCATTGAGGTGGATGACTGGGCTGAAAATCAGAAAAAACCTGTAGGATTTTGGCCCAATATATTACAAAGCTCTGCTATACATTATATCCCAACTTCTCTTGTTTAACATCCTTTGTTAATACCAGATTCTCAAGTTCTTGTATTTCAGGTTTCTTTGACGAATCCCTGTGCCTTATCTAGAGGGGAGAGCACTGGAACGGTGTCACTGCTGTCGCAAAGTTAACATCGAATTCAAGCTCAATCTGAAAAAACACAAGCCACAGCTCTCCAATCCGTGTGGGCAATTAACTCACAGCAGGTTATCAAACCCCGACTAATATTAGCTGAAGGAGCTGGAGCAGTGCATATGTATCACTGGAAGGAGATGACACTCCTGTTCTGCTCCCCCATCACAGGTTTGCCCTGACAGGGTGGGTGGGAAGGACATCTGATTCGAAGGATTTATTGTAGGGGTACATTTATTCCTTTTTCTAGATGTGTTTATTCCTTTTTCTAGATGTGTTTATTATGTGCCTCTGTAAATTGCCCTGCCCTACACCCGGCAAACCCGAATGGACACCGGCAGCGGTCCCTTGAGTGAGGGCATGGAATGTGGGATAATAACAGAAGATGGGCGAGGAGGATTGTAAACCCACTCAAGCCACCCGCAGCTGAAAGATGTCAAAACCCACATGTATCACACTAATTGTTGTGTATTCTCCTGGGCTTGACGAGTAGAACACCTGCACTTCGATAACGGAGGCCTGGGACGGACGCGGAGGCACCGTATCGAACAGGCTTGAGATTCCTGCCCTGCTGAGGGAAAGATCAAAGCACAGTGGAATAATTACACCAGCACAAATCCCTGACACAGGTGGGGTGATCCTCCAGCACAGACCCAGCTCTGCAGTGCCTGCATACCCCCTTGTGTGCCTTTGCCCCGGTGCTGCCCCAGGGTGCCCCCCAGCTTGGTGAGGTAATGAAAATAAATATACTCTTTGCATTTCATCCGTGGTTCTGTGGTTGTTCCCGCAACCTGCCTGCGCAGGCTGACACATCCAAGTAGGGAAAATGTGTGATTATAGAAAGCAAAAAGTGTGGGGTTTGCATAAGAATCACCCCAGTGAATGCCTGTGGTAAGAGGGTAATGACTTTTGCTGTATTACAGGCTAATTCAGAACAGGTTTTGTTCTAGGCAGTGCATGGTTTAGCTGGTGAAAATGAAAACTGAGTTCCCTAATGCAGGAAAGTAGGTGCTGGTTTACTGACTTTATTATTCTGGAGATTCCCTTTGGATTATAGGGACACAAATTAATCCAAACCTGGCAGACGCCCTCATTCCTGCTCTTTCTTCAGTGAAGACATCCAATTTCAACAGATTGATTCCATCACCCTGGAGCGCGAGTTGCATTAACAGGAGACTGCAAAACTTCTCTTCAATTCTGTAGAGAAGGCAGTAATACCACAAAAAAAAATAAAATCTAATATAACTTCATTTTTCTACCATTGTTCTGCAGGCAACAACATATAAACACCTGTTGTTCTGTACATTCACATCTTGTTGGATTGATGACCAGAGGGCTGGAGTCCCTCTGCTGTGAGGACAGGCTGAAAGAGTTGGAGTTGTTCAGCCTGGAGAAGAGAAGGCTCCGGGGGGACCTTATAGCCCCTTCCAGTCCCTAAAGGGGCTACAGGAGAGATGGGGAGGGACTCTTGATGAGGGAGTGGGGCAACAGGACAAGGGGAAACAGTTTAGACTGAAAGAGGGGAGATTTAGATTAGATCTGAGGAAGAAATTCTTTACTCTGAGGGTGGTGAGACACTGGAAGAGGTTGCCCAGAGAAGCTGTGGCTGCCCCATCCCTGGAGGGGTTCAAGGCCAGGCTGGATGGGGCTTGGAGCAACCTGGTCTGGTAGGAGGTGTCCCTGCCCAGGGCAGGGGGCTTGGAACTGGATGGTCTTTAAGGTCCCTTCCAACCCAAACCATTCTACATTTCTATGATTCCCTGCTGCCATGCACAGTGCACACTTCAATAACTTGCTCATCATATTTCTGGAGTCTTTCTTTGTATTACATTAGACTATTTCTCAGGAAACGTTGCTACCCAGCACAGCCTTTCTCCTCAGCTACTTAGTAGGCTCCTAGCACTGTGACCAAAGGGACGTCTGAAGGGTCACAACTGGTCCTGAACATTGTTTGGTTTGTAGCAAGCCTGCTAGGAGTGGGGGCAGCTCCCTGGGGACCAAGGACTTTACAGATCTGACAAAAGAGTGTTCCTGTCCCTAGAAGGTATTCATTTGTCTCAGTTGTTTTCTCCTCTCTGAGGACTGGAAAGAGTTAAATTTGCTCACAGAGGGGCACAAGAAAAAACCACAGCTGCCTGTGGGATTGGAAAGGCTGGGCCAGGTGGCAGCAGCTAAGCAATTCTCAAGGAAGTGAAGAGCAGCAGCAGCATCTAACTGAAACTAGCCAGACTAGCCAAGAAAATTAAAATTTGGCTGCATAATGATTGCTTAAGGATTGGTTCCTTTAAATCCTGGGAACTCCTTGATTGCCTTGCGAAAAAACAGGCCACAGGTGAAACCTTATCAAGGGCTGAAGTCAGCTTTGGAAAGCTCAATGAAGGTGGCAGTTGCATCTGAAGACATCTCTAGTGCTGGACCAGAGATGAACTTGGCTTTCCCACCACTGTTTGTTACAGGTATTTTGGTAAGTGCAGAGTGTTTTACTACGTTACGGTATTTGTTGTGGTTTTATTGACTCTGACCCAGAACAGAAGTGATTCTTCCTGTTGGAAGGATCTTTGCCTTGGTAATACTGGTCCAGGAAAAATTCGTTGTTCAGGGAGCTACGTCAAAGCTGAAGAAAGACCTTGTACTGTATGGAAAATAGCCATGGAAATCTTCTCAAAATGGTTGCAATCAAGTAGGTTCAGGTTGATGTACATACTACAGGAATTGTCCTTTTGCTGTTTGTTCTTCAGTGCAATCTGTAGTTAAGTTGTGTCTTTGTGAGTGGTAGGAGCAGTGGAACCAGATGCTGCAATAGTTGAGGGCCTTCAAGAGGAAGAAATTGCAAAGTAGGTTTAGAGGGAGCTTTGTCTGGTGAAAGGGCTGTGGCTTTAAAGAAAAGCCTTCTCTTTTACTTCTTGTCCTTAAGCTGAAAGGATCACTGCTACCTATTTGCTTCTGTGCCTTGGGTTCAACCAACAGCTAGATTAAGGGTGCCCTATCAGGTGTGTGAAAGCTGTGAATTAAATTCGGATGGCTGCACGTGTTATCCTTGCTAATGACTGCAAGGGCCAGACCCCTTGCCCCCTCCGACACCAGATCTGTAAACTTGCCTCTGGATTGCTGCTGGCTTGTGTTTAGTGAATGAAAATCGGTGCTGGGTGGTCCCTGTGGCTGTGCAGCAAACGTCAGGATTCGGCAGGGACTTGGTGACCCTTTCTAGGAAACTGCTGGGGTGTCTGTCCATGCTCTCCCCTCAGTAAAGCATCCCCACTCCTCTTACGTAGACATTCCTCGCCTTTTGCTGCCTGCAAGGCCTTGTGCCTCCCTCACGCCGCCATCTCCTCAGGTAGGCCATCTCCTGAGGGCACCCGCCCTTCACACACGCCCTGGGGACAGGGTGAGGATAGGGGCAGGGTGTCTGTCCTACGTGGCGGTCCTGGACCTGCCAGGTATCTCTGGCAGCTTGTTCTAATTTCCAGGAACACGGGAAAACACCTCCCGACGGCCTCAGTCGGAAGCCGCGTTTGAAGGGAGGGGGCGGCGGGGTGGGAGCCCTTGTACCGTTAATGGCGGGTGATCCCACACCAGCCCACGGTGCCCGTCAGCATTTAACGGCCGGCAGTTATTTTGCTGCTCAAGGGCACGCAGGAGGGGAAAGGGACCTTCGCTGCCCAAGAGCGGGGCTGTTGGGGGCTGAGAAAGTGGATTAAGAGGCTTAATGGAGGGGTTTGGGGGGGAAGTGAGTGGAAACGCGCAGGCGGCGCCTGGCCGGCTCTGTGCCGCCATCTTGAACCCGTCCTCCCGCCTCCTTGGTGGAGTGGCAGCGCCGGGCTGGCTCGCCATTGGCTGTCTGGTGAGAAGGGGCGGGGCAGAGGTGGCACAGCCGGGTTCCCCCGCCCGCCTGCCCGCCCGCAGCGGGGACCCTTGAGCCGACTGAGGTCCGGTCCCCGCCGGTCCCGCTGGCCTGACCGGGCCTGAGCTATCTCGACCTCTCCCGCTCGCCCCCGGTGTCCGGCTGCTCGCTGGCCGACGCGTGTTGAAGTCCCGTGCGGAGGCAGTGTGCGGGGTCAGCCCTGGAGCGGGCTCTGTGGCTGGCCAGGGGTGGGGTGGTGATGCCGACACTTTCTGTCGAAGTTTATGGTTCAAAACCGCCTTAACTGGAAAAATACCACTTGGAGTAGTTTATATTGTTGGGTCCAGTCACAGTAATTTATGGAAATTCCTAAGAAAAAGCGTAAAACACTAAATTATAGGATTGGCCTGGCACTGGGGGGCTGATTCCCTCAGGCTCCACAGCAATGGCAGCCGTCGGCTCCTTCAGCGTGGGGGCCGGGTGTGGTGGTGCCCGATTCACCCACCCCAGCTCAGTCTTGGAGATAGTGGGAATCGACTCTCAGTGTCCACAGGATCACAGAACCACAGAATGGTTTGGGTTGGAAGGGACCTTAAAGATCATCCAGTTCCAGCCCACCTCCCACCAGACCAGGTTGCTCAAAGCCCCATCCAGGGGCCTTGAACCCCTCCAGGGATGGGGCAGCCACAGCTTCTCTGGGCAGCCTCTTCCAGTGTCTCACCACCCTCACAGGTAAGAATTTCTTCCTAAAATCTAATCTAAATCTCCTCTCTTCCGGTTTAAAACCATTGCCCCTCGTCCTATCACTGCGGTAATCATTACAATACTACTATATTGACACCTCGTGACAGTTGCTGGAATCACGAGGTGCAAGTCAGGACAGCCTTTGGGTTTAGGAGTTACACCAAGACCGCACACAATAACATTAATAGTTGTTGCTGGCAAGCCACAACAAATGTAATGTCATGGAACAGCTCACACCTGCAAGGAAGACACTGGTGTAATTTTTGAGGCTGTTAGAATCCATAGTAGCCACCTTCCATAGCAACAGCATCTGTCAACATAGTGAAAATGCTGTCCTGTAAGAAAGAATTAAAAATAACGTCCCTGTCTAAGACTAAGCACATAGAATCATAGAATTGTCTAGGCTGGAAGGGACCTTTAAGATCATCTAGTCCAACGGTCAACCTAACAGATAAAAAACCATCACTAAACCATGTCACTAAGCTCTATGTCAACCGGTCTTTTAAATACCTCCAGGGATGGTGCCTCAACCCCTTCCCTGGGCCGCCCATTCCAAGGCTTAATAATCCTTTCAGTGTAGAAATTTTTCCTAATACCCAATCTGAAGATTCCCTGGGGCAACTTGAGGCCATTTCCTCTTGTCCCATCGCCTGTGACTTGGGAGAAAAGACCACCTCCTGCCTCTCTACAACCTCCTTTCTGAGAAACTGAACCCCTGCCGCCCATGCGCTTGAGTGAGATTTACTTTGCTTTCATGATGAAGGAGAAGGGAGTATAATGCAATTTTGAAATACAGACCAGATTTTTTTGTGTGTGTGCATTTCATTTTTATTAATTTTTCCTCCCAATTCTTTTACACACTGTACTGAATAGGTCACAGGGTTTATTGTTGTTGACTTGTAAGTCGGAAAAGTCCTCAGGCCCTGGATTGTTGGGACCTTGTGGACCTCGGCAGATAGCTTGCTCTTGTGTGGTGCTCACGGAGTCTTCCGCACCCAGAACGATCAGGTCTCCTCTGGTTGTCCTCGTTGTTCAGCTGTGATAAAAGGCAGCCTGTATCCGCCATGCACATTTTTGAACCCTTGGGACAGTCGCTGGAAGTTTTTGTAGAGGTTGTATGTTTATTTACTTTCCTGAGAGCTGTTGACACACACACGCACAGGTGGAGTAAATTAGCTTGTCAGAAACTCCCATTAAAAATAAACATGTAAAAAAAGAAAAAGCCAAACCAGAATAGGTATGTGCTAAAAGCCCTTTTTGCAACAGGTGAATCTGTGGCATAATCCATGTTTCCTTGTAGCTGAGGGGTCGCAGAGGGACAGATTCCCACCTGTCCTTAATTTTAATCCTTAAAGGTGGGGAATCCTAGGATGAGGCGAAGAGAGGCTCATTCCCAAGTTTCTTCCTTTGTTGGTTTGGCGCCTCGTTGGGAATCTTGTTGCTACTTTTAAAGGCCATAGCAGTTCCACGATTGTGCCTTGAAGGGGCTGCGTGCCTTCAGCTCGGGTGCTTCCGTAGGAAGTTTTATTTGGCGCCGCTGGGCTGCAGCGTGCTCTCTTCGTAAGGAGGCACTGGGTCTGGAGAGAGCTCAATGTGAGCCTCGTCCATGGAAGTCTTCATGGTGGCCTCCTCATAGGACGGAGGCAAACACACGGTGAGGAAGGTGGCGTCAGGGAGCAGCGTGGAGTAGTGGAAACTCTGTTCGCTGTTCCAGGGCAGGACGGAAAGGAAATTGGACACGTCGTGCTCGGGCAGGGCCTCGGGGAGGTCGATGCTGAAGATCTGCCCCTGCGGAGCGGGGCGCTGGCAGCGGCGGTAGAGGAAGAGCAGCAGGAATGCCAGGAAGAGCATCATGGTGGCAGGCAATATGATGCACAGAAAAGGTTCTATGTCATCTTTGGTTGAACTTGGCTGTTGTCTGCTCTGTAATTAAAGCAAATGAATGAAAGCCTGTTGGATTCCTGGAGACCTCTTTAATCGAAGAGAAAATACACCTCCTCCACCTCCCCCTGCTACCACCTCCCTGCTGCTTTTCCAAGGTGCTTTCTGTCTGTGTTAGTGGGACTCGAGCAGTATGTTTTGCAGGCTCCTGAGTTGTCACATTCTATCTGCTGGTCCATTAAAACAAAGCACTTTGACAACTAGAGACCAAAGGAATGGAGAAGTTGCAAAGACAGGTGGGTTTCTAGGAAACCCTGTCTCTATGGGTGGAAAAAACCAACAACCTGGAACTGTATGTATTTCTGTATGAGATTTTATTGCATTTGGATTACGCAGGGACCAGTCCTCTTTGTGAGAGACCAGTTAAGCTTTTAAAACTTGGGAGAACACTGAACAGCAGAGGAATACGGTTGGTGATCCACCATCTAGTGTTGTTTCTTCCTATTTACAAAACTGGACCGTGTACTTTAAAGCACAAATGTTACGACAACTATCCCTTTCTCAGGACCCGCTGCCTACAATACCTATTCTTTGGGCTGTTCTGCCCTTACAGACCTTGTTCTGCCAGCTATCCAAGAATCACTTTCCCTGCTTAAAATCATGGGAAAAGAACTTGTGGTGTAAGAGTAATAGCAGCTGTGAGGATTTGGTCAGCTTAATCTCCCACAAAATGTAGCACAACAGGCCTTGGCTTTTGAATTGCACTGTAGTGTTAACAGGAGTTAAAAGATTTATTTATTTTTTTTAAATTAACATTTGTGCTCTTCTGTTGTATTAGCTTCACTTGTAAAGTTTAATAGATCTTATTTCCAGTCTGACTTTATCCGGCTCTAGCTTCTAATAACTGATTCTCCCCTGCCTCCCCCTTCCCCCCCGACTAAACTCTGCGTGAAAACCCAAACCCTAAAATGTTTATTATCGAATCATTCCCTTTGTAAGTACTTGCAGACTGTAATCAGGTGGCTTTTTCTCATTTTTATAGTGAGACTAAACAGGTCAATGCATCAGACTTCCTTTATTCTGAACAAAGGCGGCTTTTTTAATCCGGGAGAGCTCCGGTGGTTCTTTCCTCAAAGCATTTGGAGGGAGGGATGCAAATGGGCTGCTGGAGGTAATGGCTCTGCGGAAAGGACCAGTAACTCCAGCACCCCCCCCACTTAGTCTACCAAAACTTTCTCTGCTTATTATTCTTCCAAGAATCACAGTCACTCTTTCAGCTACAAAATTGCGCTGTAACTTCTGGTCCACTGATTGTCTACCAGGCACTTGTTACCTCTCCGGTTCTTTGTCGTACTATGCATTTCTTAGTATATGGTCATGCCTAAGAAAAAGAAACTAAATAGGTTTTGGCTCCTAACAAATAGTGTAGGGGAGGCTTCTGCTTTTTTTTTTTTCCTGAGGTAATGTGAGTCTGAGGCCGAAGCCATTAAAGTAATTTTAAAATACATTGAAACTATTGAGGATTAGCTATTAAGCGTTATTTTTTTTCCCCTCAGCTGTCTCTTACCACAAAAATGCCTACTGAAGAATTATCTCATATTTACTGATCATTTCTTATTAAAGAGTTTCTGGCAGTACAAGCTGTTGTCTTACCTGATCATTAAATGAGCTACAGGAAACAGCAGAGTTGGAAGAAGCTGCTCAGCTATTATTCTAATGCAGGCGTTAAATCACCTTCAAAAAAAGAGGGGATTTTCTTAAAGATGTTTGTTAGCGCTTTATTATTGTGTCTTGTGAAGTGCATAAAACACTTCACAGGAAAAATGAGAAAAAGCTCTCAGTATTATTTTTGTGCACTGTGTATATTGAGACTCGCTGATACTGTTATGTCACAATACTTTTATAATAAATATTTAGAAGAGTTGAGCTTATATTGGGCGGTGTTACTCATGGTCGGTGAAGATCATGCATCGTTTTTGTGATCCAAGTGTAAGTTTTGGGTTTCGTTTGTAGGGGGCTGGCTTTCAGTTGGTTTGAAGTGGTTTATCTTTGCGTCTGTGGGTCCTGCACTCTGGTGGGTGATTGTGAGGAGAGAGGCTGAGACTGACAGCATTTTGATTCTACCCCTCTACTCCGCTCTGGTGAGACCCCACCAGGAGTATTGCGTCCAGCTCTGGAGTCCTCAGCACAGGAAGGACATGGACCTGTTGGAACGGGTCCAGAGGAGGCCACAAAGATGATGAGAGGGCTGGAGCCCCTCTGCTGTGAGGAGAGGCTGAGAGAGTTGGGGGTGTTCAGCCTGGAGAAGAGAAGGCTCCGGAGAGACCTTAGAGTCCTTTCCAGTACCTAAAAGGGCTGTAGGAGAGATGGGGAGGGACTCTTCATGAGGGAGTGGAGCAATAGGACAAGGGGTAATGGTTTTAAACTGAAGGAGGGGAGATTTAGATTAGGTATCAGAAAGAAATTCTTTACTGTTGGGGTGGTGAGGCACTGGAACAGGTTGCTCAGGGAAAATTGCAGCTGCCCCATCCCTGGAGGGGTTCAAGGCCAGGCTGGATGGGGCTTTGAGCAACCTGGTCTAGTGGGAGGTGTCCCTGCCCATGACAGGGGGCTGGAACTGGATGGACTTTAAGGTCCCTTCCAACCCAAACCATTCTATGATTCCTACGTGAGACTAGTAAAAGCTATTTGGAGAACGGTGGGGCTCCTCTCTCGCTGCACCAGCCCCATTCTCTTTGCAGAGGAAGGAAAAGGAGAGGGCTAGAGATGAACTGGGGGGCAGGGGAAGGAGAGATTAAGCTTGAGGGAAGGAATTAACAAGTGGTTTTGGGTCTCGGGGGAATACTGGCAGTCTTGAGTCTTGCAAAGAAATATCTGTTAACAGAAATATATAAAATGTATTGTTGTTGGAAGGTCCAATTTGTGTTTAATGGTAAGAAACGGAAGAAGAGAAACTATCTGTAGTATGAGCTAGCTCAGATGGCCACAGTCTGTGAAGCAGATATGAAAGGACAACCTGGATTCCTTTGGGTGTCAGTGTGGTTACTGGGCTGAAAACTTCCTTTTTTTTGTTTTTAAAAAAAAAATAAAAGCCCTCCAAGAGTAACCTATAACATCACTTCTGAAGTTGCAAATTCAAGCCCCTCAAGACTGAATAAATGCCAGCGTTTTGTAAATCTGGAAATCCTTAGTTCGATCCACAATACGCATCATTTTTAATTATGTTACTGTGTGCAAGGGGACAAGATGGTTCGGCTGAGGGGTTTGCGGTGGGTTATTCGTTAGTCATACCTCACTCTGAGTGCCTGGGTTGAGATCCCTGGGTCTGGTCTGCAGGAATTCTGCATCCCTGTTGCAGTCTCTGAAGGTGAGAGAGCGGTGCCCTGAGCCTTTATTAGTACTTTATTACACTAAGGGATCTGGGCAAAAATGACACAGGTAGTTACGATACTGCCTCCTGCCAAACATTTTGTCTCGACTGATTTTACATTAATATGTAGTTCAAAAAAGCTGATTGGCTTCTTGTAGGTACATCCAGGTGTATATTAAAAATGTCGGGAGAGAATAATTGGGACAGCATTAGTCTTTGTTTTTCTGTGGTGCTTTTGTGCCCATTTCTGGGGTGAGTGGCTAAGGGGCTACTGAAGGATGTTACAAAGATCTTGACATTAGGACTTGGAAAAATCTTATTGGCATAAAAAAACAGATTATACAAAGCCCAGGAAAAAATTTTAATAAAATGAAAAAAAGGTCACTTAGGAAAAAAAATATATTTGCTTTGAAGTTTTGAACTAAAAAACCGAACTAAAACTAACTTTTTCCACTGAGGCTCTAAAATGAGAAAAGGAACCAGTGTGTACAGCTATCAGGAATAGCTGCCACAAGTGGAAAATTAAATGGTGTACAAATAAAACTGAATCTTCAGTAATTGAAATGAAAGTGTAAGCAAATAAACCAACTGCAGAACATATATAAAATAAAATCCTCTGGAATTTTACATCTGGAATTTCCAAACCATGCGTATGAAGTGACTGAGGGAGTTATTGGTAGTGTTTTGTTGACTGGTTCACTGGAGGTCGGCATGCCCTGCCTGTGCCATCCCAAACTGCTATTGTCGGGTTTTAATTGACAAAAATAAGGCTCCAACTTCCAACATGAAATAAGCTACAGGCACATAAATACAGGGAAAATAGCCTTTATAAAGAGAAAGGCAGAAAAGGGCATGGGGGTAGAAGGGATTATGTTTCTAGAAAGGCCTCTGTTTTCCCAGAAGTGATTTTTTTTTTTCAGTTGGATGGTGTGACCGTTGGAGGCTCGTGTTTATTCTCTTCATTTATATCTTTGGAGGGATTGAAGCAGACGATCAGTTTTCCAACGCACCGAGCACAGACTAGCAGTAGTAAAGCCTTTCATTAGTAATCTGTCTGTCTACATTATTCTTTTTTTTTTTTTAACATGCTGAGCGTGTCCAGTTGCCAGCTTAAAGATTACGTGACCCATACCAGTTCGGATGAGCTTCCACTCGAGCCTGTTGGGAGAGGAATGAAATGCAGAGTGCAGCCCAGTTGTGTGGCGCTTCCACGATGAATAATGGAATGGCTTTGGAATTGAACTCTCTGTGTAGACAAAAGAAGCCCAGTACCTGGCTTTGAAGGGAATATATTTGGCCTAATAAGGCCAAACATGAGTTTAAAGAAAGCTTTTGTGTAAGGGTAGAAAAATCAAAGTTTATTTGGCTTGCTTAAATTCCCATTGAAGTGATTGTTTGATTGGTGCTAGGATTTATTATGTTGTTAATGCTTTGCTAGGGCACTTAGAACTTTATTAGAATTATTTTTATTAATATAGCCCGTATTTATACTAGTATCTTTTGAAGTTGAATCAGGAAACCGATACTTCTGAAATGTTTTAAGTGGATTTGGAACAAAGTCTGCTTTGGAGTCATTAGGCTGTGGTCCATGTATAGGTGCTTTTCCAAGCTCCATCCTGCTTCTTAGAGCTGATTCATTATTGCTTGTAAAAAGCAAAAACCATATAGCTCTGGCAAGTAGAAAAACATTTTGATGTGTTTTTGTATACATTAATAATGAGACGTAATTTTAAAGTGAGCCTAGGTTTACACTGGATTTTCAAATACTAGTCAGATTGTGACTCTGGTGATGCTGTTTGTTTCTGGCTGTGGGAGAAAACCAGTCTCCAGGTGTGAAGACATTGCATTCCAACGCGGGCGATGTTACCAGCGAGGCAGACTTCGTTAAATTTTTAGAAGCATTTATAAACTACTTTTTCTCCTGTTTTGACCCCCCCACCACCACCATTCCTACCTCCTTTTATTTCACAACAGCACAGTTGGTAGTTCATTTGCTAATGCGACGTTTACTGGGGGGGATATATGTGCACCTCAAATTATTATTTCTGACCGGAGAAGCCCTTTCCCTGTATCCCAGACAGAGCCAGAAAGGGCAGGCTGTGGTTTTTTTGATTTCCCAGGGCTACTTCCCTCCCCCACTTGCCGGCGTGTGATCCTCTCCCGCAGAAGTAATCAGCGCGCAGCTTAGGGAACAAGAGTTCATTGCTGACTGCCGCTGACTCCTAACATCTGCGGAAGGGCTTCGCGGGACCAGATCCAAAGCGTAAACATGCAGTTAAAAGAAAGGAAATCAAGGAATAGCAGAAGGCATTATGCTTAAAAGAAATAATTAAACTTCTTTACCGGCCGCTCTGGCGAGGCTTTTCCATCTAATGTTTTTCTTTCCCCACAAAGGTGTTTAAAACAACTTAACAGCGTTAAATAAACGCTCTGACTCTATGTAACGGAGCAGCGCTGCTTAGATATGTCCTGATATTTGTGCCACACACCGAGGCGTTACACGGATGAACACACACACGCACACAAAGTCAAAGGACGCGCCACAGGGACGAGCAGGGAGGGTACAGACCTGAAGCTCCGTTTCCAGCAGCGGCCCCCCCGGTTCACTGTTGAGCCAGTCGTAGTTTCCCCTGTCGGCGTGTCCGAATTTTCTCCAGCTGCTGCCCAAGAGCCACCTCATGCTGTCATTAATCTGGTCTTCTGCCTTCCTGCCTCCACCTTGCTTCGCCGCCCGCCACTGCGTCCCCGCCTCCCAGCCTCCACCCAGCTGGGATGCTCGCGGGCTAATGATCCCTCTTCAAACCATAGCCCGTTTAGAGTGGAAGAGAAAAAAAGAAGTTAGACATCCCCTCCCTCCCTCCCTCCCTCCCTTACTCCTCGGGAAAGCAAAGAGATCTCAGAGCCGCCCTCCACTTCCAACTCAATCTCTCTGGATTTGCTTCGGTGGCCTACATTACCAGCAAAGCCGGCATCAGGTACCAGGGAGCCGGGACTGATAGCGCTGTGATTGGAGCGCTCCCTTGCATTAGGATTATTAAAAGGAGAATTTGCACGCGAATCTCAGCCCACATGGTCATGACTCCGTGTGGATAAATAACCCTCTATATTTAGGGCACCTCATAAATAAGCACTTTTCCCAACAAAACGCGGTAAATAAGAGCCGCGCTTGCGTGTCGAGAGCTGGGGTTGTCCCTGGGTTACACAGCGCGAGGAGGAAGGGCCACCCAGGCAGGTTTTTTTTTCCTCCCCGTTGCTGGAACGTATAGTAAATAGCGAGGGTGGTTTCTGGGTAGGGAGGCAAGGACACAAGGCTAAATGCTGCGCTGAATTATTTAGCAGCCTTAGGATGTAGATGTTAATGATAAATCCAGAGAGAGAGCTCTGCCAGGAAGGCTTTGGTCACCGAGAGTAAACGATGGCTTTCAGTAAGAACGAGTTGTCAGTTCGGTTAAATGAGAACTTGTTTACAGCTTTCTAGGATACACCTTGTTTAAATGGCAGTTGTTTCCAGCGGGAAGCCTTTGTGCTCTTTATCCAACAAAGAAAAAAAATTGTAAAAATAATGTTAGTGATGTACGTTAACCTCTGAAGGGAGGAATGTGCAATCTAAGTTGAAAGTTCAATCAAGTTTTAACCCTTACTGAAAAGTCGGAGGTGTCTCTTTCTGCCTTGGTGGGAGCAGAGGGCGATGCTGTTGGTAGTACCCCATTCAACTGTGGCGTGTCCTGCACGGTTTCTCCAGGCTAACCTGTTCAAGCAAAAGTCGTGTTTGGGACTGATGAGATACAAAATTGGGATCAGAATTATAACCCCGTATTTCTTGCTTGAACTTCCTTTTGTCGAGTCGTCTTTTGAGCTGATGGCTCCCAGAAAATTGCAGGTCTAATTGGCAGCTCCAACAATGGCAGTTGGAAGTGCCAGTACTTGACACTTCTAATGAGGTGACTCTGGAAGAATCTGGAAGGCTGGTTGTGATCCCCATGACTGCAGAAGGGATTGACCCTGCAGGTGAACCTGGATGGTGGGAAAGAGAGGAGGTTGTTTGATAAATCAATTTTATTACTCAAAGTTGCCGTGTTAAGTAGTGGATGGGGAGCAATAATATCAAATGAAGAGTTGGTCTTGTTGCTGAGGTAGTGCGTTGTTCACCGGGAACCAGACCCCGCTCTTGCTTCTTCTGAGGAGGGTCCTGGGTGAAGCTGGAAAGGTCACCTCAGCAAAGTCTTTGCACGCTTGTGAGAAGACTCCTCCTTTCCTGGGTGCCTCTCTTGCCATCATGGAAAGCGCTTTATAGAATCGTAGAATCGTTTGGGGTGGAAGGGACCTTGAAGATCATCCAGTTCCAACCCCCTGCCCTGGGCAGGGAGACCTCCCACCAGACCAGGTTGCTCCAAGCCCCATCCAGCCTGGCCTTGAACCCCTCCAGGGATGGGGCAGCCACAGCTTCTCTGGGCATCCTCTTCCAGTGTCTCACCACCCTCACAGGAAATAATTTCTTCCTGAGATCTCATCTAAATCTCCCCTCTTTCAGTTTAAAACCATTACGCTTCATCCTATTGCTCCCTTCCCTGATCAAGAGTCCCTCCCCATTTCTCCTGTAGCCCCTTTTAGGGACTGGAAGGGGCTCTAAGGTCTCCCTTTCAGGGGTGGTGGGTGCTTGGAGCTGCAACCAGAACTATGCTGTGAATTACAACATCCCCTGAGAAGCTGGGTGCTAAATGTCACCCCAGGACAGCGAAATACTTCTGACTTGATGCCTCGATACCTTGTATGGAGGCAAGAATGACAACCATCTTTCACAAACTGGTATTAAGAAACTAAAATCCTTAAGGAGTCTTGTGACTGTGCATTTTAAATCTGTCACCTCACGTGCAAGCAGGAAACATTCATATACTATCTTAATTAGGGTCTTAATACAGCCCCTAAGATTATTAATGCTAATTTTAAAAGCTTGCTATAAATTTGCTTTGGGACTGTGTCATGAATAATGAGGAGAAGTAAAAAATTGTGTGTGCTTACAGTATAAACACCCTGTTTGTCATTCTTGGATTCTAGTTAGGTGAATTTTAGCTAAAAAATAAGGTGTGCACTTTTAAGACTCACTGACCTGATTTACCAAGCGCTGCTTTGAATTCTCGACCTCTGGAAAATGTTTAAGAATGATTTGATTTTGTAGAGCTGAGGCCAAATGGGAATTTGGGGAAATGTGGTGGCCTTTGTCATGCGGGTAATTAGAATGTAAAATAATGATTGTCTCTCTGGGTTGTTATATATTCCGCGGACCCAGAAGGAAGATTAGTGAGAGCGATGGGGATACCATCTTCCTGCTGCTGGTGATTGGACGCCCCTTTGACATATTGCCTTTGTAGAGGAGATCTTCTCTTGTGCAGAACGGAAACAGCACTCCTCGAGACTGGATTTGTGATGGCAAACCTGTGCAGATGTCTACCTGCCCTGTGGGGCACACGTGACACTTATTTCTCCTTCTCACAAAGAGTCCATCAGTACCACCGTAGCCTGGGCCTGCTGTAGTGTGGAAGTTGGGGGGAGGA
Source organism: Arenaria interpres (assembly GCA_013399435.1). Taxonomy (NCBI): domain Eukaryota; kingdom Metazoa; phylum Chordata; class Aves; order Charadriiformes; family Scolopacidae; genus Arenaria; species Arenaria interpres. The sequence continues at coordinate 179,967 of VXAK01002909.1, read as the reverse complement.
GGAACATCCTTGATTGCAAGCCCCGTGGCCAGATGTCAGGCTTGGGAAGGTTCACCTTTGGAGGTCTTCAGACCTCGACAAGGACAAAAGCCGTCGTTCCCCACAGCCTCCAACTTTGATCTTTGGAATAGTTTAATTTAACATTTGCCCACCCAAGTAATCTGGAGCAAATAGCTGGCATGGAACGGTAGCACCAAATTGATTAAAGTTTGGTAAAGGTCTGTAAAACAATGGCAACGTGATGTTTTTAATTATGAGGCAGAGCTGCCGATATCACTTCTAATGCTCTAGCAGGGGAGCAGGGAGAGGAAGCCACCACAGAAAATAGGCACCTGCGCTGTCTGCAGTCTGAAGCTCAAGCTGTCTGTCGTAAATAATTCATCTTTCTGATTTGCTGCGGTGTTTGAGGCCAGCGGTGTAATTGTAGCCTGTATTGCCACTAATACTGGTAGGGAACAGAAACAGAACATCGACAGTGCCCTAGGTGCCTTTCAAATTTCCTGCTACTTTCTTCCCCCAGTTTCTTTTGCTGCTTTCCAGAAGCGGTGGTGAACCTTCCCTGATGGAAGAGGCCTACAGGAGAGATGGGGAGGGGATCTTGATGAGGGAGTGGAGCGATAGGACAAGGGATAATGGTTTTAAACTGAAAGAGGGGAGATTTAGATGAGATCTCAGGAAGAAATTATTTCCTGTGAGGGTGGTGAGACACTGGAAGAGGTTGCCCAGAGAAGCTGTGGCTGCCCCATCCCTGGAGGGGTTCAAGGCCAAGCTGGATGGGGCTTGGAGCAACCTGGTCTGGTGGGAGGTGTCCCTGCCCATAGCAGGGGCTTGGAACTGGGTGATCTCCAAGGGCCCTTCCAACCCAAACCATTCTATGATTCCAAATGGAGGGGGGTCCTGTCTCTTGCCTATAACCAGCTGATAGGTGTTTCTGTGTCCTTTAAGCAGGAGTGGTGTCAGCGCCTGTCCATTTTTTTTCACTTGGGTAATTAAGCAATCCATAGGGATTTGCTTTTTTTTTTTCCATAATTTTTTCTTGATACAGCGATTTATGCTTTATGCTTTGGTTGTTGGGTTTTTTTTTAAGAATCACTACATTTGTTTTTCAAAGACAAAGCACTTTCTGAAGAGCAATCTCCTCCCCGCATCAAACTAAACCCACTGTCACTTCACAGGGTGGGCGCAGGCGGGCACAGCCCTGCTGAAAATCGGTGCTCTGGAGAGAAGCGTTTGCGAAGAAGCTGCACCTACTTGCAGCCCATAGCAAGGGAGACAGGAGGACCCAGTTCCAAAATGTGTGGTTGCTGATGGTACGTACCTTGGTGCGGGAGCAGCCGTGGCCATGGGGGCAGGAGGAGGAACCACTGAGGTGTTGACCCGATGCTGAAAGCATAGCCCTTGGAGAGAGACCTCGGGGCATTCCCCTCCTGCAGAATAGCCCCTCAAGTTTTGTGAGTATAACAACGCTCAAAGAACTCCATGGCCATGGCAGGGTGCTGGTGACTGACCAGCATCCATCTGACAGTACTGTGTAGAGTTTTGGGGGTTTGTGTGGTTTTTTTTTTTTTGGTAATTTCTAGCAAGCCCAGGTTTGATCCCCTTCATTTACAGTTGGTCACCTTCACCCTGAATGCTTGTTTTCTCTCACAGAGTCACAGAATGATATGAGGTTGGAAGGGACCTCTGGAGATCATCTAGTCCAACCCCCTGCCAAAGCAGGTCCACCCAGAGCAGGTTGCACAGGAACACATCCAGGTGGGTTTTGAATGTCTCCAGAGAAGGAGACTCCACCACCTCTCTGGGCAGCCTCTTCCAGGGCTCTGCCACCCTCAAAGTGAAGAAGTTCCTCCTCATGTTTAGATAGAACTTCCTATGTTCAAGTTTGTGCCTGTTACCTCTTGTCCTGTCCCTGGGCACCACTGAAAAAAGACTGGTCCCATCCTCCTGACACCCACCCTTTAAGTATTTATAGGTGTTGATCAGATGCCCCCTCAGCCTTCTCTTCTCCAGACTAAAAAGACCCAAGTCCCTCAACCTTTCCTTATAAGAGAGATGTTCTAGTCCCCTCATCATCTTTGTACCCTCTCCAGCAGGCTTCTCTTATTTAAGTCTGCACTGTATGGTATTTTCTTCCTCGTTAGCCAAAATACAGAAGTTTGATTTTGTTTGTTTGTGTCTTTTGGTGT
>VXAK01002909.1:153515-177752 GCA_013399435.1 Arenaria interpres | reverse complement strand
TTTTTTTTTTAAATTATTATTAAGATTCTCTTCAGCCCATGTTGCCCTGTGTAACCACTTAACCACGTGGTGAATGCTTGGTAAACCTTTCAGCTACGGCTGTTCAGTTACCCCGGTATCAGGACTCCACTTGAAGATTAATTTATCCTGGCGCCTATCCAGGCCTCCTGGAGCCTCTGTGGTCTCCTGCCCTGAAACCCATGGTGGGGCTTATTGGGTGCTTTGCATTTGGTCTTGAAGAAAAAAACACTCTTGATTGATTCTGCTTCTCTGGGAGGTACGTTAAAGATTTCTTTTTGCAATTTATGCTGACTCAAATCTGTTATTTTCATCAATAATTAAAACTGATCTTCACAGCACATCATTTATGAAGGCAGCTAGCCAAAAAATCGGAATTAAAAAACAAGATGAAGTAATACATCCGCAAAACACAGGAAGAGAAAAGAGCCATTCAATTTATGCAATATTTCTTCCATCTTTTTACCGTAGCTTTCCTAAATGTGCTGCTGAGTTCAGTTTACTTCTGAGTGATTTGGGATTGCCACTGTTCCGCTTGGGAACCCTGAAGTTGACCTGGAAATTGGGCATGACCTGCAGGTTGTCCCGTGGCCATCACGAGCGAGAGGAAGCAAAGGTCAGCCGGGCGTCGGGAAGAGGGGTGGCCGCTCTTTTGGGTCGTTTTGAGCTGTAATCTCTTGGCTTCTGCATCTATTTAATTTAACCTGACTTTCGCAGGGGTTGGTACAAGGAGGAGCTTATTCCGTATTTTGGAAAAGCTTACTTCTTGTGGTGTATCAAAATAAATGAAGTCCCCTGAAGTAAAAAATAGTCATTCCTTAAATATACCTAAAAGCACCACTGACTGAGACTTCCTGTAGAAGATACCAATTTGGTAGAAATATAAAATACCTCCTCTTTTCCATTTAAAAAAAAAATAAAGCTTTATTACCATTCTAATACCAGCAATGTAACCTAATTTAAGTTAAAGCAGTAAAAATAAGACTGAACTATTGATTTCTTGGCTTAAAAAAAAGTAAGAATCTTCTACATCTGGGAGACCTATACTCCATAAATTGTCTAATGCAGCTGTAAAATTTGTCTGCGTTTCACTACCAACTACGGGCACCATTATAAATTCTAATCTTTGTAACATCTGCAACGATGGCTGTATCCCTTCTTTATAAGGCTTTAAGAAATAGGGCAGCTGTGCTTTTCACCCACATTAAAGAGCAGCACATACATTATTTTTTTTTTGTCCTTTATCCACGCTTTATTTCTTTTGCTGTATTTTTTTTTTCCCCATACTACGTGCTAATATATGGAAATAAACTTGAAAGGAGAAAATGTAAATGTCTGGTTAACCTTCAGCTGAGCTTTTTCTAAACTTTTAAGATCTATCTGCGTCTCACCAAACATTATTTATTTTTGTGGTGTGTTATTTTTCATCGTATCTGGTGTTACCTACCCTGGTTATTGACCTCGTGCATCGCTGGGCCAGCCTCAGACACGGACCTCTTGAGTGACCTGCGGAGTCCTGTGCTGGGTTCATTCAGTAAGTTGGGAATTGCTGAAATAATGTGTAATAGTGGCAAACCCTAGAAAATGTAGATCGCCCAAATTTCAACCTCTCTTGTGGTGGGTTTCAAAGATCAAAAAAAAATCCCCAAACCCCTCACCATAACAATGCGCAGTCTCTAAGGGAGGCTCTTCTCTGGATTCTCTTGGATGGATTGATAGATGTAAGAGATGGATTCTCTTCTCTCCCAAACAGTCTTGTTTGGGGTGTGGATTAATAGTTAATCGTCCTGTTTTGTCTTGCATGTTTTTTTGTGTGTTTTTTTGTTTTGTTTTGTTTGTTTGTGGTTTTGTTTGTTTGTTTCTAAATTTGTTTGTTTTTCCATAGTCCAGGAGCTCCAAGTGTCTTCCATGAATACTAAGTTCTTGGTTTTTGCTCAGCAGCTGCCCTTAGTGCTTTTTTTGTTGCAGGTTTTTTTTGGTGGTTTTTCTTTTTGTTTTTGGCTTTTATTGGTTAGTTGTATAATTCACACAGGTCGAATCTCACCTTTTAAAAAAAATCTCTACTGTTACAATAATCTTTCAGTGCATTTGGAATTTTTTTTTTCCCTTGTGTATTTTAAGGTGGTTGCATCTTCCCTCGGTACCGTGTGGGGCTTTAATTAGTGCTTCGTACTTCTTTGGCGAGATGGCTAACGACAGTGTTTTGACAACACAAAACACTGTCCCGCTGTGTGATCCCACTAAAGCAACCCGGCCCAACTAAGTGCACTCGGTGATGATGTAATTTTTGCTTTGCCTCTAATGACTGAGGTTTCAACCCGTTTAGCAATTCTTCGTTCAAAGCGATGCAATTTTCTGCTGGAATATTGTGAATCCCTGTATCAGACCCCGTGAGACTGTACCTCAATACAGCAGGCTCGGCGTCAGATCTTGTTGCTGACACAGTAAATTTGATACAGAAGCGTGATCGTGGCTTCATAGCCTGATTTGGTGAATGTCATTTGCTGCCAAAAATCTATCGGCTCCAGATGTCAAAGGAATTGGTCTTTCTGATACTGGTGCTGAGAACCAGCGTGGCCCAGAGGGCGCTGCTGGAGAGAGGAATAGCTCTTCTGGCTACTAAAACTAGCTCAGTTCTTCACCAGACTGGACAAAATAAATGCAAATATTACTTATTACTCCCTTGTCATCGCTTTAAGGCCAGGTGCAGCTCCAGAGCAGAAGAACCGTGGGTATTAACGTACTCTCTTACAGGTTAATGTCTCTAATTACAGATTTACAGACGCCCCCGTATGTTCCCTGTTGTTAACAATGAAACTTGTAAGTTTTCATTTTGTCACTGTTAAAATGCTTGAAACATTTGAAAGCCTGAGGAAATACAGCTTTTGTAATCTATTCCTGCCCTGAAACATACTTAGAAATGAAGGAGTTGAAAATTATCTGCGTAAACTAAAGCAGGTGATGTAGCGTGTGAGCTTGTGGGGCTGACCGTAGGATTGCAGTTGCCTGCATGGGTGTGAGGACCAGTAGGGTGACAAAGAGGACCAAAGACAGGGTGCTGGGGGCCCTCCAAGCTCTATAAAAGGAGGGTTAAAAGTGGCCTCTGGGAGAGCCAAGGGAGGAACCGTGAGGAGAAAGCTGCAGGAGGATAAGCTGAAGCAGCAGGAGGTTACCCGGCTCTCTCCGACATGGATCAGGCCCATCACTTGCTTCTCCTGGACCCCATCGCGGGTGAGGTGCCCTCCCTGGAGGTGCGGACTGCGTCCGTAGGAGAGCTGGGGCTGTAAATCGGGAGACACTTGTTCAGTGTTATGTTGCGTGGTCAAGGAAAGGCCCTCCTTCAGGGTGAGGGAGAAGATTATTTCTGTCCGTGGGCTTCTGAATCCATATGCAGCTCCCTGAATTGAAGTGTGCATTATTTAACAAAGCATCGGCTGAGAGGCTTTGGGCAATTTTGTGCTGTTTTCATTTAGGTGAACTGGAACGTCCCTTTGCTTGAAAGAACACACGTTTTGGGTACCGTTGCAATTCGGAGTTCATGTCCTGAAGCTGAATGTCCCGGTGTCAATCTGAAGATTCCTACTTCCAACTTACAGGGGAGATGCACGGCCTAGATTTGATTCTCCTTCTTGGGGTGTCCTCCAGGTGCTCCTGGTGCCCCATAGCACTTTGGTTACCCAAGTAGGCACTGAAGCTACCAACTGGAAACTGGAGGGGAAGGCTGAGGAGCTCTTACTGTGGAGCTGTAGATGGGAAACTAAAACGTCAGGAGGCAGAGAGGAAAAAAGGGATGAGTTAAACACAAACAGCAGACATTTTCCAATGTAAGGGGAATAAAATGTTTCAGAATTGACCAGTGCAAAGCCATGAGGGCAAGAGCACTTGGGACACTACAAGAAAGCCATTGACGTTCTGGAGTGGGTCCAGAGGAGGGCAACAAAGCTGGTGAAGGGTCAGGAGACCAAGTCTTACGAGGAGAGGCTGAGGGAGCTGGGGGTGTTCATCCTGGAGGAAAGGAGGCTGAGGGGAGACCTTCTCACTCTCTAAAACTGCCTGAAAGGAGGGTGTACCAAGGGGGGTCAGTCTCTTTTCCCAAGGAACAGACATTGGGACAAGAGGAAATGGCGTCAACTTGCCCCAGGGGAGGTTCAGATTGGATATTAGGAAAAATTTTTTACACGGAAAGGGTTATTAAGCTTTGGAATGGGCTGCCCAGGGAAGTGGTTGAGGCACCATCCCTGGAGGTGTTCAAAAGATGGGTTGACATAGAGCTTAGTGACATGGGTTAGTGATGTTTTTTTATCAGAGTTAGGTTGATGGTTGGACTAGATGATCTTGAAGGTCCCTTCCAACTTGGGCAATTCTATGGTTCTATGATTCTGTGACAGCCGGGTAAAGGCACTGCCACAGTGTCCTTGGGCTGGGGCGATGAGAGCTTACAGAGGTGCTTACAGGGAAGGCTTGGATCCAGGCTATTTCTACGTGGATTTTCTTTTTAAAGACCAACTAGGTTTTTCCTGGGGCAGTGGGGGACAGACAGACTCAACTGTGAACTGAACAGCCCAGGCAGTTATTTGATTTGGTTTCTGCTACAAGGTGGGGATCCTCTTATCCCGTTTCCAGGCGTAGCCTCACGCTCTCAAGCTGAAGTGAGTTATGGCAGGAGGAACCAGGCGGCTGCTGTGGGGCGATGGGCCCTGGAGGGACGAGCAGGTATGACGGTCCCAGGTTGTAGGGGCAGCACTGGGCCTGAGTGGTTAAAGCATTTGTGTTCTGACATTGCTCTTCAGGTTTCTTTACTTTGTTTGGCTCCAAACATTGCTTTTTGCCTTGTGGAGGATGATGTTTCCTTGAAAGGGATGCTTGTCCAGTCGGCCTGGCTTGGTTTGGTGGCTCAGGCTCCAGAAGAGACACTAAAAGTGATATAGTTTGGCACCTTGTGCCCTGCCCCATGCTCTTCTGTCTCAGCCTGCTTAGTGATTGCTGCAGATCTGTGCTGCTCTCTGGGATGGCACAGATACCCCAACACCACCCCTGATGGACACTTAATGGTGGCCATCCTTCTTGCCCCACTCTCAGTATAGCTCTGCCTACAAAATTCCATGGCATTTCTGTTCTGTCCCTCTAACTGCTCTTGTTCCCCTGAAATGCTAAAGGAGATTTGATTGAAAACTTGTAAGAAAAAAAAAGTATTAGCAAACTAGATTTAAACCTTCACTTTTTTTCTGTATTCTTTTTTTTTTCCCCATGGTTGGCTTTGCAAACTAATAATCTTTATTCTCTTGGGCTTGGGGCTGGTCACAAGAGCGTGCATCAAGATATTCAATTATTTAGCGTCCTTTTAAAAGAAAAGGTAATGTATGCGACAGAGATGTAAGATCTGCTCTGGTGACCATCCCTGCAGCTGGGACTTTAAAAGCACATTTTTATCGGGGTGCTCGCTCTTGCGGTGCCACCAGCGCCAGTCTACCCAGAAACCCATTCCCGTGTTTTCTCAGGAGCAGATAAATTGCTTTCGCAGGGAAGCGTTTCGAGCCAACCAAAGGCCTCGTCACCTTCCTCTCCTCACATGAGTTACTGCGATACCTTTCCAAAAACCATTTTTCACTTTCTCGTTATGTTTGACATTCTTGTTTCCCAAGTTTGAAGACGTGTCCGTGGCTGACCTCCTGGGCACACTTCCTTTTAGGGACAGATTTCGGTGTAGCATCTTACCCGGTTTTATTTTGATCTGTTCCTCTCCCCATAATCTCTGGCAGAAAGGAGAACCTAATTTGAAGTTCAACGTTCAAAACATAGTAAATAATTGATAAATGCCATGCAGGAAAGTATTGTAAATTATTTTAATCTTAAATTTATCTTAACTTAATCTGGATGGGGCTTTGAGCAACCTGTGAGTGAGAGGTGTCCCTGCCCGTGGCAGGGGGGTTGGAACTCGATGATCTCCAAGGTCCCTTCCAACCCAAACCATTCTATGATTCTAAGTAATTTTGTTGACTGTGGTAGGGAATGCGGATGGTGAGAGACCTCCTCAGAAGTGGTCACGGTAACCGCAGCAAACAGTGATAATTGGGCTTGGGCGTATTTCCTCAGAGCTGGCAAACCAGAGGAGTTGACTCTCCTTTATGGATACAGATCTCTCAGTAAATACAGTAGATAAAAGTACAATTCTCTTGTGAAAACAAAACAAGAAACCAAACCAGATTGACTAACATGGTTTTCTATCAGGAGTCAGAAAGTTTGGGTTTTATGGGTTTTTTTCTTTTCTTTTTTTAATTTTTTCTTTTATTCCCAGTATAAGACTCGGACCTAATTGAGCTGTGCTTACATCTACATTGTTTTGATTTATATGGGATTCTGCTGGGTTCTGAAACCCGGGTGCTGAGCGCACTGTTCAGGACATTGTGCAAGGCATTTGGATAAAAAGTTCTCAGCTTGTGTTTGTTTAGAGTGATATCAGACGTTAAGAGTTTCCCCCTGATGCTGACTCCTTTGCCAAAAGCTCAGAAATTGGAGATCACCCTGTGTTTCACGTGGATCGGAGGACAGGACCCAAGCTTGGTTCTACTTCTTACTTTATTTCTGTCGCAGGCTCACTCGGGGAACCAAAAGAAAGGTTTCTCCATTTGTAAAACATGGACCCAGAAACATCTGTCCTGGAAAAAGTGTGCTTCCAGCAGGATTACTGAAAACATTGTCCCATTATTACCGCGGTGGTGCTTTCTGAGTGTTTGGGTGTACGGATGTGCTGGTGGTCTCCTATACGGATGTGCTGATGGTTGCCCTGTGGTGCATCAGCTGTGGCATCCCAAGTGCGTTTCCCTTCTCTTTAGCCTTGTCCCTGAAGTACCTGCTGGTACCTCCAGTTTGCCGTTCCATTATCCCTCCCATAAACGGTCTTTGCTGGTGCATTTCTCTTTTTTCTCTCCCTCTTGCCAGATTATCCCACAGGCCCACAGCTCTGGGATAAGCAAGAGGCCAGAGGATGTGGTGTAGAAACTTTTGAGCCCTTTTGAGGTCAAGAACCAATTGTTGACTTGCTCAGTTGTTCACAGAATCATGGAATCGTTTAGGTTGGAAAAGACGCATGGGATCATCAAGTCCAACCATCAACCCTACTCTCCCATCTGTAAAACGGTAGTGGTGACACCGAGCACTTTAATTTTAGATTTCCCTTATTTTTGTTGTTGTTTGGTTTTTTTAAATATTTGTTGACAGCTGTTTTCTTTGGCCAGTGTTCTTAACACTTTGTTCCTCCACGAAGGAAGAAGCCCAAGTGTCTTCTGTGTGTGGACTTCTCCCTCTCCACACGGGTGGCAGCGGAAGCCGTGCTGACCCCACCGCTCGGTGAGAAGGCAGCTGGGAATTTGTACATGGAAGGAGTGAGTGAAACGATGGAACGGTGGCTTTTTGCATTTACCCAGTTTTACATTAACGAATGCTGTTTCGGAGGAGATGAAAATCTTTCTAATGGAGATCTAATTGCGACATGTGGCGCAGCAGAAGGCGGTTTCCCGGAACGGAATTAGATCCGACCGTTGGGGTTTAACACTCCCTGTTTTGCCAGAAGTGCCGTAAGATTATTAAGGCATCACAACCTCATTTAGTTGCTTTGTAAATCTGCTCTAATACGTGTCTCTCACCCTTCCTGCTGATGAGGCCGTTGCGTAACAGGCGTTGAAGGCCAGACCTTGCGTGGCTTCAGTGCCTGGGAGGCCATGCCCGGAGATGCCGGTGAGCCCCGGTGGGAATGTCGGCTGCGCTTTCCCTCTTGAGATGATTTGTAAAACTTGCCTTTGGGCTGTGGGTACCACCCCTGGGCGCACAGGGAGGGACTCGAAAGCTTACTGTGCCCTGTTACGGCTTGAAACACTCCTGCTTTTGGGGAGCCCCATTGACAATTCTCTTGACGAGGGGCGTCACTCAACCCTTTCTTCTCCTGTGCCTAAATTTTGGTTGCTCGTGGAAGCGTGTGTGCCTGCAGTGAGGAAGGCGTTTCCTGCTTTCATTAACTCTTTCCATTAAATTAAGGGGTTTTCTCCGAGCAGGAGCGGTCATTGATCCAACTTTAATCAAAAGAGGGATTTAGGCGATGAGGGAGAACTCTTGCCAAGCTTTTTGGAGGGATGAACGGGAGATGGGGAACGCTTTTTGAGTGCTAGGTAAACTGAGTGTGATTGGAGAATGCCTTAAAAACCCAACAAAAGTTTGGCTGTCAAAGGGCGCTCCAAGGAACCCTCTCCTGCGATGCCTGCTGGTCCCTGGAGGTGTTTACACCGGTGGATTTCCTGGTTGGGGTGGACACCGTCTGGATTTCAGTGGCAGTGACGTGGTTATTTCGGGGTGTGACGAAATTTGTTGAGTTCGATCTCTAAGGTTACCTTTTTAGGCCAGTTTTCAAAGTTATTTATGTGATTGAAAGTAGGTGCCTTTTCTGCCATGTTTGTGTGGCGGTGGGGTTTTTTTGTTTGTTATTTTTAATTTTAATTTCCACCTCTAATGAAATCAAAGCCGGAAATATTTTCCTCATTTTAACGGAGGGAGAAATGCTTCACCTGTTTAGATCTTGTCCACCTGCACCTTTAGCTTCACCCATCTCCTCCCTCCAAGCCCAGGCTCTGGCTGGGAGCGGTGCAGGGCTCATTTGTTGAAGCGTTTAGATCTTGGCTCCCACCGAATAAAACCCCAAAACCCCAGCAGTTCAAAGTGGCTGAATTCCCCTGGTCATCCGTGAAAACTGCAGAAACGGCCCAAAATACTTGGGTTTTTTAAGCCCTTTCTCAGTTCCGTTCCTTTGCTTCGTCAGTAACTGGAAAATAAGTATCTTTAGACAAAATCAGAGCATCATTTATTTTGCGTTTGCTTCTTTATTCTACAACACAAGCAACATAAATAGTTTATAATTTTGTTTGTTTGTTTTAAAATATTTCCATTTCAGAATTCAGTCAGAATAAAATATACACAAAATACAATTTGCAAGCCAGCCGACAGTGACTGCCCGACCACTGGACACCCAAGGAGCAAACAAAGCAGCGCGACAGGACGCGGGGGGGACAACGGGGAGGTGTTTTTCTGCGGAAGAGCAGGACGGCGGAGGAAGGGAGCGTGGCTGAGGCGGGGGGAACCGCAGCTGGGTGTGAACGCGATAGAAGGTAAACTCAACGTTAAAGCGATTTACAGTCCTCTCTTAAAAACCAGTAGTGGCTCCTCCTGAATATACAGCTAGAGAGAGAGAGAGAGGGATGGAGTCCCAGGGATCGTGTTTTCTGGGGGAAAATGCTTCCTTATGGCAGCCATCGTCATGGAAATAAAATTTGATTTTATTTATTTATTTATTGAGCAGGAAAGGATTAGATCTTTGGCAAAACGGAGCGTAAGCTCCCTTTGGCTTGCTTCCAGCGTTCGGTTCTGGTTGAAGGGCCCAGGGAAATAGGGTTGCAGTCTCACAAATATTGACAAAAAGGGGGTGGGGGAGAGAAGAGAAAAGTGGGAGAGACTGAAACAAGGTGCTCACTGTTGTCACTGGGTACTTTCCAATCTCTCGCTCCCATCTGCTCCAGCGAGCAGCCTGCGGGACAGGGCTCTGCCCTTCCTGGCTGCTCTCCCTTGGGTGTCCCTTATTTTTGTGATATGGGGTTGGAAGGGACCTCTGGAGATCATCTAGTCCAACCCCCCTCCCAAAGCAGGTCCACCCAGAGCAGGTTGCACAGGAACGTGTCCAGGTGGGTTTTGAACATCTCCAGAGACGGAGACTCCACCACCTCCCTGGGCAGCCTGTTCCAGGGCTCTGCCACCCTCCAAAGTGAAGAACTTCCTCCTCGTGTTTGGATGGAACTTATGTACAAGTCTGTGCCCGTTACTTCTTGTCCTATCCCTGGGCACCACTGCAAAAAGACTGGCCCCATCCTCCTGACACCTGGAAGGTATCCAACTACCTTTTGAAAAGCGGGATGTTGTGGTAAAAGGGTTGAATTAGATCCTGTTGCCATGTTTCTTAACAAAAAAATGACCGCTGTAAACTCAGTTCCCCGATTCAATGTGGCAGTGGAGACTGTGCAAACCTCAACTGGTGAATTTTCCAAAAATAAAGAGAATTTGAGGGGGTCTGGTCCCACAGGAGAGATCATTATTGCATTAATCCAGGATCATACAGAATTAGGGCATTCCTTCTTCCCTCTGCATTTAGTTCTTAGCTTGGAGACCTCTGAGCACTAAGTGAAAAAAATGATGCTTCCTTATACCATATACTTTTTTTATTTTTAGATAGCTGGCACTCCATCTTTGGCCAAAGCTGTATGATGTGATACAGTTAGTGTCACATATAAAATATCTTTTCTGAGGGGGATTAGTGGAAACAACAGAAAGAGGAGCTACACCTTCTTCCTTGCAGCTGTGCAACCTCCTGGAGTCCCTGGTGAGGGCTGCTGAGAGACCCTTCCATCCTGTCCCTACAGAAACTCTACTTAAAATAGGGAATTTCAGTGCAGAGGGATCTCTGGCTGCCGGATGCCGTTATCTACATTGCATAAAATCCAACATTTGTGCTTCTGTGCTACGGTAACGTGGTCCTTTTGTACTAAAAAAGAAAAGAAAATTTCCTTTCTCTCTTTTTTTTTTTTTTTTNNNNTTCCTTTTTTTTTTTTTTTTTTTTTTTTTTTTAAATGTATGGTATTGCATTATTTCTTCAAACAATTGTGGAATGATCAGAAATTGAAAAAGGAAAAAAAAAAACAAACCCTAACTGTATTTCATATCCTGTGCCATGATTAGCATTGTACGCAGCTCTTCCCAGAAATGCCTGTCACCAGAGAAATGAGTAAATAGCTTGCTTTTAAGCATAATCTTAGCACATCCCCCCAAAAGCAAGGGCAAGGGACAAAAGGACTTAACTTTCTTTTTGGTGAATTAAAAACAAGGCATCACTTAAGTAATGGCCTTTCTTGAATTGATTGCTAAAGGTGAAGACAGCCAAACCACACGCTCACTTTTTGAATAAGCTTTTAGACAGATGAACTAGGTAGAGATAAATTTACTTTGGCTGGCTGTGCTCAGCCTCCTACGTGTTTCAACTGGATCCGTGCAGGAGGGAAGGCTCTAGTTTTGGGGCGCTGGGATGGATGGGAATATGTGCTGGTTCTTGTGGCTTTTGCAAGCAGGAGGTGTGTAGAGGACAGCAGCAGAGAGGGTGACACCAGGAACTGTATGGGACTATCCCTTTCCTGAGAGCTTGCAAACCTGTACGTGGGGCTTGAAGAGTTCAAGGACAGAGTCCTGAGTATTAAAGATCTCCAGGTGTGTCAAAGATCTCCAGGTATGTAAAAGATCTCCAGGTATGTAAATCGCATTGATTTCGACAGCTCGGGCACTCTCACTGCGCAACCTGTGAGAGAGGTACAAAGTGCAGGCAGCACATGGAGCTGGACCTAGAATCATGGAATGGTTTGGGTTGGAAGGGACCTTAAAGATCATGGAGTTCCAACCCCCTGCCCTGGGCAAGGGGAAAAGCCACTGTGGTGTGGTCCAGCTGGACACGGCTGGGGTGTTCAGAGTTGGGGAGTCCCCTTCTGAAGCTTAGGACAGGCTGGTGCCAGTACCCTTTTGCTGGGACTGTCCTGGCAGACTCCTCCTTGGGGCTAAAAGCTTGCTTTAGGAGGCTGAAGGCAGAAACCGACTGCGTGGGTCTATGAAAGAGTGACTTCACATGGTTACTGCTGTTCTTTGGGGCTTGCTGACATCTATGGCTAAACTAGCAAAAACAAAATAGCTGAGAATCTGATGAACCAACTCCATTTTTTATTTACTTATATTTTGGAGGTGCATCAGAAAGCTTCTGCAGCTCAGATGAGTGGTTCCTGAGGTGGCCATGGGCTGCTCTCCTCAAATGCTTACCATTTTACATAGAAGGAGAAGGAAGAGCAGCACACGCTAAGCTTTGCTTGTGTGAAGCCTGCTGCTTCAAACATTCCTTCACCCCCATCCTTTTAAAATACATTTCTGGAATTGCTCCAAGCGACTCTTACGGAAGGGTGTTAATGAGTAGAGGCACTGAGGGTGACAATGGGCACTTCGTGCATAATTTGGACGGCAAAGATTAAAGTAGGGCAACAGCGATACAGAAAACTTCCTCCTACTCATTTTTAGTATTATGGTAGTTGTAGTGTAAAAAGTTGAAATGAAATGGTATTTTGGGTCAAGACAGTGGCTAATCAAATAACACCGGGCTGTGCTGTGTTTGTGGGCTTGAGGAGGGTGGTGGAGGAACACTGTCACTCCTAGAGCTTTTCTTTCTGTTTTACAGCAAGGTATGTGCATTGCAACCACAGCACATAACCACAGCCTTTCCTGGATGCTGGGCCCTCTTCCAGAGTCCTGAGTGATTCCACTGGTATGGCTATCATTTTTATTTCTCCAACATAATTTAAGGGTTTTGCTTTAGTTTTAGATTAGGCTAACAAGGATCTGCATCCGTTCAATGTATGTATAGATTCATAGATTCATAGATTCATAGATTGGTCCAGGCCGGAAGGGACCTCCAAAGGTCATCTAGTCCGACCTCCCCGCAGTCAGCAGGGACACCCCCAACTAGACCAGGTTGCCCAGGGCTTCGTCGAGCTTCACCTTGAATATCTCAAGGGAAGGGGCCTCAACCACCTCCCTGGGCAACCTGTTCCAGTGCTCCACCACCCTCATGGTAAAGAATTTTTTCCTAATATCCAATCTAAATCTCCCCTTCTCCAACTTAAAACCATTGCCATATAATGAAAACCAGCAGAGCTTTGCATACAATTAATCATTCTGATTTCTGTTGTTGCCTAGTTAATGTATTGCTTTAAAAGCAGTTCTGTACAGATGCCCAATAAAAGGATTAACAAAAATATAACCACCTTTCTACTATACCTAAAGATGTGTAAGAAAGTCATGGCAACAGCAATCAAACCATGCCACTACTCTCCCATATACCAAGGGCCAATCTCACCTGTCCCCAGGGAAGTATTAAGATTGTTGGGGGAAAATTGATAAAATTGCTAATTTACTTGTTTAAATGGTCAATGTAGGTGGTCAGAAAGAGTTGGCTTATAAGGAATTTTTATGTCCTTGAAACACTTCAGCAAAGGGAAGTTTTGAAAGAGGGGGAAACAGTGTGACTGATGCTACAGAAAATCATGGGACGAATATTCCCTGCACAAGTCCAGCAGGTGACAGATGGGAAGTGGGCAATGGAGGGAAAAAGCAGGAGGACAGGGGCAGACTCTTTGTGAACACATCGGATGGGGCGATGGCTCCTGGCTTCCTCTGTTTTTCTATATTTAAGATGCTAAAAGCTGTTAGTTGGGCAAAATCCAGGCCTGATATAAAGAGATGCTGGTTTTGAGGGTGCTTTGGAGGTGGGACTGAAGCTGTATATTTAGTCGGTGCGCACGTTTTATAAGCCTTGGGAGAACATCATGAAGGGGTCACCTAAGATTAAACCAACTTATTTTCAACAAATCATTTCAACTTCAAATCGTGCAGTATGGGAGCGCGAGGTGGAATGTCCCAGGGGCTGTGACAACCTGTGCAGGGAGGTAACCCTTTGCTGTGTCTAGTGTGAACAGCACCGCGGGTGAGTTTGACAAGACAAAAGTCAATCCCTCCCCTTCTTCCCCCCACCCTTAATAACATCAGCAAATTGTGGTAGTGCCTGCAGGAGTGCTGCACGGAGGGGGACGTACCTCCAGGAGGGTCCGTCCCCTTCTATTTACAGCAGCAGACAAGAAAAGGGAGAGAACCAGCAAACATTCCTTCCTTTCAGACTATTTTCCATCTCGGTTCAGCTCACCGTGGAGTGATCAGCTAAGTTTAACAAAGGTGATCAGGGTGCTCCTGGCTACAGCAGCTCTGTATAAGCAAATATCTAAATTTCCAGTAGAAGCATAAGCTAACTGGGCTGCAGCACTGCTTAAACTGGAACGCTTTATCTCTACTTGTTTTGTTGGATGCTGGATATTGGCACATGCTGGTATTTGCTCTGTGGTGTGTCTTTCCCCCCCCACGGCCCCAGCTTCACTGGAAACAGCAAAACAAACTTCTCTTGTTGCCCTCGGGGGGTGTGAATTAGACACATGGACAAAGGATCAGCTGTAGGCATAGCTGAAGAGGCAGCCAGGGTGGTGGTGCAGAGAGGGCAGCGTGACAGTGCCACCTCTCTTCAAGCAATACTCCACAAGAGCAACGACAGGATGAATAGTCTGTGCTTGGTTCACCAGTTTTACACCTGGGACATTTTAATAGTCACTTATTAGCTACCCCAAATGTGACCAGACTTTAAAAGCTCTTCTCAGAGCAAAATAAATTTCCACTTTCTCTAGTGAGTGAGGCGTATAGCTACTGCAATAGTATTTTATTTGGTTTTCCTCTCTCATGCTAATTTCAGAAGGGAAAAAAATTATCCCAAACAAGTGTCACCTTTTCGCTTGTCCTGTAGCCCCACCTTCTTCCTGGCTTTTATTTATTTATTTTTTTAAAGTTACATAGGCTTACTGGCCTGGTTTCGACAGTTGCATTCACAGCTCATTGCAAGTGTGGGATTGCTGCTGGAGTTTATCGTGGCTCCCACTGTTGCAAATTTGAATTAAAATGAAGGCTACTGAACTGTATCATCACCCCTTTAGGTACCACCCTGATCTACTGGCAGTTTCTGGGTTCTAGGGCCAGACCCCCCCCTTGGACACACTCATGAGTGAGGGACACAGTCTGACGTGGATAGAGGATACACATCGACAAGCTCATTGATTCTTAATTTATCACCAACAAACAGGCAATTAACGAACCTCAAATACTTCTTTGCTGTATACCTTGGATGTCTGCTCCCCTGGGCAACGGGAGCACGGGTAGGTTTAAACGATGATATCGTAAACTCGTCCCACTCTTCCCAGCCATTCCCGCACCGCCTGGCGGACCCGGATATCCGTGACGTGGCAGGTGAGCTGGCTGATGCAGGGGAACACCGCCGGCTGCAGGGCTGTGAACGTCGGGTCTGGCAGGGCCTGAATCTGGTTGAGAACTGTCAGCACCATGTTGGTCCAGGCCTACAAACACATGGGACACAACAAAAAGACTCTTTAGAAGATCCTTCTAAATAGAGGAGCCCATCGCTTGAGGCAGAAAATAAGGTATCTGGTGGCTGCAGCCTCATGAAGAGAGCTGAGTAACGCCGGTGTATTTATTTAATGTTCACTGTGTCTTCCTAATTCACATTCAGTACCATAAGGGGAGGGACTCTTGATCAGGCAGGGGAGTGACAGGATGAGGGGTAACAGTTTTAAACTGAAAGAGGGGAGATTTAGATTAGATCTCAGAAGAAATTCTTTCCTGTGAGGGTGATGAGACACTGGAAGAGGTTGCCCAGAGAAGCTGTGGCTGCCCCATCCCTGGAGGGGTTCAAGGCCAGGCTGGATGGGGCTTGGAGCAACCTGGTCTGGTGGGAGGTGTCCCTGCCCAGGGCAGGGGGTTGGAACTGGATGACCTTTAAGGTCCCTTCCAACCCAAACCATGCTATGATTCTCAGCCATTGTTTTACTTTGTGTTGCAGGTATCACCTTCCCCCTTCATCACCTTTTATTTCATCCCACAGTGAACAAAGACTTTCACCCATTTGTTCACTTGGAGATGCAAGCAGCAAGTTTCTATTTAGCAACAGAGCCCACCATTTCTGCTGTGGAATTAACAAAAAAAGCCCCTTCTTAAGTACAAAAGCATTGTGAAAAGAAGCATCAGATTTTCAAAAGCCCTTAAGTGGGCTAGAGCTCTTAGCAGTAAGCGGTGAGTTCATCGTAGGGTGTTAGTTCTTAGGACTAAGTGCAGCTTTGGCCCCGGTCAGAGAAACACTCTTGAAAGCTGTGTATGCCTGAGAACACTTCCCCAAAGACTGATTTTCTTTTGGTAGGGCAGAATCAGGCTTGTATCAGTGCCAGCTGCTGAAATATTTAGTCCTCATCAACATGATTTCTTCATGTAACAAAGACATTTAATGAAGAGATTATAATCATTACAACCGCAATAGAAAAAAAATAAATATTTGTAGGTATGTTCTAAATTATTGCTATATAATTATTAGCATTCTACAAATATGTCCTACCTGTATCTGGGCCTCGGCATCCCTAACAGACGTGTTCAGGGAGCTGACTGTGGATCCCGAGCGCGGTCTCTTCTCTTGTCTCAAGATCTCTGGACCAGCACTGAATGAGTGCCTCATTTGACCTTGGTCTATCAGATGTTGTGGCCGCTGGAGTATGGGTGAGTCTGGCCCTCTTGAACCCAGGAGCTCCCCTTTCTTTTCTGCTTTGACCTCTTTGGTGAAGGATGTCATGGACTGTTGCTGCTTTCTTTTCTTGTACTCTGTCATGAGCTTGGAGATAGTTTTGTCAGTGGCTATGGTGTAGATCTTGTTGCCAGCACTCTCCCACCATTCTTTTTTCCTCGTTTGCTCTTTTTTCTCTGATTTAGGACTTAGGGGTGGGGGTAGCAGCAACATTTCTCCACTCCCTCCTCGGGGTGTCAGGCTCTCTCCCAGTTGGTCCCTGATTTGACTCCGGTCATCTTCTGACGGTGTGTCTTTTCCAGATTGCCCTCCGGTCGACGGGGTGGAGGTTTCTGAGTAAAAGGATGGTAAAATGAAGAAAGGGTCACCTCTGAACACTGGAGGCTCCTCTACGCTATTCTCCAGGTCCAGATGCATCTGGATATAGTTGTTGCAAAGTTCCATACAGAGCTTATGAAGCCGCTTGATCAGCCATCCCCAGTCGGCGTTGCTGACAGGCTGCACGCTCAGGGATGGTATTCGAGCCCTCCACTGTCTCTTCTCCTTCCCTCGTGGGGGACTGACCTGGGCAGTTTCTTCAAAAATGTCTTCGTCTTCTGAAGAACACTGCTGTGACGAGTCCGTGCTTCTCTCATCGTCTTCAAAGAGGATCTTCTTCACTTGCTCTGCAGTGATGTTCTCCTGGTTTGTCAGGATTGCGCAAACCAAGGCATGGAAGTAGATGTTGAAGCTCATTGCTGACTGGCGATACAAGTTGGCAGCTCCGCTAATGCCAGACACTTTTTTCAGCAGACACTTCAACCCAGGCCTGGTGTCAAACTCCCTGGCTGTTCTGTAGGAGTCCAGCAGTAAGTCAAAGATGACAGCCAGGTTTTGCATGGAGATGTACCTGAGAAAACCAGCCAACTTGTTTTCTGGTACTTGTATCGTCATTTTCTCCTCCAAGTTAGAAGGGCCTTTCACAAATTCTTCCAGTAAGATGTCATATAAATTCTGGAGCAGTACTTGGTGGGACAGCAAGCTCACCACTATCGTCCTGAAAGGAATACTTGGTAAAACCAAGGAAAAGGAAGGAAAAAAGTAAAATTAAATTAAAATGGTGCATCGTGCTTTTATGAGAAGTTCAGGACTACTTCATATTTTAGAATCTAAAGTGAAAGATGCAAATGAAATGCCAAATTTTCAGAGCCTTGTTACTAAGAAATGTAGGAAGATAGAATTATCTAGGATGGTCTTTCAACTACTCTTTCAAATGCTTTCTTAGAAGGGAAGATACTTAATATTGGTTAAGAAAAATAACTGCCCACAGCAAGCACACTAAGGGCAGTAGTGCACAGGTGCTATTAAAGCTCTAATAGAACTTTTTTCCCTTTCTCCAGAGATGTCTAATACTGGGGGATTCTCTGTTTCAATCTCACGACAGCTGCAAATACGCTCAGTATTTCAGCCTGCTATATCTGAGGAATTTGTTAACACACAAGTTATGCAGCACTTCTGCCGTTGGTCCTTGACTATATTTTCTATTTTTGTTGCTGAACTTTGGCTAAGTTGAAGTACCCTTAAAATTCCTCCACCGGCATTTCAGCAAACCTTAACTTTGCCATGACAAATTGAGGCCCAAACTAATTTTAACACTCTCTTTCCATTTCCACTAACGCCAGGAGTAAAAAGAAAACAAAAAGCCAACCAATAAAAAAAGATAAAAATAAAAATCTACGGCAACATCAGCAGTGCAATGGGGCATGCAAAGAAGCTTGAAGTCTTGCTGAAGGTACGTTTCACTGATTGTTCTTAAGACTTCAACTTTTGAGAGCCTCACGTGGAATTATCTGTTCCTAACCCTGTTTCTCACACGTGATACTGGGTGATCCTTGGCTGTGCTCCTGTTGGAGAGATGCTGCGAGTTGTTCTAGGTCTCCCTGATTGTTGACCCCCGGCCAAAGTTTTCGGGTCATTCACTAGTAAATAACACCGAGAGGCTGCCAGGGAAGGGAGGCTTAGGAAGAAAGGCGGGGGGACAGGATCGTTGGATTTAAAATTATAAGCTGTGAAACCGATTTTAAGGCATTTAAAAAAAAAAAGGTCTTCACATAAGGTTACAGCAGCGATGTTATAAATGAAGCTGATGCTCTGGTACACATTGTAATGCTTGTTCTGATTTAGGGAACTATGATGGGTCACATTTTAATTAGCACTGCTGTCTAGTGAGGAAGAGATTTTTCAGTTTGCTTGCAATACTGAAGTTTTAGGTCTAAGTCAAAGTAAATCTTCATGTAACGAGATGTTCAGTTGTAGGCCTTTAATATTTTTGTTGCAAAAATTATTCTACTTTCATGAAACAACTTTCAAAAGTGTTTTCAAAATACCAAAAAGTCTATTTTTTTTTTTTGAGAAATCATATCAAAACTCTATTTTGAGAATGCGACACTTGAAAAAAAAAAAACAAAACAGAAAAACACATATTTTAACTCTCAAAATTTTGCCTTATGTTAATTTACTTATAAAAGCACACAAAAGGTCCTGAGTTAAAAAAAAAAGACCCACAAAAAACCAAACCTCCTGAGGCTTTTGAGGGATTACCGTATGCTTTGCCATGTAGAAGCTATAGGTCAATCAAAACCGTGCTTCCAGGGTTAATTTACCTATGATAGCTCCCTTACCATGACACAGCTGTCTGTGATGATATATCAGTAATATTTAATACTCTTATTATCTGCTAGTGCTAAAATTGTGGTGATTAACACATACACTGGAGCTCTTTATGGGGAAGCAGTTTTCTGCTGTAAAAATCATTAGAGGCTGTGACTCAGAAAAGCTCTGAAGTGCATGTTTAAAGTTAAATGAGTGTTTGCATTGATTTCAAGAGACTAATCCTGTTCCAAAAGCAGGATCAGAATGGAGATCTGCTTTTGCTTCTAATAGCCAAAAAGTCAATTTCCAAGGACAGTTTAAAATACTGCTCAATTCCGAAAGAAACCAGTACAGAGGTGAAAGAGCTGTAGGTGAGCTATAGGTGAAAACACAAGACACCAAAGCTGGTTAAGGACAGTATTTTCTTATGCTGCCCAAAGTTTTGAACTGAAATATATCATTACTTTTTAGGAAGAAGAAAAGCTCCCTTACCCCAGCTTCCTGTGAAACGAGGCGGCATTAAGGAAACAAAAGCAAAAAGGGAGAAGAGAAACCCCACTAAGGTTAAAGTAAAACTTTTGGAAGGCCACAGTTAGTAGCATGCAAGACTGGCATATTACTGCACTGCTGTAGCAAATAATATGAAAAACAGTGGCATGGTCAAATTTTGAGCCCTGTTTTGGTGAAAAATGAGCATCGCCGGGGTTACATCGGCACGTACACTTTTTGCAGTTGTTTAGACAAAGCGCAGTGTGAGAGCATTCAGAGTTTGTGTTAATTGCAAGCTTTACTCATTTATTTGTTCAAAGACAAGCAGCCTGTTAGATTGCACGGCCTTTCGTCGCCATGAGAGGGGAGCGCTCCCACTCTCTTGCTTTGCATTCATTATAACAAGAAGAATGATCTGCCAACCTTTGGAGAGAGCAGCTATTTTCCCACCAAGAAGGAAGGGTTTAGACCGTGATCTCAACCTTTCTTCGTCTCTGCGCGGGGCCCTGTTCTCTGAAGGTTGAGGCAACAAACAGAGCACCCGCTCTTGGGGGAAACTTCTGTGAATAAAGACATCTTGCATGGTCTTTCTTCCTGCCCATCCAAAGAAGGACCATCGTATTCTGGCTCCTCGTTGCAAGAAATAGTTTAGTTTGGAATGAGAATGCCTGAAGTGGTACAGAAGCAGGTTTGGTATCTAGTAAAAGACAATCAATTTCATGCCGTGTATCACACACCTTGCAATACCAACACAAACCCTGAATGCAGAACTCCAGTTCTTGGCCCTATTGACGTTAAAGCCATTGTTTAAACAACCAAGTGCAAGCAAAAAGAAATATTCTTTGACAGGATCAGACTGTCATGGAAATGCATGAGTTTCTGAGGTGGTAACGTATAGAAGGACTTCCACAAAAAAATAAATTGCCAAGCAAAACCAATGTTCCCTAAATCAGTATGTTGACAGTTTCGCAGCTTTGGATGTGGTCTCTTCAATTTACACTGCTCCAGTTTATCCATTAACTTTTTCTACCTCCTTAATCCAGTAATATCAAAGTTAAAAGACCATTAGTGAAGCAGACATTGCTTCATTTGCAAAGGTATCACTACAAACATAACAGTACTTCCAGAGCTTTCTTCAAACTGGTATTTTTAACTTTACTTCTTAAAGAAAAGAATTTCAATATTGGAAAAATTTCCCTAGTATTTCCTATAAGAATTGTTTTCTTCATTTCATCTGCATTTTCTCTACTTGAAGGCTTTGTGTGACTTATGTATACTTCAGATGTTTGTAACCTGACAGCTTTTACTGTCTATTAGAAGCGTTTTCCTTCTTTAGCTTTCTAAAGGCTGCATTATAGACCCTGGCACAGGCTTGTCTATAACTAACAGCTCTTGCACGTGCCTGCTCACCCGTGTGTGATCATGGAAACATTTGGAGCACAGACAGTAGTAAACTATTGTCTCCTGTGTCCCAAAACTTAATTTTTATTTGACCTATGGAGAGGCATGGTTTGCCAGGCTCTGTTCGTACCTCTGCCAGCCTGACAATATTTTTACCTCGCTTTTAATGGCATAATATTTTCCTGAGGAGATATTTTACCTTCTCTGGGTATGCCCGTTTGGTTTCTTATCTGATGGCAGGTCAATGATGAGCACACACGACTGGGCATGTTCAAACCCTTCCTTGTTGCTAGGGGTCTTTGGGGAGCATTGAGTCTCCAGCATGAAGACCTAGAAAAAAACAAGTTACGTAAAACAATGAGTTTAGCACTTGCACTGCGTCCTTGGGGGAGCTGAGAATGAATAGGATTTCCTGCATTGTGAAAGATCTGTGGTGATGCTTTACTTTACAGTGATGGAGACAACGCAAGGTATCCCCCCGGGCAGACCTTCCCTGGAGTATCCTGCTTTGGTAAAACAGGCTCAGAGCCACGAACTACCTCCAGACACCCAGCAGAGCAAGGACAAAGGATGGACATCTTTTTCTTTGAACTTGTGCAAGGCATAGCACCAAATGCCAAAACAAGCTTTCTGCTGTCTGTATGCTACTATCAGAAAACATCGTGTACAGTGGAGACAAGGATCTGTTTGCATAGTTAGCCTGTTGTACCTAAAGAAGTTGGCTGTTGGAAGGATTATTTTCAGCCATAAAGATACAACGGACACCCAACTTGCAAGTCTTTGAGTGAGAAATGGGGAAACTGCTCTCAGTTGCTGTAGCTTTGTTTTGTGTCGTAGCAGTTGTGTCAAATCCCCCCTGAGGACTCAAGCAAGTGCCACCGATAGTCTACAAGAAAAGTACAAATGACACATTCCCTGCCTTCTTGGGTTCTGCATCTTTAAAACGTTTTTTTTACTATTCAAGGTCTGCCACTGCCCTGTTACTTGTGATCACAGACCCTGGTCTGTGTGTCTCAGATTTTCAAGCAGAATCGGGGAATGATTAATCAAGTCAGAAATTGACACCAAACATCTGTTGGCTCTTTGAATCCAGCTGCTTTCCCAAGCTGGAACTGTCATACGGTATTTACAGTTTTATGGTACCCTGCAGGTCATTAGGTTCAGTCTGCTGTAGTTCACACAACTTGCTTCATGTAATCACTTTCATGAAATGAACAACCTCCGTTGTAGTCAAAAGGACCCCGAGAAGGTTGTCTCCACGCTTGCTCTGCTGACTAGGGATTAGTGGTGAGATTTAAATCATTTGTTAAGTGTCAGTATCATCCTCTAGTTCTCAGTAACTCTTTTTCTTCTCTGCAATCTCTAACCAGGTATTTATAGAGAAAAAAAAAATCTGCATTCCCCTTTAAACTCTGCTTTGATAGGTTTGAAGGAATCTTGTTTTCTAGCTTCATTTTTTGCCCTCTGAAGTTATCATTCTTTAACAGAGTAATTAAAAACATCTATGAGATTCTTGATGAGGATTCATAGCGCCATTAATATTTCCTCTTCTCTATCAGAAACGTTTCCACTGATGTGTGCTAGGATTGCCTTTTTTAAAGATACATTTCCCAACAGGCTCATGGTCAGTCCTCCCCAGGAATTGCATCTTCCCGCACCGTTCCTAATTCCTACTTACAGGGGGGCACTTTTATGGGGTATTTTTCCTAGTTTTTTTTTTTTTTTCTCAGTACTACTGTTAGACAGTTGTTAGTCTGGTGACGAGGAAGTCTTTGCCCATAGGGCTTGTGAGGAAGCCGGTGGTAAACATGTAGTTTCATAAAGAAAAGGCCCAAGTTTAAAAGATTCTCAGGCTTCCCCGGAAAGGTCACGCAGTACCTGTTGTGCCATGGCTCTGATTCTCCAGTATTCGGCTTCAGCGCTTGGCGAGAGGGAGGGGGCTGCCACCTTCACTTCACAGGCATCTCCACTAAAGCTTTCGGAACCACTGTGGAAATAGCCCAACAGGTTCTATAGAGAGACACAACATCAGACTTTCACTGTGCGTTAACTGAAGTCAGCGACTGTAGCGTTGTCCGGCCTGTTCACGTGGAATACAAGATTCGGAGTGACCTGTCTTGTTACCATCAGTTGGTGACCTGCTCTTTAACATTTGACGAGTTTGATGCAAAAGCATTACAACTTCTTATGTAGTCTGGCCTGCAATGACTTAACAGGATTTTTTTGTTACAAGAAAGATAGTGAGGTGAGAGATAAACCTATATGGAGCACGCAGCTATAGGATCA
The DNA here is from genome assembly GCA_013399435.1 of Arenaria interpres. Classification (NCBI taxonomy): domain Eukaryota; kingdom Metazoa; phylum Chordata; class Aves; order Charadriiformes; family Scolopacidae; genus Arenaria; species Arenaria interpres. The sequence continues at coordinate 154,627 of VXAK01002909.1, read as the reverse complement.
CGTAAGGAGCTTTGTCTTCTGTCTAGCTTTAGCCAATCCAGAGGAAGAAATAGATCAAAAGCTAAGTTTTCATCTACTAAACTCTTCTGATTTTGTGCTGGCAGGGCAATTTAAGATAAGTCTGAACTACTAGTGACTAGTGTTGTTTGCACATGTTTAGAAAAATGGATTTCAATCTCCATTGTTGATCCAACACCTTTCACTGCGAGTGAACTGTCAAAATAAGAAAAGCTACCATGTAATCCTTATGCTTCTTTTCTTGGCTTTCTACCCAAAAAACTTTACTTAAAAAGAAAAAAACAACCTGTCAAAAGTTAGTGAGTCTGTAATTCGTGTAATTACATTTTGACTGTCAGCAAAAAGGCAGTTTACCTTTACTGGCTCCAGAGTGGCAGAGAAGGCATCCTGCAGGGCGCAACACGCAAGTCTCCACATCTCTTCAGTGAACACAGGCCCTGCTGTCACCAACACGTACCTGCAAGGGCACAAGAAAACACTACCATACTCAAGAAGGAACTAAACAATTCACACTTCTAATGGGAGAAGGTTGAAAAGAGAAAAAAAAAAAGCCCTACTCAATAGCTAGCTAATGATACCTAACCTCCTCTGTTGTTACCCTGACCTATTTTTGCAATTACACTGTAGTTTTGACTTTTTTTTTCCCCTTTCCTTTTCCTCTTTCAGTAGTCATCTTGCCAGGACAAAACTCACACGTTGTGTAACTATATAATGCAGTGCTTGTTTTGATTGTGACTGTAATAACCTGAAGACTGCGAAAGGTATTAATTACCTCTAAAGATCTGTGAATTCCAACAGAAAGACACTTGATTATTTTTCCTAAGGATTAATTATTGACTAACTGCACGTAAGTAATGTACAAGTGCTTTTTCTGGGAGCAATACACATAGCAATGCCTACAATCACGGGTTCTGAAGCACAGAAAAAACAGCAAGAAAAGGTTAGTAAGTCTAAAATTCATTATTCAAATAATGATAGATATATTGTAGACTTCTTTGTAGACACTGGGGTGCTGGAGCGGGTCCAGAGAAGGGCAACGAAGCTGGTGAGGGGTCTGCAGAATAAGTCTTACAAGGAGCGGCTGAGGGAGCTGG
>VXAK01002909.1:77890-153405 GCA_013399435.1 Arenaria interpres | reverse complement strand
AAAGGTCCCTTCCAACCTAGACAATTCTATGATTGTATGATTCTTCTGAGATGTTAGCCAACTTAATCGGTCCACAAGTTCTTCAAAGATATACGGACATCTTTTTTTTGAATATGCCAACTGGGCGAACAGACTGTGTTACCTGATACAAGAGCAGCCAACTCTGGAAATAATTTCTGTTGGTTCTGCTACACAGGCTACCAGCAGCTTGAAAAGATCTTTCAGCATAGTGTTGATCATATTTTCATAACCAATATCTATAGGGAAAAGACACAGACCGGTTTTAACATCATTGCCATAAACAGTCTTGCTGCACTTACTGCTATTCAGAGACTTTGCAAAACCAAATCTTTTTATGCAGGTATCGCTAGAGTTCAATTCTGAAACACACATCACATCAAACTGAAATTAGAACAGTCCTTTTGATGTTAACAATATAAAATACCTGAGCTTAAGTGGTACTGGAGAAATTCTGTTAGATCCTGTTTCTGAATATTCTAGTCCTTTATGATCAAAGTCTTAGTACCTTCTTTTGGAAAGTATAATATAAGCTGTGATGTTTTAATTTTGAATATAGCCCTGCTGAGAGGAGAATGGACTAAATAACCTCCCTAGGTCCTTTACAAGTTCATTTTTTCCATAACTCTAAACTCTGTAAAGAAAGAAAAAAAAGCCCAAGCAAACAGAAATTTTCAACCCTCTTCCTCATATTTTCTGCTTGAGTAACCAAAAAGCAATTAAAGCATCTCCCCACCCAGTACCACGCCACTGACGGCTGTCAGTAGCTGTGACAGTGCAATGAGGTACCTGAGTGTATGAAATTCTGAATGTGCTCCACGACGAGTTCACAGGAGAGGCCGATGGCGTGCTTGAAATTAGCAGATGCCACATCCCAGTAAGAATGGTCACCATGGCTGCGATGGAGCCAAAGAGACATCGTGGGAAGAAGAAGATGTACAACTGCATAAATGCCAAATCCTGGGCCTTAAAATAAACACAATGATGGTTGTATATTTTTGCTTACAAAGCTTATATGCACAGTAAAATTGCAAAGTTGTTCCAAGCTTGAGGCTGGGGCGGTGCCAAAGAAAGCAGGCTCTGAAACCTTTTTTTTGTGGGGAGAGAGGGGTAAGCGGTTTTGGATGTAGGTGTCAGGTGGTATATGAACGTTTAGCCAACTATTTACCTGCCGTCTTTCCCAGCAGGTCTACAGGAATATATAATTTTCCATTTCCTGGACACCGGACAAACATTTTCTGTGGCTTGGACATCGATAGAGTACTGCACCTCTTTATTTGTGCACTCAATGTAAGAGCGTGTTGAACATACTCTTACAAGATGCCTTTTGCCAACACAGAACAAATGCACTCACTGGAACAACAGATCACGCTCTGAGAAAATCCCTTTCTATTGGAGAATGTCTCTGTGCAGCTCTAGAATGAATAACACACTTCAGAGAAGTGGTTTAGGGTTTTAAGAAGTTCGTGTGTGGGCTCTGCTAGCTCACATTTTATCAAGCCCTTTCATTACCAGGTGTCTTGGCAACGTCCCTCAGCAATTCAAAGAGCAGATCCAAAGTAGGAGGCTGGTGCTGGCGGGGACAGTTGGATATGGCAGTTGTTAATTCTTCCAGCAGAATAATCCAGACGTTGATAAGACCTACAAGTAAGGAAACAAAGATTAAAAGCAATGAGTGAGATACCACGTTGACCACAGGTAGAACTTGCCTTCAGAAAGTGATGGAGGCTAAGAAATTAATTAACTTAAAGATCGTGGGTTCTTGCACATTCAACTGTTGCTATGTAATGGTTGTGGGCAGCATTAATTTTTGAAATGATGGTCTCCTTTTCCTTCCCTTTTTATTAAGTCTGTATTTTGTCCCATCCTATCTCCTCCAAGTACATCTTGTTCTGGTCTTTCTTAGTTTACTACTCCGGTCTCTTTAACCTTGGACGATTTTCTTATTTTTGTAATGGGACATCTTACACACCTCGCTACCATGGCAAATGCTGCCCAGAATGGTTTGTACCCCTTTAGGTTACACTTTTAGGTAAGGATCCTAAGGTGACTAGCCATAATTTAACTGTCTCTACTTGCTACTCAGACCTGAACAGTGATAGTACCTCGTGAAGTGTCATCAGGCTGCCTCAACATGTCATCTTTAGATGTTAAGAGGTCACAGATAGAAGAGTATTAAATGTGGATATGGCAGAGCTGGAGAACTACCAGAACAGCAGTTAGGATACAGGTATGCTGGGAGTTCATATTTACATGAGCAAATACGTATCCCTAAAAGATTATGGGATACAACTAGTTTTCAATACAATTTTGAAGATGGTTAGGAATCGCTGCCCTTTTTCACTTAATTACTTGGTAGTTCCCCATGATATTATGAATAACAAAAAGGATCTTGCTTATTACACTCACAATGCTCCTGCAATATATGGTGTTAATCTTAAGTTTGGCACGGAATCAAATACACTATGAAAATCCACTGCACCACCATATGGCAAAATAGACTAAAACATTTTTGCCCCATCTTGTGGAACCACTGACTTGGGTCTCCCAGGTGAACATCCTAAAATATCCAGGGAGAAAAAAAACGCAAACGTAGAAAGAAGAAAGAAAAAGTGGTTTGTTTGTTTTTTTTTTAAATAACAAACAAAACCCTGGGATTCGTGGTTTGCTTTTTTCAGAGGGCATCTTTTCTCTCTTTTATCCAGAGTAGCAGTGGAACAGGACAATCCAAGTGGTGGAAGAACCCGGATAAAAGTAGGTATCGAGTCATTCTGGTGATGAATGAATTGCACTGGAGGCAGCCAGGTCAGAACAGCTCAATAGTTCAGATATTCAGAAGTGACTGTATTGCTTCGAAGGGCCCTCATGAGCCCAGGAGCAGTGAGGCTTCGTTTCTCTCCTGCTTGGCTCCACACAGATCTAGTTCATCAAACACCTGATTAATCCACAACCCATAAAAGCCACAAAAATAACCAGGAGACAAATGCCGCTTTTTTTTTTTCCCGGAGGTCATAGCGCTTTTTATGGACTTTAGAAATTCCCCATTTAGTTCAACAGACCACAGGACGTAAATTTGAAAACACATTTAAACAAGTATTCTTTATCTTTCTAAACTGTAACTCAATATTGACATTTTTTTCTGTTAAAGGCAGGCCTGCCAATATCAACCTTAATAGGTTTTCACTCCTTTACTTCAGCTGTGTGTAGAAAGTATTTTTGTGTTAACTCTCCAAAATGTATGTATACGCTTGTATTATAAATACCAGGGTAAATAAAATATGATTAATTAAAATATTACTATCTTTTCCCAAGAGAAGGGTTGTATTTTTCACATATATGAGCTATATCTTTTAACACAAAGAAGGTGATGTGACCTGAACTTCCAAGCTCCGCGTGCACACACGCGTGTGTGTGTAGACAACAGGGAAACAGTAAACTATGAAGTTTCCCCCCTCCTTTTTGCTTTCAGCAGTTGGCAAAAATTTACAGCGACATGTGGAAGAAGTAGTTGATTAATTCTGCAATTACTGCTTTCAATGCACTTACTGGTGTCGTCGTCAAAGTCGGAGAGGATGCACTCAATCCCGTCCTCGCTGCTGGCTGACTGCTCCTGCACTCTTCGGGGCAAGTTCACCAGCCGGCCACTGAGAAAGATGGGTTTCAAGGGCATTTTATAGATTTTGGCTAACAACTGGGGGAGGAGGGAGAGAGAGAGAAAAAAAATAAATATATATATATATATGAGAAAGTTTGTAAAAGCTATTACATAATAAACACGTATGTAAAATAAAATAAAAACTACGAAAGCAGCATAGTGCCAGCATCTGCTCTGTTAATCCAGCAACACTGTAAATGAAAAACAACTAGAGGCCACAAGTCTTCTGGTTATTGACAAATAAGGGGTCGAGGGGAGAAAAAGAAGGAGAAAAGCAATTAAAATAACGTCTTTTGGGGAAGGGAGTGTGCTCCCTCCTCATTTGTGAAAGACAAATGCTACTACTTACCAATTGCACCTATGACCTAAGAAGGTCCAATAGCCTCACACAGAATATTTCGGAGCTCTGAAGGACTAAGTAAATAGCGATAAAAGGACCTGCACAGGTTTATTTCAGAGCTTCATTGCCTGGGCTGTCCACTACACAACAAACACGAACTTTGCAGAATTGGGCTATAGATAGCTGGGATGCTACTGGTATGTTACAGACCCTTCTAAAATAAATCATATATTTGCAATATAAAGACAGGATTTCTTTTTAGTCATTCCCGTTCTCCCTCTACTAGCAAGATAAAAGGTGTAACGAGATAAAAACGGCTGTTTCCTTTTAAAGAGGAGAAAATATTTCTGCCTCACTGTGTGGACCGGGGTTTGTAAGGATGAGGAAGACTGATGGGGTGCACATAGTGTATAGATAGAATGTACATTAGATATACACATAGATACTCACTAAATTATTTGAGGTGAATGAGATAGCAAGTGCAGTTTGGTATGTCTGCTGTTTATTATTCTAAACTGCCTTATTCTTTCCTTTTCCCCCTCAGTCTGTGTACTGAATCCACCCATTATCTCTGAATTTAGACATTAAGTCCTTTCAGCTACGTATATACCCTTTGTTATGCATTTGTATTGTACCCAGAAAAAAAAACATGGTGAGGGTTGAACAAAAAGACCTGCAGGTACTACAAAAATGCAAACAACATTATAAAATCAGACAAAAAACATTCTAATAACCCCGGATAATAACCTGTGCTGTGTGCCAGGAGATTACAGGACACACGCCAGCATTCTGATTGTTAGAGATCAGCCCTGAGCTTCAGATATGCCTTCGTGGTACAGATAAACTGCTGTTGCTGCGTTTTAGAGGGTGCAACCTGTTGCTCTTCTTAAGATTGGAGAATTCTCAGGGTTTGGGTTTGTTTTTTTCCCCCTTCATTCCCAACACTGTTTACAGTAACTGTTTGAATGAGTGCAGCTTTGAATATGCTACTATTGGGTTTGAACATTCACATTTTCCCACATACTCCTTGGGTCTGAGTGTTTTCCCAGTTTTCCTGCTGGGAAAAAGTTTTCCAGTACGAAAATCCTTCAGACGGTCACTCTGGCAGCACAGGTTATTACCCTCAGGCTCTCCACAGATTCTGGGGTGCTCCCGCAAACCATCTAACCCTTGAAGCAAAGCCTGGAGGTTAGGACTGTTTCCTGGGCCAGGTTAGTACCTGTGTAAGATTGTCCGCCATACCTGAGAACATCTCCTGAGGTAATCAAGCGCGGGAAGGCACAAGTCTGTCGATGCGGATCCTGACCCTGGCACACAGTCACCCATCTCCTTACAATCTACTTCCCCTGGCGATGGGAAGTAGAAAGGAAAGGGAACGGCAGCGTTGGGAAGGGCAGAAGAGGAGAAACACAGACAACATTAGTTTTCCTTTATCATTCAGTTGTGCCCTAATGTCTGAAGGGAATCCAGAAAACATCCTTTGTTTGATCTTGTTAGATGATAACCACGTGATTCTCATACAAACAACAGTAATATTGGTCACAGCATATACATGGACTTTTTTAATGAATTAATGCTTTAATAAATAAGTGCCTATTAAATAACTCTATAGTAGGGCCTTTGGGAGTTCCTTTGCTCAGTTAATGTGCTGATTATTTTCTATTCATTTGCACCCTGTTGCCCTGGAAAATTCATCTACCACAAGTTCTTCCTTCTAGTTTATTTACTCCTTAAATAAAGCAGGTCAGCTCCAAGGCATCTTGTTGCAGAGCTCCTGCCCGGATAACTCCACTCACTCCAGCATTTTCCCTGTCTGCACAGTCTGTTTTCCTCCCCCCTCAACCAAATTTGAAGCTTTACTAAATGCTTATTTACATTAACTTTTTATTGCCTTAAAAGCAACTCATCTCATAAAAAAACACAAGATAAATATTAAATCCTTTTAGTAAATCCTACTTTACTCTCCTTTCACTACATTTATTTGCTCTTTCTATGCCCTTAACTATTCCCTCCATAATACATTTTAAAGTCTTGTCTGCTATTGAGATCTGCCAATGAAGTTTGAATTCTTTAGTTTTATGTTAAAATGCACATAAATGGTATTGTATTTGCTACTGCTCTGTACAGAAATATCTCATAGTCCCGCTAGCTTTTAATAAAAAAAAAAAGATCTTGCTTTTTGACATGTAACCATAAAGGGGACAAACTCATTTCATGAAGGTAAGAAACCTAAAGAAATGTAAGTTTATTAAATTTTAAGTTCTTCAGAAGGAACGTGAGTTCCCTCTATTGGTACCGGACATGCATCACAAGCTGAATTCTGCCCCCAGAGAACCCGATGGTGAAATAGCTTAAATAAGACGAGAGTAACATTAAAGGCTGGATCTGCTGCAGTTGGGTACTTCATTTAAATCATTTAAACCTCGATACCTCTATGAATTAATATACCTGTATTTAAAAAAGCATCCCATTTTGCCACTCGTTAGAAGTTTTGCAATTTACATAAGAAAAAGTTAATCACCGCCACGGTTTAATAAAAAGTGTCTAATTCTAATGACCAAGGCCAGCCAGGGAACACGAACACTGGGGCAGAATGACCCAACACCATTTGCCTTTGTTCTGAAGTTTGATGAAGCACCACAATGACTCTGTGGGGTCACCTTGACTTGACACGCCTGGTCTCCACCGCCCTCAGTGACACCATGAAAAAGCTAATCTTGGGGACAGAGCGGTATTAATCGCAACGCTCACCATCTCACTGAAGGTTCTGCAGGTTTCCAGCATTGCATACGCCAAACTGCTGCTGCTGAGGTGGGCAAGGATAGAAAGGAGCCGTGTGGCTTTGACGGCTGAACGTAAAACATACTCTGTTCTGTTGTGGGCAATCCATGCTGCCACTGCACAATGCCAGCTCATTCCTGCAATATTCTGTTGTTTTTTTTTTTAATTTAAATGGATATAAGCAAGCCCTGATACAAATTAAGATCAAATGAAGCAGATATTTAACAGTGAGATGCATCTCTGCTGCCACAACAACCTGAAGAATTGAAAGCACTAAAAAGGTTTCTGAAATAATCCCTTGGTCTTGATTTTATTTTATTTTTTTAAAGCATTCTGGACTCAATTTCTTCACGCCCTCTCTCTTCCCTACCATTACACGTATAACATAACCTAATTCTCCTCTTCTGCGGGATCAAGTTTGACATAACATGACTTAACAGGATAAAAGGAAAATCAAAAATATTTACCCAGTCCTTTGACAAACTTCATAAGGCACATAATATAACTGGTGGCGGCATTGGCAAAGACCTGGATGCTGTCTGTGTTTAGAAATGCTTCAAAGACATCAAACACCGGAGCTTGGCGTTTCCCTGTGGAAAGAGTAAGATGAGAACTCTTCCCCATCCCCCATAAAGGTAATTTTCCAACAGCTTTGCAACAATTTAACTGAATCCATAGAATCCCTTCTCTTCTGGGCAGACACAGAAATAATCTCAGAAGTAAAATCTTCTCTTGCTCCTGAGGCAACTCGTGTAGCCCTTCCTAGGACGTAATACAGACTCCCTCCTTTGCCTTATCTATGGAAAATACAATCTTATGCCTGCCGAGATGTTGAGCTCTTGGACTCAGCTCAGCAGCTAACACTTCCATTTGGTGGAGGTTTCTGGTTTAGTTCTTGATAACTGTCAAGATGACAGCAGTCACACGGAAAACTATTCAGGGTATGTAGTAACAAAATGGCCTCGCTTTTCCTAAGCAGATTATCAGTCTTCAAAAGCCCTTTACACTTGCATTTTGCCACCAATCCTAACAGATCTGAAAGACAAAATTTAGGAGGAAAACCATATCCCTTTACAAATGACTTGTAACATTTAGAAAAACCATCTAATGGGGCAAAAGGACAGATGAAGGTGATTTTCCTGTATTACTCGCTTTCTATACAAGCAAACATCTCTGGCAGGGATGCAGAATCATTCCTACAGCAAACATGGTTTATAACAGTGCTAGCAATTTGAAGCCCTGTGATTAAGTGCCTGGACAAGCACTTGCCTAGATTATCACACGAATTTAGCCTTTAATGCCCATCTACAAGAAGAGATGGAAGGAGGATCCAGAGAACTACAGGCCTGTGTCAGTCTGACCTCTGTGCTGAGGAAGGTTATGGAGCAGATCATCCCGAATGCCATCATGCAGCATGTAGAGGACAACCAGGTGATCAGGCCCAGCCAGGATGGGTTTATGAAAGGCAGGTCCTGCTGGACTAAGCTGATCTCCTTCTACGACAAGGTGATTTGCTTAATGGTTGAAGGAAAGGCTGTGGACAATGTCAACCTAAGACTACAGTAAAGCCTTTGACACCATTTCCCCCAGCATTCTCCTGGAGAAACTGGCTGCTTATGGCTTGGATGGGCGTATTCCTCACTGGGTAAAAACTGGATGGAGGGCCGGGCTCAGAGAGTGGTGGTCAATGGAGTTAAATTCAGTTAGCAGCCAGTCACCAGTGATGTCCCCCTGGACTCAGTAGGTCAGTATTTCAGTATATTCAGTATATTTCAGTAGGCCTACTGGCCTGTAGGTCTCTTCTCCCAAGTCACAGGCAATAGGACAAGAAGAAATGGCCTCAAGTTGCGCCAGGGGAGGTTCAGATTGGATATTAGGAAAAAATTAATCTCTGAAAGGGTCGTCAAGCACTGGAACAGGCTGCCCAGTGAAGCGGTTGAGTCACCATCCCTGGAGGTATTTAAAAGGCGTGTAGATGTGGTGCTGAGGGACATGGTTTAGTGGTGGGCTTGGCAGTGCTAGGTTAATGGTTGGACTTGATGATCTTAAAAGTCTTTTTCAACCTAAACAATTCTATGATTCCATGATGATGCAGAGCAATAGGTTTCACACAGTAAGAAAGACAGTCCACGTGAGATGTGGTGGTTGTATACAATATGCTTTCCTTTCTCCAGCACGACATCGACAAGGCCAAGCTCAGTACTCCTGTACTACTGTTCTGCTCAAAACTATTCAAGTAGGCTTGAAGCATTTACTTCCCATTCTAGTCATCTGCCAGAATCTGGAGGATTTAAAAAGTCAGAACAATACCTTTGCTTTCCCTCTACCCCAACTAACAAACCAGATACTTCAGTACAGTCGCAGAGTATTGCCACTGTTCAGGCAGGGCACTTAAATATATTGAGTTAGTTATTGTGTCCCCAAGGAGTAAGACAGGGAAACAAAAGCACATATGAAACAGTCAGTGCAGTAAGTCCTTACCCATAGAGTATTCTCCTACAAGGTACTCTTTAACCTCTGACTTGCTGCTGCTGTGAACCGTTTCCAGGGCACTGAACAGGGGTCTCCATCCCGACTGGATCTGGGTAGAACACATTTCCACCAACTCTCCTATCGAGGTGACCACCTGCAGACAGTGTAAGAGGTTAAAAGAATAAAACGAAAAACCAGAATCGATACATAGATGGACCTTCAGAAGGAATGAGGATGGCTTGAAGCACATTCCTAGATTTCCCTATGTCAGTTCAGACTACTTATTTTTTAGATAATTGAAAAGTTTTATTTAATTGCTTTAAAGCCAGGTATACTGTCTCTGCGCTTTACCACAATGCTGGCTTAGGTGGGCAGAGCCCTCCTGATTCCCTGTAGATGAGTAAGATGCAGGGAATTTTGGGAAATTTGAAGGGAATTTGGGAAACACTCTCAAGTGGAGCAAGTGCACTCCAGAGACCATCCAGCCATATACAGACACCCTGATCAGGGCTGACTTGCCTGGTCTTGGACATCCTCATCACACAGCTCCAGCTGCATGATACGCTCAAAGGGGCGGAAAAGCGCCTCATTAAAGTGAAAATGAGAAGGCTCATTCCAGTCCATCAGCACTTCAGTCAGGATGTCATGGATGAAGGAGACTGCCTTCCGGGACACGTGTCTCTCCTTGTGACAGGCAGCCTGCAGGGAAAGGAAGAGCATTAGAGTTTCTCCAAGCAAAAAAAAAAAAAATTGCTTTTACTGAGACAATTTTAAGGGAGATAATTGCTTCATGTTGCTGATCCCTAAAAGCAGCTTCACCACTAACATGACTAGGGATCCCACTGCAATGAAAATGGGAAAGTACTGCCATGGAAACAGATGACTGAGACTCTGAGCTGCTCGAAGTCTCACAGATGCCTGAAGGTTTGCTGTCAATTCAAAAAGCACAGCGCCAAAAATAAATAATAAACCCCTCAGAAGGCACTTCAAATATCCTTTGTTTCTACTGAGCGACCATTTTTCCCTTCAAAAAAATAGTTTCTGCATATATTCACCATACCTATCTATGTATGGCCAAATGTCACTTTATATTTGGCTATTTATGGAACTTAAAAGTGATGGGAACTTTCTCACTTTGGAAGAGCTATTAAAAAATTAAATGCCAGTGAATCTGGACATAAAGATACTGTTTTGAGCAACTATGCAGCTTATGCTGAATTCTGTCTTTGCCCTGATGTTGCTCCTTCCCAGTAACACTCTCATCTGCACTGAAGCCAACCAAAGAGACTGACTAGCCCTGCAATCTGAATAGATGGAAGGATCTTAAAAGGCTTAAAAGTGTTCAAAACATGAAAAATATTTACAGTGGTCTCAGGCTGGCATCCAAAGGCAAGTGAGACAGTAGCTTTCAAGATAAAGGGCTGTTAAAGCAACAACAAAAGTATTCTTTGCTATTTCTACTTCACTTCGAGGGATTCCACGGAGATTCCAACATCTGAACTCTGCTGTAAGACAGCCCACACGTTTTCTTGAGTCAATGAAATGAAGCGTTGTGGCAATTTACTGAGCAGCTCATCTTAAAACTCTGGAGAAGCATGCTCCCAATAAATCTGGGAGCATGTGTGACACCACACATCTCAGCAAGAGAAAGAAAGGAAGTAGTGCACGTTTACTCATATCAACCATACAAATCAAAAAGCTTTGAGAAGTCAAGACAGCAGCATTTCACCAGCTAAGACTGAGAGTCTGGTTGAGGAAAGGTCATTTGTTACGACTGAAATCCACTATGTGGCTGCTACTGGCATGTCACTCACCAGGGTTCACAAGGAAGGAGAAGGAAAGGTAAAAACGTCACCACCTTCCCAGTTGAACTGGCTGTATGTGGGAAAATAAATCCTTTCATGGGAAGACTTGCAAGGATGCAGCCCTTGACTGGGAAAGCAGGCAGATGGAGGAGTTTCCTGTAACCTCTTAAGGTGGCTTCAGTTTTTTCACCACAGGCACATGGGAACTATCACATTGCAAAAATCCAACACCCCATCCCTGGATCTGCCCATTTCAGTTATTTAAAAGTGCACTCTCAGTGGCAGCATCACAACATATGACACAGTATATATGATACTCCCAACAGGAGTGCAACCAGATTTGACAATCTTGAGAGCTGATACACATTTTAAGAGCTATCAAAGCCTTCTCCAGCTTTTCCAGCTTTGTCATCTCTTGCACAGGTTCCCGTTTTGTCCCCCCCACCTACCTCTACGAGGTGAGGTGCCACCAGGCTCCAGCAGCGCATGAGGTGGAGCAACGGGCGAGATTTACTCCTTACAATTCTGAGCATGGCATCACCAAGTCGGAACAAGTGAAGTGCGCTTCTTCTGTCCTGGGTAGATTTTACTTCACCTACAAGAAAGTATAAGAAAATGAATGGAAGCTAAGCAACAGCAGCTCCTCCCTCTCTAGATGTCTAAATTGGAATTTAAATGAAGTTAAACATTATTAATTTGTGGGGGAGGTGGGGAAAGGGGGAGGAAAAAACAGAAAAAAGAAAAAAATAAATCAATGTAAAACACAGCCTACGCCTGTGTAGGCAAGAGAGCAGGAGATGGACCCAAGTTTTAAGAACAACTTATTAAACACACTTTATTTTGATTTAATTGATCAATTTTTTGGGGAAGCATTTTTAAAGACAAAGGCTAGGAGAAGTAGTGCAGAAAAGTTAAGCAAGGAGTTAAATAATTGACATTAAGGCCCCAAATAGTAGTTGCAAAAACTTTTGGTGACATCTACAGGAGAAAATATAAACTGAAAATTATTTAGTTTTGGGTTTTAGTTTTGTATTTCTTATCAAGCAAAGGATGAGAAGCAAAGAATGTGAGAAAATGCTTTTCTGTTCCCCAGGCAGTAATATTCATTATTTCTTATTGAAAGGGATTAATCTTCTGTTGCTCTTAAAACATTTGGAAAGACACTTCATTCTCTCATTTAAAATATGCTGGTGCTTTTATCTCTAACGAAGTATGTCATCGGGGCATACCACTTTTAAGATTAAAAAATGCAATTAATTGCTTCATCCTTGTTTTAATTTCATTATTACTAACTACTGTTGACTGACTACTAAATACATGATAAGAGGGTTACCATTTATTAAAAATAAAGTGATTAATGTTGAGGCCTAAAGACAAGCAAGAGCAAAAACTGAACAATTTGAAGTGTCATATTGAGAAAATGACATGTAGCACTTCAGGGAGAGGGGGAAAACGACTAAATTTGAGACATATACCAGATAAAATCCACATCTGCCACAGAACAGAAGAAAGCCCGTATGACTAATATAACTTCTGAAGGCATAGTACAAATTTAAGTGAAATATCTTCCTTTGGGTCCAACTCTTCTGCTCTGCTTGAGACAGTGATAGAAATGACAATTTATAGGCATTGTACTGTAAAGTACATACTCCACTGCCGGGGAAGAGCAAGCAGGACAAATCCCACTGCTTTATCGAACGTTCCTCAGTTGTGTGCTTTGTTTGCTGTCATCCATTTTCTGAATACTTCTGAAGTTATCCCGCTGTCAAATGTCCAACCTAAATCCACTGTCTTAGGTCTACGTACACCCAAGTCTCCTTCCTGGATCAGGCTCCAAAATGGAGCTGTGATTAAATATTTGTGGATAATTAACATCCCCTAAAGTCCAAGAACCAAATGAATGTCCTCTGCAGTGTTTCATAGCAGATGTGGACGTGGTCCCCCATCCAAAAAAAGCACCCAACCTTTTCCAAAGACTTTGTGAACTTCTCCTACAGAAAGATCTTATGAGACTAAATACTGTGTTTTATTTATTCCTGGGAATTCAGTTGGAAAAATTAGAACTGTAAGAATACAAAACAAGTCCTCTACACAACACAGTTGTACATGAAACACAGAACTCTGTAATGGATCTTCTAGTGATTTACCTGGCATTGCGAGGGAGTAATCAACTGTATCTGTGACTGAATGGAAAAGCTGGGCCTGAGAAGCCTTCTTCAGCTGGTAAAGGAAGCCTGCCAGTGCCATCAAGTTTAACTTGTCAGCAGCATCTTCAAAGAGCCTGCAAGTAAAAGAACAGAATCTAATTGAAAACTTCATGAGATGCAGATTTAAATCTGTAGGTAAGAGGAAAACTCTTAGCTGTACATGGCTGTTCCGTGTTGCCTTTGATGACAACATTGGGTTACTAAGGGCTTTTTCATTTATACAGCGCTATAGAAAGATATTGATCCAGAAGCTTTATTAATTGATAGGTGGAAAGTAAGAGTGATGTAGGACCAATCTGAACCCTTCCAAGATTCAACTGTGGTGCTAAAACAAAAAGTCACTTTTTCGAGGAATCAACACTTCCCCATCACTGTGTCTCACTGCTATAAGCAGTTCATGAACCAGCAATCAAAAAAACAGCGAGACTATTTCCAGTCCTCACAACACAGATCCTCATAGCTCCACCGACTTTAGAATTACACCAGTTCACTACATCTAAAGTTACAGCCCCTTACATGAAAAACAAATTAATTCAAGTCTTATACCTAAAGTTGCTGTACCTGAATTGCTGTTTAGGAATAGAAACAAGAGTTGTTATTTTCACCTGCAAAGAGCTCTTAAGATTTAAGACTTGAAGTCTGTACCCTTAAAGCAGTAAACGTATGCTTACACAGGAGATAGATTCCACAGAGATCACAGTGAAATTCCACACTGTGCAGCCACAGGTTGACACGAATATGATTTTCATGAAGAAAAGGGTATTAGAAGTATGCAAACTCAGGAAATTTTCAACTCTGGCCTGGGCTGCCGAAAGAATAGCAGAAATAGCAAAAAAGTCTGTGACATATCAGTCTGCAGACCGTGTTGTAGGGCCACTTCACCTAGCCATTCTGTGACCATGCTTGGTAGCCCTTCCTCCTCCACACAAGTTGGGGCAGGCTGACAAGCTGGTCGCAAAGTCCCAACAGATGCTTTCTAACTGACACTGCTCTTGTCTCTCAGGACAAGACACCCACCTATTTTTCTGCTTTAATAAACATAACAGATTAACGTACATGCAAGCAATAAATCCACCAGTCTGAGGATGCATTTGATTCCCTTTTTACCTGTCAGCTTGCGTGGAGAGTGTGAGAACAGCCTTGGCAGCGCTGGTCCCGCACAGCAGGCTGCCTCCACGGAAGTCAAAAGCTCTGCCCTTACTGCTCTCCTTGATGAGTTCCTGGATAGAAACGGGCTGAATGACAGGATTGCTGCTGAGGGTGGTCTCCTGCTCGGGGGTCAGCACCTGGGGAGAGTCCCCAGGCTTGGGGTCTGGGTGCAGCCCTGTATGTGCCTGCTGCGACTGGGTGATGGTGAGGGAGGGCTGGGAAGCACCGTCGCTGAAGTGGGTGTGCTCCAGCGTGCTGATGTACTCGCACACCCTGAGAAGAAAGAGGAGAAGCAAAAGATTAATAAACCCCCCAAAACCAACAGTTCCTCCCCCTGCTAATCACCAGGCTGAAACGCCGGGATCTGTACCCCAGAGGCGATTCTGGAGGATAATGCAAGTACAGCCCCATTGCTGAGAGAAGGCAGCTTACATGGAAACCCACTGCCAATTTGCAGGCACCAATTTCTACATCTAAACCAGCTACAATGCACTGGATGTTCTCCTCAAACCATAAATAGCCAATCTCTAACTCAGACTACACATAGATAACCTGTCTTCTTACATGCTTTGGCTTCCCGTGTGCCTAGAAAGCAAATATTTCAGTGGAGGTACCTGAAAAGCCCATTTAGTTTCCTGGGTCTGTCACTTCTGGTAACTTTGAAGCTTCCTAAGCCTTGATTTTGTCTCTGAATAGTGGTGAAAAACAGCACCATCACACCAGGTGTGGTGTGAGACCCCACCTGGAGTACTGTGTCCAGCTTTGGAGTCCTCAACACAGGAAGGACATAGACCTGTTAGAATGGGTCCAGCGGAGGGCCATGAAGATGACCAGAGGGAAGGAGCACCTCCCCTATGAGGACAGGCTGAGAGAGCTGGGGTTGTTCAGCCTGGAGAAGAGAAGGCTCCAGGGAGACCTTATAACAGCCTTCCAATATCTGAAGGGAGCCTACAGGAGAGCCGGAGAAGGACTCTTGATCAGGGAGGGGAGTGACAGGATGAGCGGTAATGGTTTTAAATTGAAAGAGGGGAGATTTAGATTAGATATTAGGAAGAAATTCTTTGCTGTGAGGGTGGTGAGACCCTGGAAGAGGTTGCCCAGAGAAGCTGTGGCTGCCCCATCCCTGGAGGGGTTCAAGGCCAGGCTGGATGGGGCTTTGAGCAACCTGGTCTGGTGGGAGGTGTCCCTGCCCAGGGCAGGGGGGTTGGAACTGGATCATCTTTACGGTCCCTTCCAACCCAAACCATTCCATGATTCTTTCAGATACTGACGGTTAATTCACTCTGACACTGTTTATACAGAATGCCCCCAGAGCAAGTGAAGTCCTTTTTCTCAGTCCCATTACTTTCAGGCAACATGGCATCAATTCTGTTTCCTTCGGGAGAGCTGGCGAGTACCTGAACACATGAGGCCAACAGTCCTGATTGTGGCTCCCCATCTCCAGGCCCACGTTAAGGACTGCATCCATACACAAAACATGAGCTGTGTGCAGGCAGACTCCCTGCACTTTCCCCATCTGCTCCAGTTTCTGCTCCACTTTCTGTTTCACTGCAGCATGAAAAATAAAAATAAAAACCCAGCACATTAACTTCTCTGGCTTTAGTGATGGCAAAGGTATACAGTCCGAAATCTATAAAAGAATGTGGATTTTAGACAAACAACAAATCAGAGAAACCCATTTCTTCCTAATAAACATAAGGCAGTTTTAAAATTAAAATTCCTTTTGATTGACATCTTCTATGCATAAAAAAAATAAAAATCAATTCCAGATTGACACCCTCCACCCCCAAATTCACATCTTGCTGCCCACAGAACAGATGCAGAGTGCTAGTGATATTACAGTTTCTCTTTGGAGCTGGCTGGCTGGATATTTATTATTTTTACCGAAATCTCCTTTTCTATGGAAACAAAAAAAAAGTTTGCAGATTTCACAACTATTTCCATACAAAAGCTTCACCAAAGAACTTTTGCTAACGGATACTCTTGTCAAAGCAAAACTAATCCTGGTCTGAACTACAAGCATTTGGACCTGATTCATTTTCCTGAGAATCTCTGGAAAGCTTAGTTTTCATGCTGCATTGGAATGGAAACAAATTCTGAAGCTTTGCAAGCTTTCACAGAACAGATCTGTTGGCCTCTGGCCACTGCTACTGCCTCCTCTTTGCTCCAGCATGGCCTGGCCAACTCGCTCCAGTCATTTCTAGCAGAGTGGTCAAAAAGCCAGTTTGTGCTCAGGCCTGCTCAGTTTTGTTTTCTCTACTCAGACACCAAATTTAAGTGCCAAGCAGGGTGATTTGTGCAACGCTGTGTTTTGTTACGGGCTTCTCGCCATTAGAATTCAGATGTCATCAGACACATTTTAGGTGCCTCTCCAAACAGCCACTGGAGACAAAAATTGACTTTACTGACTTCCACTGGGGTTGAAGCAGTGATAATAGAGATGCAGAACTTTTTCAGTGTTACACACATATAAATTTTTTATTCAAGCTTCATTTAAAATTATTCAGAAACCATTTTAAATATCTGATGATGACAAAAGACAGCCAAGGATGTATATGCAAGACAGGAAGAAGGATGCAACCTAGGCTTATATTACTACCCGACACTTTGAAAAAAAATACTGTTTCTCTGACGCCCTCTGGTTGTACTAGTCTCACAAGGCTTAAAAAGTCCGCATTTCAAAAATGCTGTTGGCTTACCTATTGTTCCACTGATTTCAGTACCAGATAAAGTATAATTAGTGGGACAATGTTAAGAATCTAGGGCAGCAGGACATGTACTTTACATGCCTCTAGACATAGAACCCAAGTGAGAGGTATACAGTAGTGGCATTCCCTTCTGTACTTCTTCTATATGTAGCAAAGCAATATCCAGTTGCACCTTTGCAGGCAATATGAGAAGGCAGGTAATTTAATCACATAGTTACCTTGAGCTATAGTATCACTGGGCTCTTGGATTTCTTTTTCTTCTTTCTCCTCTTGGACACAGGAAGCAGCAGCCATTTGGGCAAGAGCAGATGCACAATTAGCAGCAACTCCTGTAAAGCAACAACACAATTAGTGTTTAACCAGTACCTCCTCCCCAGTCCCATGCAATCTCAACAACAGGTTGTGACAAGGAAAGTTGGCTGAGTATGTCCATGCTGTAGGGCTGATGGGCTCTACGGGGAGTCATGGACAGTTTAGGTTCCTGTCCAAGACTGGAACAGGATGCTGCTTTTCTCTCTCCCAAATTCCTTCAAGGAAAAGTTACCATCCTGTTTTGTGAGTCTGCAGTACCTAGAGCACAGCTCAGCCGGGCTGCCCTCCTCAGTCCATCCAGGCTCACGCAGATGGAGTCCTTCTCCTTTTGGTTCTGCTCCTTGGCTCCTTCTGCTCCCAAGATGAAGGCCAGCCCCTTGGAGCTCCCCGCCATGCGGCCGGTCAGTGGTGTGGACAAAGTGTCGATCAAGTTTTTCCAACAGCCGATTAAAAGGTATCGGGCAAAAGCAACTCCTGGAGTGAGAAATACATTACCACTACTGGAAAATGACATAGCAGCAGTTTTATCCTCAGTGGTAAAAAAAACCAAGTCACATTTGTCCTCTGCGTGCTGGACTACCATTTCATGTGTAGGATGTACTGACATACTTCCCTCAACCCTTACATTCTTGTTCTAAAACACAATTTACCTAAATACGCTTATGGTATGTAACAACCCACTGCTGGCAGACACGCTTGTGTTTATAATACAGTCTTAATACCTGCAACAACGGAATCATCTGTCTTCCGGTTCTGGGAAAGCGGAGATTGAGCTGAAGCAGATGCCATCAACTGGCCACCAATTGCACTGCTCCCCAAGCCATCGATGTCTGCCAGAACATTAAAAAACAACAGATTACTATTCAACACACAGACGGTATAAGGAAAGCATCTCCTCCTGGCTCTTTGTTCAAATAAGTACTAGCACTCCTGACTCTTCAGGTATACATTTTAGTTGCTCTTTTCTGGCAGGCTTCTGAAGCCTTGGCATAAACATGAGCTGTGGCATTGTATGCTTTCCTCAGTATAACCAACATTTGCTTGAAGAGGGGAAATATCTCACTCTCAAAAGTGCCCCCCAACCCCAACGTTACACAGTCAACAGAACTCTCAGCAAAGACTTCATGGTATTTCTTACAGTTCAGACCTTCCCACATGCTTAACTCCCCACATTTCTTAATATAATCATTCAAATCTTGCTAAATCCTGTATCTAGATGTTCCCAGACCTCAGTCTGAGTCCTCAAGATGCACTGTATCTGATCCTATATCTGAAATGTGATTTTTAGTAGACTTATGTAGGTTCAATTTCAACAAAAGAAATACAACCCTTTCTCCAACAGAAGAGAATCACAGAATAATACGGGGTTGGAAGGGACCTCTGGAGATCATCTAGTCCAACCCCCCTCCCAAAGCAGGTCCACCCAGAGCAGGTTGCACAGGAACGTGTCCAGGTGGGTTTTGAACATCTCCAGAGAAGGAGATTTCACCACCTCTCTGGGCAGCCTGTTCCAGGGCTCTGCCATCCTCACAGTAAAGAAGCCCCTCCTCATGTTTAGATCGAACTTCTTATATTCAAGTTTGTGCCCATTTTCTCTTGTCCTGTCATTTGGCACGATGACAGAAGACCAGCTTCTCACAGAGAGTTTGTTAGGCATGTCAGGTTGATTTCCTTTCTAGCAGTGTGTCTCTGTCACTTCTCCACATACTTTATGGCTATTGTTTTTCCAAAGTGTTTCTTTCAGCTTCTCAGATCTATAGCTAAAAGCAACACTGAGCCCAATACAACCAGCAAAAAACTTTCAGAGCACTGCCAGTTAATGTTTCATTGTCAGTTAATGGCTCAGTGGAATCCAGTGTTCTCCCTGTATATACTGTTTTAATTACCCCTTTGTAATCGTGCCGTATATGTGTTCAAGCAGACAGTGCATTTTATATCAATACAGTATCATAGACATCCTGCCACCTTTCAGCTGACACCATTTGATTTTTCCCTAGGAAGCTAAGGGTTGTTTTTAAGTGTTTGTTAGAGGCATTGTAGGTTTTCAGCATCTCTCCAGCACCAGGTGGCATATCCCTGGCACAGCACAAATCTGAACCAAGGGGAGCCCAAGCTGTGGATGGGGCTTCCAGGATCAGATGCCACTATCTATATTTGTACTGCACCACAGCTAAAATGGCTTTGCTACGACACTGAGAAAACAGCAGCCTTATCATTTATCCAGTACTTGAAGGTGGCCTACAGGAGAGATGGGGAGGGACTCTTGATCAGGGAATATAGCGAAAGTAATGGTTTTAAACTGAAAGAGGGGAGATTTAGATTAGATACCAGAAAGAAATTCTTTCCTGTGAGGGTGCTGAGACACGGGAAGAGGTTGCCCAGAGAAGCTGTGGCTGCCCCATCCCTGGAGGGGTTCAAGGCCAGGCTGGATGGGGCTTTGAGCATCCTGGTCTGGTGCGAGGTGTCCTTGCCCAGGGCAGGGGGGTTCGAACTGGATGATCTTTAAAGTCCCTTCCAACTCGAACCATTCTATGATTCTATTTACAGGCACCAAGTCTACCAGAACCAAAGCTGACAGAATTAAGAGATGTTTTGGTTCAGTGAACAAACTTACTCTTCCTGTCTCCCAGGGACAGTTGCTTCTAAACCTGTGCATCAAAAGCTTTCTGTCAGATCCAAAACACACACTTAAATACCTGCCACAGTTAAATTTGATTCCTCCTCTACCAGTAGTTTTGTGAAACACCACATGTTGTGTGACTACATTCTGTTCTGCATGTAATGCAATGAAGCAGCATGGTATTGTAGCTCGTTTTAGACATGAATTTGGAAGTTAGCCTTGTCACCACAAGACAGCACTGACCGGTCAGCATGGTGATAAGTGGAAGGCTGTGCTCTTCAGGGCTTCCCCAGTATCCAGCTTCCCCCAGCATGTTTCTTTCTAGTACCTGGTGGTACAGTTCTTCAACCCAGGTCTGGGAAAATACCATCAACACTCCACTGGACTGGACCTGCTTCATGAACTCCTTCTGCAGAGAACCAGAAAAGCCAGATATAAGACAACAGTAAGCCCTACAGCATGTGCCTTAGCTCCTAGATCTACTAATTGCAAGGCAATGCAGGAGTAGAAATGAAGTTATGCAAAAATAAGAATTAACCAAGGATTGCAATGTGTCTCTGTGGTGGAGAGTGACATGAACAAGAAACTTTCCCTTCTCTTACTGCAGTTCGTGCAAGATGCAAATCATAATGACAGTTCTTGCAGGGTGACAACGGGACACGCTGATCTCTCACTGTTTCCACAAGGTAGGATGTCAATTCCCATGGAAAGAAGTTGTGGCACCTACTGCTGCCTGTCCAGCAACCAGGCCCTTCTTCATTGAAGAGTCACCACAGGTTACTGGGGTCCAATTAGAGATCTGAATGATTTTCAACAATACTTAGGCCATGCTCAGGCCTGCTGTGCAAGCTGCTGCCCCTAGAGAAGGTTCCGAGTCACAGATTTGCTCTCACAGCTGCTGAAGAACATACCAGAACTGATGATGATGTTAAAACCCACTTGTTTTAGAAGTCTTCTAGACTATAAATTATCTTACATGGAAAGTGATGGCAATAATGGTACATTTTGACAGAATTTTTTTGTTTCTCATTCTTTTGTTCCATATATCACACATTTTTTTTTATTTTTAGGAAAACTCTGAAACTACTTCTTTTGGGCAATTTAGCTGAATGAAAAACATAGATTCATGTTTTATAACTCCTGCAGCCTTCAAAACAATTTTTAAAAAGCCCAAGAAGCTGAGGAATCCCAGGCGCCACAAAAATCATCAGTTCGTATTACTAAAGCCTAATTATTTTTCACTCTAACTTCTCATGTCTTCATCTGAATAAATACAAATCAAGTATTAAGTAAGACATTTGTCATTAGACTCAAAAGCAGTTGCAAGATGAAAGTATGTCCCTTGATAACGTGCGCAAACAACACTTGCTGCATCACGCGAGGCTAACGAAGAGCAGTTCTGAAGACAGAGCATCCATCAAAACGACTGCTGCTTCAGTGACGATCAGTACGCAGCATTAATTCCTCCCCGAATTACAGAGAAGCTGTGTAATTCGGATGCATGACATTTATCATGCAAGATTCATAAGCAGCTTGGAGAACGCTTCATTTGCAATTATTATTTCTCCACTTCGCAAGGAGCCTGAAGGCTTTACGTGTGGGCTGTTTTAATGTGAAAGGAAGCAAAACAAATTTTCTTTTTTTTTTTTTTTAACAGTTTTCCCATATTCCCCTAACTCACCAGCAACACAGGGGCTTGGGCAGGCTTCTTTCTGTAGTAATCCGAGTTGGCCAATTTTAGGTTGAGCAGCAGAGTGTAATGCGAGACCATGTAGAGGCTGTCTGCATTCATCAGAGTCTGGAAGCTGAAATTTAGGTTTCCCTCAAATCCTGGTGAGTGCATCATACCTAACAAAAACACCATGTGAGCTCTCACATTTTACACAGATTTTTGCCTGGAAAAAAAAGAAGATACCAGAAACTAACCCTAGCATTTCAGCAGCAACAGATTTGCTAGAATAGTTGATGAATCATCAGTAGAAATTACTCTATTAAATGCACTACAGCAGGGAATAGAAAAATAAGGACTCCGTCTAGAATGCAGCGCGGCAAGGCAAACTGAACACTCCAGTCACAGTCCAGCAAAGCAACATCTTAAATCTGGAATACACGAGGAGCACTCGCGTTCGTTGGGATGGCTGCCAGGTGCAAAGCAAAGGGCAGGATATATCTGCCGTTCTGCCCGGAAAGGTGAGGTGGGAGAGGCAGAAGCAAAGCCTTTGTACTTAACCAGAGTGTACATCGCACCCAATGGCACCAGTGAGGGTGACGGCCCTTTTAACCTCCCACCCCAAGTAAATCTGTCCCAGCCTAAGCGAGTTGTTGGATGGGGACTGGAGTGCTCGGCACCTTGCAGGATATCAGGTTGAATTACCATTATCTCCACGGCCTAGAAGTATGTGGATAAATATTTGGGGCCAAGCTGGCTGGGACTTGTTACAACTCCAAGCCCTGGTTAGTTCATACAAGACCTGCTTTCTAGACAGCTGGGCACTTGAGACTCCCTCAGACCCATGAGCCACCTGGAAGCGCTCAGTGATCCTCAAAAACCACTCTTATGTATGAAACAACAGCCTATGACCATGCCCAGTTGCACAACCCCTTCTTCCCAGGTGGGGTGGACGGCACATACGTTTTCCTCCGAGTTAGCTGACCTTCTGGTAGAGCGTAAACCAAGGATGATTAATACCTAATTGAATCCCCACGATCCGGCAGTTTGAGCCATGAAAAAACCCAGAAATATTAAGGCGCCCCACGTGACCCACAATATTTCATGGTTTTCACATCAACTGTGAAATCCATTCACATTGTGTCAATTAGGGAAGATTACAGAGTAAGCTTTATCCTAGAGGAAGGTTTGTAATGAAACAAAAAACCCCAGCTTCCAAGGTTAGTTACATGATGAAGCAAAGCTGTGTCATTTGTTAACTGCTGCAGTGGTTTACTATGAATATACTCCTCCCACCACAAAGTTCATGCCTCTTCTTAGACAAAATGCAACAAACCATTAACATTAATTAAAAAAAAATAAAATAATAATAATAA
Source organism: Arenaria interpres (assembly GCA_013399435.1). Taxonomy (NCBI): domain Eukaryota; kingdom Metazoa; phylum Chordata; class Aves; order Charadriiformes; family Scolopacidae; genus Arenaria; species Arenaria interpres. The sequence goes on along the minus strand of VXAK01002909.1, from coordinate 130,293 downwards.
AAAAATATCAATCCACACACAGAAAAGAAGCAAATGTTTTTCTTGCCTCGTGAGGGTTTGAAAGCTCTGTGCTGCTGCCTTCTCGGACTTTCCACTGTCGTCACTTTGGGGGCGTGGATAAGGTGGGTAACTGTTTGAGGGCGGATTTAGAGAGAGAGTAACTGTTCCAGGGTGGGTTTTAAAAATGAGGTGGTTTTCAAGGGAGCAACCTTTGTGTTAGAGGGGTGACAGGGGCAGGCCACACACCGTACCCACACGGGTTGCCACGTGCCTCGGGGTAGGTTTCTCGTGGTCAACGTTAACAGAGAATCTTTATTTAGTACCAAAAACTGCAATCATGACGTGCTTGAAAGTGGCCTGTGAGTAGCTCCAGCGACTCCTTCATCAACTGAAGGCAAAGATGCATCTTAACACTTGGTTGGATGGAGGATCATGATGTTGATGTAACTAGAATATATTGATTTGATGCCTTATCTCTCTTAAATATGTACCTTGGGGACTAGAATCTGCTAGAGCAATAAAAACCTCAAGGCAGAGAGGTATGTTAAAAAAAAAAAAAAAAAAACCCAGTTTATTTTGCATTAAAATATTTCAAAAAATGTGTAACCTCCTATACAAGACTACAATTAAAAAGGAAGGTGTACAACTGCACATAAAGGTGGCTACAACATAGTGGGTATGTAATTGAGCATCCAAAAGCATTTGGGAAAAATACCCTCCCTAATTTCTTCTAAAATATGGGAAAATAAACAACTGCATTAGAGAGATGCTGAGATCTCAAAAGCAGAAGATTAGCTGATGCATAAACTCACAACAATGCTTAACAACATAAAACCCTTGCTGCTAAAAGCTATGGAATCAAAACTGAAAAGAGGTGCTAAAAATGTTTGCTATGATTATTCACACACAATTTTTAGAATGAATGCCTTAACTATTCTCATGAACTGCAGCCTCATGTCCGCATTAAGAGACTACTGATCAGCAACTTTAATTACAAAATCTGCCAGCTTTAATAAGCAATAAGGTTGGCGCCCTGTCTTCACAGAGGCAACAGTCAGTTGGTCAGTTAACTGGTCAGTTAAAAGCAGGTCCTAAAAAAACCGCAAACTTCATGTTTTGCGCAAGTCAAGATAACGCTGGGAAGTTTTAGATAATTTGGTATTTTTAAATACAGACATGACACTCCAGTGTCACTAAGGAATTTTTTTGCATTGGTTTTCTCTAGCCACAAGGAGGAACTTTCTAAGGAAAGATAAAAACTGTAGATTAGGAAGGCTTTTAACCAACTGACTTCCAAATCTTAGTTTCACTATAACTCTGTATTCCCACGTCAGTGCCTCAAATTCCTACCTCCTTTCATTGTTTTTCAATCCTATGAAAACACAGTAATACTAACACAGTAACACTACAGCACTATTTAAGCACCTAGCTTGTAAGAAATATCACTAAATAGTAACTCGTGTATTTTTCCCCCAAATTGAAAAATGAAACAAAGCAGTTAAACAAGGCCTCTCGGAAACACAAAAATGCTGCTTCTGTACTGGCTAGTCTCCAAAATGCACCCGCCCCCTTTCTCAACTCAAATCTTTAACAATATTCAAATTTCCTAATATATTCTTCAGGAGTTATACATGAATAATAGACATTGTATTTGCAAGGAGTAGGACCAGTTCCTCTAACTTCATCACCTAATTCATGCCTTGAATTGTTGGTGCTACCAAAGGAGTCCTGAAGGACTCAAACCTCGCCTGTAGAGGCAGATCAGACTGATGTCTTGGAAGTTCTCCGGCGGAAATTCCTACCCCCAGACATCTGTTTGAACTTCAGTAAGTCTCTCTCTCTCGAGGTCTTCAAACTCACATCTCTCTCATCTCCAGAGGAACACAAGTCCTCACCTTGGGAGGACTGATGCACTTCTGCTTAAGATCTGAGGTGCAAGTTAAGGGACTGTTTCAGCTGGATTGAGTCTCATTCCAGGTGTCTAACTGAAACATGAACCGTACAGATCTTGCGAGAGCATAAAGTTACAACTCTAACATCCACAGCCCTCTGAAAACACCAGGATACCCATTCCAAGCTATTTTAATGCAATAACTCGCTACTATTATTTTTCCATGACTCCTTACTGAGTGGCATCTAAAAATATTTCACCAAATCAGACTGGTGTACATTTTTAAGTACAGATTTACCCATGGAGGTGGCTTTCTTAGCAAAGTAAAGTCTTTCTCAACTCAATCGTCTAAGTGCAAGTCTAGATATGTTTTTAAGAGAGTTGTACAAACCAGAAATTATGCAGACATTGAGTGATACTCTTCCATCTTTCTTGCTGTATTAGTCATACTGAATGACAACAAAAGCCACGTTTAGAAGTCTGCTAGGTCTAGCTCTTCCAACATCTAAAAATGTTCTAAAGGGATTTGATAGATAAAAGAGAAAAGAAGTGGTATATTTATGCACGAGGCAGCAAGGGCACAAAAGTCTGAGTTCTAGTCCAGGGCTTTTGGCATAACCTCAAGATCGCTCTTCTTCAGAAAGAAACCCCTTGTGACAGAAAGGATGCTTCTGAGCACCTCAATTAGGAATGCAATTAATATTAATGTCCCCTTCAAGATATCTCCTTTCTGTGATATAACATGGTCAATGTTTCTTAAGAACGTCACCTACCGTCTTTCTGAGTTAGGGCTTATTTGGGCAGCATTTAAACAGGATATCAGGAATATCAGCTTATTCAGCCAGCTTCGTATCTAATTATGCTAAAATATAGATGATTGGAGGCATCCCTTCTGACTCTGTATGAGTTTAATGTGTGTGAGAGAGCACAAATGAATGAAGCAATGATTAGGAGAGGAGCAATAGGAAAAGCAATTGTGGTGAATTGAGTTAAAGAAATAGATAAATATACTTTAACAAACATTTCCACTTTGGCCACTATCAGGAAAAAGAAACCCTTCTAAAAATATATGTATTTAGACACATTTTAAATATACTATCAACAGCACAAACTAGCCTCTGCATGGCGCGTTTTTTTTCTGATAGACCAAGTCAAGATCCTAAAGGTTCTAACCCTGAAAGAACTGCAGGTATTTAATCTCTTAAAAGGTAAGATCTTTTATTCTTTGCACTTGGTCTGGGCTTTGAGCTTTGCATTTCCTGTCACGACAGATAGCAGTATTAAGTAAAACTAGAGTGAAGAAGAAGAGAGTCACTCCTCTTTTCTTATGTTTTCAAGAGCTTACTGCTGTGGAATTTTTATTACCTTCTTCGCAAGGCTGGCATTACTAACAGTAATGCAGTGATGTACTAAGCTACCAAAATCTCTTTCAAAACAGGTGATGGTCCTCCCCACACCCCTTTCATGCCAAGGGGCAACCCCAACCTCTCTCTAATGACAGCGTGTGCAAATCGTCTCAACCGATCTTCACAAACCTGTGAAGGGGTATCTTAGTGCAGAAAATGCGATTTCTCTGTTGACTGAGGACATAATCCAGAGCCTGCTAAGAGTCAATGGACTGACCTCCCTGTGAATCAGTGCCTGCATCTTCAATCTGCTTTGCCCTAAATGAAGTCTGCTGCTGAGGAGGAACGCGCTTTGTAAAGCACAAACCTCCTTATTCTGGATACGTTCTCTGAAGATGAAATCCTACAAGAGAACCCGTGTAAGGTGCTGTCACAGTGTGCATGCTGGTTAGACAGTAAATATACGCTTGCAAACCTGAGCAGAACGTTGAAGAGAAGCTCTGCAGCGCTCCATCCACCTCCTCTATGCTGGGAAGAGCGATAAGCCGAGGTAGAAGAGCTTCAAGCGACTGGATAAACAGCCGTGCGCTGTGCTGGTCCGCTTCTTGGTTTTTCAGCAATTTCAAAGAGAGAGCAGCAGAACGTAAGGACCTGTGACCTGGACAATCCCGTGGTGTCTGCTCCTCGTCAGCCAGGGAGCAATTGTCAGAGCCTATGTCTGAGACATCTGACCTGCCCGAGTCCTTCTCTGCTGCCATGGAATATTGATCGCACGAATCAAACTCAGTCCTGGAAAGGTCCTGGTCATCTACACTGAAGTTACTTTCGCTGTATCTGGACCCATAGGACCGGGTCTTGCAATCAACTGATAAGAAGTTAGTTATATCTGGATAGACTATGGTGTGGCTTCTCTGAACAACATCTGGCTGGTCGATGGTTTCTGACTCTGGTTCTCTATAATGAATCTCTTTGCTTTCATGTCCAGCTGGAGATGGCAGTGAATTTTTTTGACTTTCTGGATTATCCTCTGGAGTTGTCTGTCCCATTTCCCCTTCCAAAGTGGTCTGACCAGTGTCTGTGGTAACACTAATGCTAATATCAGGACTCTTCTCATTTGCCGATTCCCAGGCAGGATTTTCTGAGGACAGGATGCGCCTCTGCCACCTAAAGTCAGCATCGTTGATCTCCATGGAGTCCCTGCTCGTCTCAGTCCCATCTTTCAGTTCTTCTAAGCGTCGGAGCAGCAGCTGGACCTGCTCTTCACTAAGACCTCTCCCTTGGCTCAGCTCATCTAATGCTCCAAGCAGGGCAAAGACGCAGGACACTGAAGCATAACATGCTTCAATGCCACCTTTGATGCACGCTTCTGTCATCCCATCCATGATACTACAATTAAAACAGAGTGTATTTAAGTCATGCAGCACATACAGCAAGCACATATCACTATCATCCAACATCATCCTTCCACAACCAGGAAAAAAAGCAGGGAAATCATCCTGTAAGACTACTCCCAAGAAAAGCAACTAGTATTAGAACAAAATATTGTCTTCCATGTGGACATGGCCACTCTGTAAAGGGAGTGCCCACCAGAGAAACAGTTTCTGTGCGTTTGTACCAGCATGCACAGCACGTTTTCCCTTACAGACAAGCACTTACACTAAAAAAAAAAAATGTCAACACCCTCAATTTAAAGCTGTGTCCCGAAAATGATCTTGCCTACAACATAGGATCTTTATAAGAACTGAGAATCCTTTTGCTCAATCTGACAATTTTTAAATTTTCCATTACCTCCTTTGACTTCATCTTGGAAATATACCTCTAAATGAGCACACAATTATTCCATTGCAAGGTTAGGGACCCAAACCCAAGAATTTCCAGCTGTAAAGCAAAATATGTGGGTATTTTGGCAAACTCCACAATGTAGTTACCCACAGTTCTACAAACAGGCCCAGACTGATGACAAACCAGTAAGAGCTTTTAGCCCTCTTCCATTTTCACAGCTTATTTAACCAGGGAGACACAACCTGGCCCGTATTTGGGTACGCTTCTGAAGAAGCAACTGTTTAAGTGTCCAGTGTGCACAGATTTAAGAAAGAAGAGGCTAAAGGAGCAAACAAGGCATACAGCTTGAGAAGATCCAGATGGGACTTCCTTTTAGAAATAGACCTCTTTCTGGATTCTGACTCGGAAGAGCAGGGCCCTGCCAAATCACAAAGCCGCCGAGGACTGCCAAGTATCTGAAAGGAAAGGAAACAGAAGTTACTAGAGGATTATCTAAGCATTATTTAAATACAACAAATGAGTCACAGTTCTATCAAGCCCTGGAACCCAGGGTAGCAGTACTGTAGTTTCTCACAGCAAAGGAAAACAGCACACTGATGTTCTATTTTATGGAACATCTATATTGAAGTTACCTTTCTTCTTTTTAAAGGCAGAAAAGCAGGTAGAGAAGAGTACAATATTCAACAGGAATCACATGCAGAATGTTCTCCAGCGCTTTACATTTTTGACTGAGTATGTTCCAACTGATACTACACACAGGACAATCTTTATGTCTAAATATAGATTGCATTATATTATATTTTAAAGGGGGCCTTTCTCCTCAGTCACCCAGTTACAAAATGATAGTCACACAAAGACAAGCAAAGTGATTCCTTCTGATTCAACATGTTGCGTCCTGTCAATGCCCCCCAAGAAATACAAGGAGAAGGCTTTATAAACAAGCCCATATTAATACGCAGAAGGAGGCAACAGGAAACAACATGAGATGGAGTTTTTCCTAAAACTTCAATTGCTATTGTTTAAAATTAGAGGACAACAAGTGCCAGGGTGACTGCCAGTTCAGACAACAGCCCAGTGGGTGGCTGCGTGGTGTCAGGAGAGATCTTCAGACACAGAACATCCTAGGTATGCACAAGCGAGAAAAAAATCCCTGTAAGAGAGAGCACTCTTCCTACAAGTGATATAAGTCGCTTTGTGCTCCACAACACCAGAAGAAAGCCACACGTGAAACAGAAGAGCCCACAATTTCAACTGCTGCTCAAAGAAGTCTCACAGTGCTCTAGTTCTAGCGCTGTCAGAAGCGCTGGGCAGGAGGCCAGCATGGACTGGTCTTGACACAGCCGCTTAAGACGTTGGCAGCTTTCTTGTGGCTATTCTCATAAAGCTCAAGAAAACTGTATTTCAAAAACCTGGCACGTAATCAAAGCATATATTCACTTTAATGCCTGGAATACTACGCTGTGAGGATGAACGTCTCCTCCTAGCAAAAGCAGAGAGCGGGGAAAGACGCCAAAGAAGTTGAGAACTGGATCCCTATAGTGTGTCTCACCCAAAAGAGCAGTCATGACTCAGTGGTGAGATCTGCTCCGTGCAGCACCACAGCATGAATGCTGACGGAGTTGCCACAGCAGCTTGCGTTATGGAGACAAATAGAGCTATTACGACTTTGTAAAACTAAAAATATTTGTCAGAGTGGCTTTGATGTAACAGATGTGCTCAGAAAGGGCAATTTCAGCATCCCTGCTGCTGAGGTATGGAATGGACTGGTATGCCCAATTGGTAACAATTCATGTTAAATAAACTTTTTGCTGTACACGCCTGGATTTGCACATGTGATTATCCTACCTCTTTCATAATTTTGATGGCTTCCACTCGGTGCTGAGGTGGTGGGTAAAGCAATATCCGGTGATAGAGAGACTGCAGCACAGGCTTCATGGATTCCACCGACCCCACCAGTCGAACCAGTTCTGCTGCAATGTAATATATGGTCCGTGCAACGGGCCCACTAAGGGCAGGTGCTGTGGAGGAACAGCCTGAACCCCGGCCATGATCAGAGATCCCTGAAGAAGGTGAATCAGCCTCAAGACAGATGCTGCTGTGGGCTGAGGTGATAGTTTTGTCATGGATTGGATTTCCCAGGATTACTACTAGGGCTGGACACAGTTGCTTCCTGAGAAAAAGAGAAAAGCAGCAGATGGTAACTGGGAAAATATAATCTCACAGGAACAGCTTGAAAATAGCCCACGGTTAAATGAGATACACACTCTTGTTTTAATGATCAGTCAACAGCAGTGGTTAAATGGAATAACAAATTACGCCAGGATTTTTTCATCTCCCAAGCACCAGCATGCTAGGACATATGGAAATATTTCTGGGTGCTTTATAAACAAGATACTGATTTCGCAAGTTCGTGTTGCTGCACAGCGCTGCCCTTGACAGGACAGCAGGCCTCTCTCTTGCAATGGCTGCAGCCTATTGCAAGGTAGAAATTCTAGATTCCTACTGACGAGTATTTCTTCTTCAGTCCAACTTGGGAGCTTTAAAAAAACCTGACCAAACAAAACCCAACCTATGATAACTAGAAGGCCTGATGTTCCATCACTGCGCTGCACATGCATGTACTTTAGTACGCACCCTTAGCTGTGAGCCTCTGTTTTGCTGGCTTTTGAGAACATAATTAAAACCCTCTACAGTAACTCAAAGCATGCACTGTAACTCCTCATACGCCACTAAAAACACAGACGTTCCTTCAACTTAGTTTCTGTGTGAACACTCCAGTTCAGTGATTCCACGCCAGCATATCGTTGTCCTGTGGAACCAGAGCCAAACCCAACTCAGCACTTTGCTCCATTAGCTGTTATTTCAGCTTTGCACTCTCGCACTTGACATTTTACTTCAGTTTGCAAGACCCTAATTTAAGAAGCCGAGTGCTGCATGAGAATGCAGTCCCAAACATGGTTTTCACCCACATGCCTCAGAGGTTCAGGCTGTCGCCGAGAGCAAACACCCGGTGACAAGTAATGATTCAGCACAAAAAGTAACACACCCTCATAGGGAAATACATCTTATTTTCTCAAGATATTTATGCAGTCCAGAACTTTCACTGCTTCTCTTAACACACTTGCTAAAACAGCTCGGCTTCCTGAAGTCACAGAAAGGAAAAAAAGCTTTTAATCAGACATCAGAAAATGACTTTGAGTCTGCTTATTCCATTTCCTTCTCCGATCAGGTGCGCTTCAAAACATATCAGCTCCCTGCTTAAGAAACGTGCCTGCCTCGAAACAGGCGTCATCCCAGGCTGCAACAGCAACATATTCCCCACACGTCTTAGTGCCATCAAAGTGCTGCTGTATCAAACTATGGAGAACACTGTCAGAAGAACACAGAGCTCAATCTTCTCTGCCTGCTCCCTTCTTTATCTTCTGCTGAGAACTGACTACAAAGTGCCAGCCAGAAAGGAAGTTGTGTGCACGTAGGCAACAGCTCCTTAAAGGAGACAGACAACTACCACTTCGGTTCACAATTTCACTAGACAGCTAACGGATTACTGTGTACTTGTACATCCAAAATCATGTTTGCAGTTTAAACTGTTTCATGTCTTCCTAGTGTTTAGGGGTTTTTTTTTCCCCACTTCATCCTAAGCATGTATCTGGAGGACACGTATTCCTTGGCAGGTTGAGAAGTCCTACCCCCGATGGCTTGCCCTCATGATACACAATGAAAAATGCAAACATCTGTAGATTTGCAGCGTGAAATGGACCCTCAAAATGATGTAAATTTAAAATAAATCAACAAGTACTTTCTTTTAACAAAGATAATTTCAGTAACCTCGCTTATAGGATGGCCCCACAGTCAGTCACATAAGCATAAATAAAGGCTTGGGTGAAATTCAAGGGCAGAAACTTCTGAAATGGGTTTGCCATGAAAGAGAGAATTCTGCTGTTACACTGGAGCTCCCAGAGGCCTCAGCACAGAGTCCCTGTGCAAAACTGCCATGTGTTATCAACCCGAAGACCTCCCAGTCCAGCAGCCAATGATTTCCCTGGGACAGCAAGGGAAGTTATTAGGGGTGCCTCTACATGTTGCACCCTTAGAACTGCACCCAAACCAAACACTTCCATTTGAAAAATTACGGGGCACAAGAAAGACATTCGCTATTAACAGTCACGTACATCTTTTCTTAACACAATCAACTGCCAAGGTCACACAGGGTGAACACAGACTGCAAAGAACTGCATTATTAGTTACATTCTTGCTTTATTGTTATTACTCAGTTACCCCTATGCTATATAAAACCACCATTGCAAACAAAAAAAGGGAAAAGGATTATTTGAGGTCCTCCAAGGTGATCATCTCAAACGATTTAGAGGTAGATATGAACAATAAAGGCGTCAAGTCTTTCCGGTGAAGTGTATTAAAAAGAGGATTTCTTGGGAAAGTAGAAACACCATGAAGACCAATTAGTCTTAGCCCTTATACAAGGCAGGTCCTAAGCACTTCTGGTCACCAGACACCATCTGACATTAATTTTGCTTATCTTCCTGTATTACTGCATCAGACCAGTAAGAATCTCCACAGCACCATCCTGCTGTAAGCAGAATATTTGTCTGTTTAATGCCACACACAAGTCCAAACTATTGCAGAAAGCGCAAGAGATTTTCTGTTATGGCTAAATATTTTAGACTTCATTAAAGTGATAATTCACTAGTAGGTTAACAGCAAGCTCTGCTCACGTCTGGAGATCTACTACAGGTTTGTTTGCATGGCTGAGGGGAGAAGGTCCTTTTATATTTACAAACTGCATTAGGCTTCAGATGTACTCACCATATGAGATCAGTGAATCCCTTGTGCTGGTGCATGCTGGACGAGGAGCTGTTTAACATGGAGAGGATGCACTCCAAGTAAAGAAGCTGAAGTTGCCGATTGTCACTGGCAAAGAGAAAAGATGCCATTCACATCACATTAAAACAAAGATTAATTAATTTGCTAACATAACTACGTTATTTCACTTGAAAATTACGCTGCAAGTTACAGCAGCCATTTATTTTGCTTCTTCCTATGGATTAACAATGATGTGTTCACCTTTATCATCCCACTTATTTTGTACTGAATGCATGCAGTGATCTGCTGCTTTTTGTAACAGAAAGAAAATAGATTTAATTAATCAAATTTCAGAGTGATTAAAAAAAAATCTATGTGAAAAAAAGAGAAAGAAGAAAACAGAAATAATTATTCAAATTCAGTCTGAAAACTTGAGGAGGAAGGAACCCTTTAACAGAGGAAAAGGAGACAAAGAGAAGATTTTTCACTATTAGTTTCTTCAAGCAATCTGAAGGGCATTTAGGCTGCTCTCTTCTGGTTGGCTGTTTTCTGTTTTCTTGGTGACAGACACAATGGTCAAAAGTCAACATCTACAGGGAGAAAGTCGCATGATGGCATTGCTACCTTTCAAGGCCTTGCCAGTTATTCTGTCAGAACCACAAACACAACGTGAGCTTCATGAGAAAGAACATGAAAGATCCTGTGGTCACCTGAAATGGATGCACTTGTAATGTCCAATGTGTTGTAGCTACTCTCAGAATTATCTGGGGAACTCAGGAGACAAGCAGAGCTGAGGTTTGCCTTAGGAAAGGAGCTCCACATGCCAACTGCTCTCACAATTTAGTTTTCATTCCTAAAAAGACTAGGATTTAATCATTCTTTTCTGAGCCAAGATGAGAGCTGGAGGAATGTATTTTCTGATGTATGATCGTAGGTAAAGCTGTAAAGAATGGATTTATCTTAACTGAGATTAAGGCATGAAAAATGCCTGCTCTTCTGTCACTGCCTGAATCCCTTTTGTTCACGTAGATGAATTTTCATCCAAGTAGAATGGTTCCTGTCCTACACACCAGGCAGAAGACAGCAAATTCTGAGGCTCAAAGTCACATTTCTACCTCTGCGCTATAGAGGGTTTAAAACTGCTGGCTGCTTTTATATTTTAGAGGTGACAGCCTTACCCTCACAACAGTCCCTACCTATCTGGAAAGATGCACACATTCCAGATACAATCGCCTTCTTTCCCAACAGCTCTTCTTACAACGTGTTTTAATGCGTATCATCGATATCTTGCAGTTGATATGGGCATGGCACAGGGTGTCCCTGCACTCTTGATTGCTCTGATGCTGCTCAGTACCAAATTATTTCCCTGCAGGTAAATACTGCACCCCTGCCCACCTCAGCATAGATGTTGGTTTTGTATCACTCCTGCCACAAATTCCAGAGTCCCCAAAATCACCAGCGGCCCCGAGAAAAAACAATTTGCCTCCCTGAACTCTTCCCCATCACTCACAGCTGTGCCTCCCTCAAAACCAAATTCTAATCAGCTTGAAATCTAGAAGGAGGAATTAATCTTCAGACTAAGAAATTAAAACATGCAGTACAGCACACCAAACCCTCACTTCTCTCACCTGGAGGTTAGAAACTTAAGTTGCTACCAAAAAAGTGTTTTGAAGGAGACACCAAAATAGCCCTTGAAACCAATAAAGGCTTTTCATTCATGGAGTTAGGTCTTTAACAAGCCATCCTAATGGTATTTATTTTCCTCAGATTCAATCCTAATCCTTTACTACGCTTTGCTCATAATTAGAGATCCCCACAGTGAGTGTGGATCATTTGCTCAGTGAGTGTTTTAAGTCCTCTGAATCTCTTACTGTACTCTATCTACAGCATGTCTCAATCTGTTCTAAATTCAAGACAGTTTTATGGGGAGCTGGGATTGCAGATAATTTTTTAAAAGACTTCCAGTGATTTTGAAAGATCTTGTTGGGTAGTTTAGTTTTGATATTCCATAACCAGTAATTCAAAGTGATTATCATTTGGTGGACAATGCTTATCCGATGATATCCTCACATATAGGCAAAATTTGATACAAAGAGTTAATAGTTCTGCTGTTTTTGCCACTTTCTATTGTTAGATACACACATTTGAAGATGTCCTTGTCCTGTAACTATGCACACAACTAAAATAAATAAATAAATAAATAAATGTTCCTTTAGAAAATTCAGAAACATGCTTTTATTTTCCCAAATGCTGACACTGATTAAATAATGCTAAATAAGGATCTTTTCCCATTCAAATCCTGCTGTAATTAGAGATACTCATGGGAGGAAAGCCTATAAAAGAACTGCACATGAAGATGTCTTCGCTGTCCTCAGCTCTGGTAGTTCCTAAACCATAGTCTTCCCCCAAACGGTACAGTGTATCAAATATTTCTGTTAGGTTTTTCCATGTCTCCTGTAACTGTTGTTCTCTCTACAGTGGTTGCTTTCAAGCCAAAAAAGAAAAAAAATTCCTTTGACAAGTATTTAGCTACTGTATGGGAGTTACTTAGAGAATAGATTTACTGGAAATTCTTTAAAGCCAAACAGTGTGCAGAGAAGGCTAATTAGCTTCTCATCTCAACTGATGATTAAATGAATGCATCACGAACAATAATTCCTCTAATAAACACTTCATTTAAGCACAGTTTTGCTCCATAATCCCAGAACTACATCAGCACAATCACACGTATCAGTGACACTCTCAATCTCCAGGTAATAAATTCAAATTATAAACTGAAATAACTCACTTTATGACAGCCTGGAGCTTCTCACAGAGCACAGTGAGGACAGATACAACATCATCACAAAGAGACTCAGCTGAAGTACCTCCAAAAAGGACAAAGATCAGAGGCATTACTTATGTGCAGCTGGATTACAACCTCAATTCACTGCATAGACTTTCAGAGCTTCTAAACAATGAGCTGGGCTGCCAAAATTCATAGAGAAGATGCAGTAGGAAAAGTCCTAGATTGGAAAGTGATCTCCACACAATGAAAAAGCAGTAGTATTAAATCCGGAGGGAGCATTGCTTGCTTACATTCATTTACAGAAGGTTAGCTGAAACCCAATTCAGAGAATAAAATAAGTATATAAATAAATAATGAAAAAAGACCGTCCCCAGTAATTCTACATGATGGCTAAAATTTCTGTTTCTCTTCCTGCAGTTTGTCTCTGCTACACAGCTTCTCATGTCTGATCAGGTCCCCCTGATCAGAGGATGCACATGTACTTCAAAGATTTTAGCCTCCATTCACACAAGTTCTCCTGCAGAAATCCAGTGAGAAGGTCAAAAGCAGGGACTATTTTTACCTATCAGGGAAGATTTTGGAAGTTAAGCCAGAACGGGAGTAGAAAAAAATTCTCTTGTAAAATAATCATTTGGCAAGTATGAACAGACCTTCACTGGGGACGTGCTTTTGAAAGCTCCCGTTATATAAACCGCGTCTCTGGCCTGAAATACAATGACACAGTAATTTCCAGATTCCACGTCCTACTCCACGAATCTGTTTCGATTTAGGAAGTAAAGGCACTTACTAGAGCACTCCAGAGCACTGAAACATCCTAATTACAGAAGTTAGCACCTTGAAACAATTATTTATTACTGTTGAGTGCAATGCTGTTACCATGGTCCAAGTGAAGACACGACTGAAAGTATCAGGAGCTAAAAGGGCTGTCTCAGTTCTTACCACAGGTAACAGAGAGCATCAAGCTATGGAGAAGGTAAGAAATCCTGAAGATGCAATTGCTGTGACATCAAACAGTACTGTGCTGATGAAAGGAAAGCGAAGAATAAATAAGCTGGATTAGGAGGAGTCACTAAAAAAGTGTTACAAATACCTGGGCTCTTGAATTTCTGCGAGACGTCATGGTTTTCAATGGTCTGTTGAGGAAAGACAAAGGTGGTGTAATCGGTGCAAGGAGTAGAAAAACACTGTAGGAACAATACTTTAACAGCAGATCTTTCTTAAGAAATCCATGTCCTCTATCTGTTTTGGGTTTTCTGTTTGTTACCTTTTTTTTTAAGTGAAACTTTTGCTAAAAGTTTTAAAAATTCTTTAAGATCTGTTTTCAACAGCCATTTAGATTGAAGGAACTCAGATCTCATTAAGCTGAACTGGGATGAGTAAGTTCTTAAGGGATTTCTTACACCTAAAAAACCCCAGTAATAGATAGGCATGTAAGGTGCAGTGAAAGTAACCGAGAGGAAAGCATAGTCTAGATTTCACAAAGTACTTAGCAACCAAAATCAACTGAGTATTAGAGAGTTTATCACACTGTCATCGTTAATGTTGCAGTGCTAACACAATTAATGGCAGTCAGGAAACGCAAACAACCTCCTGCATCACTTGGTTCAGCTGCGGTACCAGCTTCTTCCTACCAGGGCACCAAAGGGGTGAAGCCAAATTCTCCTCTTGAGCACCAACAACAAACTGCCAGGAACCAAATGCAGCTCTCAGAAACTTTTCACCTACTCCCCAGCTAAGAGCAGAAATAACAACATTCAACTTTCAGACCCAAACTGAAATTTCAAAGCTATTGGGTTTGATTTGGACTTGGGGTACCTTTCTGGTAAATGTTTTGGCAAGTAAAATGAACCTACTTAGCACAGACAGAAGATAAATTTAAGTAAACCAATTAATTCTGTTCTAATAATCCAAAATAGAAGTGGTCATCTTAACCCAAAACAGATGTAAGGAAAATAATCTGTCCAACTACAGTCCTTAAAATTTCCTAGTAACTAGAAACTGACTTTTACAAATAGTACTTTTTTGATATGATGATAACATACAAAGCAGCGCGAACAAATATAAGAAGCCAGTGTAATTTCACACGTACCCAGAACATTCAGAGTTTTGCTGACAATGTGCTGGGATTTCATCCAAACAGCTCTCGTGGTTTTTAATAATGCAATAAATAGAATTAATTTTTTTGCTGCCAACCTGGTTGGAATTTAATGAGTTTAAATTACCTTCTACAAAAAAGTAGAAGAAAACACCTTTCCTTCGTTGAGAATTTGTTTTGTTTATGTAAATATTTGTCATGCAAAAACTTTTGGCAAAAGGATTTCAATGAACCTTAGGAAAACAAGCAAACCAAAAAAAAAAAAGAATGGAAAAGGAAAAGGCCAAGGCAGCCTGACCTCAGAACAAAACCTCTTTTGTTTAATGGAAGGAGAAAAAAAAATAAATCAGCCAAGTAGAGCTGACAACATGAGAGCTGTGTTTCCGATAGACTGCTCTGAAGCAGGTACAGAGTCAGAGCCCAAAAAAAGCGCTTTTAAACAGGATTAGCTGTGGAAGTGTCAAATAAAAGCCACAAGGCACAACAAGCCAGTACAACACACTGCATTCAGAGAAACAAAAAAGGTATGCAGCCATGGACATGGAACCATTTGTTGATGCCAGAAGGCTCACCATATTTTCTTGCTTTTGTCGTAACTGTAAAGTCAAGTCACTCAACATTTGGCTGAGGGTTGCCCGCACAGCGGTGTTAATGCTCCGCTGGTGACAGCTAGATACATATGTCTCAATGCAAACCTGATGGGGAAACAAGAACGCAGTACATAGATATGAACTGGAACTTACCACTCGCACATTTTAGGAGGATACCAAGGTCTCTCACATAGATAGTCAGCCTTCCTTACCACTCTTAACTTTGCTTTATTAGCACATGAGAAGTTTTCAGCAACATGGAAACCGAGTGAGTAGCACCCAGAAGCAGCACACCGTTCATGAATTAGTCTCACAGCTGAGGAATGGTAAGGCAAAATTGGCAAAGTCTTCCCCTCCTGTCAAACCCAAGTGATTTTGCCACATGGCTTGCTCTGTAGGTAATTCCCTAAAGGCCTGCTTCGATCGTTCATTTTCACATACACCTTTGTACCTATCACTCTGCAAGTCTGTAAGTGCAATGTAAATACCTTCCAGTTCTTCAAGGTTGTTGCTTCTATTGTATAGGTATTTGCCATCTTTTCTCCAATTAATTACCATATACTGCAGCACATCTGAAAGCCTTTCCTAATACAAAAAATCACAATAGTGTGTTACCATAAACACCACAAATGATTGCCGTTTAATAACTGGCAATCAACCGGAGGGCTCAGAGATCCCACGGGAACCGAGGCAGCAATGAAAGAACATGGATGCATCGTCCAGTTCCCAGCTCTGTGCCCAGCTGCTCGTGGCTTTTGGACACTGTGCTGTGTCCAGGGTTGTGCTTGATTTTTGCCCCCAGATGATGTTATGCAAAGAGCTGCCAAAGCATAATACATAATTTCTATCCTTGATGAGATTTTCGGCGGGAGGTGTTGGGTCTCTGTAAGAGCTGCTATAACCGTAGTAACCACTGTAACTACCAACTGGATAACAGTCCTGATGGAGCCGAGTCAATTTGTGACAGAATTGTACAACACCATTTTCTCAGACTGTGAGCTGAAGAAGCAGTTATGCTTCTTTGTCCTACAGTGAGCTTCATCATTAACAATAACCATAAAAAAAATAATAAATTAAATGACTGTTCACATACTTTCAGTCTTCGTGGTTTTATTCTGCCACGGTTCAGATATATAGCTAGTCAGAAGAAACTTGAATATAGATTCAACTAGCTGTGAAAAAAATTATAAATATATACTATAAAGGATAAGCAGGAGGAGTATACATAAATGCACCTGGCATATATTTTTGAATGAGAAGGATATTATATGATGTAAAGCCATTTTCACAGTTCCTAGTTTTTAAGAGGGGAAAAATTAAAGTGATCTGATTAGATAGGCTAATCAGTATTATGATGGGCACATGGACAAGACTTGTGATAGTTTCTAACTCCTACTCAAATGAAACCAAGCTATTCCACTGACTAAGAAAGAAAGGCTGTGGGCTGTAAAGTTTAAGATGAACACGTTGCTGGCACACTTCTGCTTTTGTTAGAGTGGAGTGGAAAACAGTATAGGTACGTTCCTAAGACTCTTTTGATCTCCTCACTTTGGGCATCTCAGCATTCCAATAAAGCCACGAGCACAAGAAAACATGACTGAGTTTCTTGGATGCAAACTATATCTTAAGTGAGTGATCTAAGACATTGCACATGGAAGCTACTGAATTATGGCTCTTGCCTTATTTTCCCGCTACACTGAGAGATAGCATTCCACAGTTTTTCAAGTGTATGTATATCTCTCGTTATCTCCTGCTAGAAACACTATGCAAATGACAAACTGAGACTGAGTATCTCCCTTGACAATACACTAGAACAGGTTGCAGGATATAAGGGACCGAATCGACAGCGTATCTCACTCTTAATGGCCTTTTTCAAGATTCCAAGATCACTCCCAAATTATGCCCCCCCAAAACCAAAGGATTTTATTTAGCTTAAGATCAATTAGTCAGTGATGAAGATGGTCTTGTAAATTCAAAGAAAGCCTGGACCAACTCTGCCCATCATTCAGCTATCACCTGAACTCCAGTGGACAAAAAATCCTAAAGCCTTTTAAACCATGTACAGCCCTTTGCAGATGCCAAACCATTTCAGTGCTGCTGAGATCATTCTCTTGAGTTGTAAGTCTTTTTCCAGAGTACCTGAAGTAATTGATGAAATATTTGGCGGTAGGCTGACTTTCTGGAAAGAGCATGGTTGATATCTCCTTCTTCTCTCCCCTCCCCATGCCAGCTATGGAGCAACAGTACTGTTCACTTCAGCTCCCATCTTACATAAGGCCCGTTTTCTAAAAGGGCTGGGCAAGGTACCTTTTGAAAAGCCACTGATGAAGAACCAGCAATAAAAACGCGAGAGCTCAGGGCCCCGAGGAGGTGCGCAATGGACATTTTGATCATTTCATGCATTCGGGGACTTCCAGCTCTATGACATGCAAAACACAACTAAGAGCAAAACACAGAAGGGTTAGCCAGTGAAACACAACAAAGTCAAACAAAGCAAAAGGTAGAGAGGACTTACAAATGCACGCATAAAAACAAGCAACAGCATGAACTAAACTTTCTTGCAGGGGTCAAGGCAAGCATGGGAAGGCGTACACAGCAAGATTTAGTCTACTTTCAATACTATTAATACTTAGACAATAAAATATAGCATTTTTTATGTTGGATGCTTCCTTAATTTCAAGCAGATAATACTCAGAAAGATTTGGGGTGCCATTATTCTGCACACATGAATCAAGAACGATCAGGCCACGCAAAATGGCCAGACCGTAGCCTTGTTTGTCAGAGAGTTTACCAGTAACACAGGCAGCACCATTCCAATTCTGCAGTGGCTCCACTTTGCTACAGAGGGCAGGCTAGGAAAACTAAGGGACTGACTTGGAAAGAAATGCCAAATAGCAGGGCCACTTTGTGGCTTCAAAGTGGGAAAGCGTAGATTTAGATAACAAGAAGAATTTTTTCACTCTGAGGGTGGAGAGACATTGGAACAGGTTGCCCAGAGAGCTGTGGCCGCCCCATCCCTGGAGGGGTTCAAGGCCAGGCTGGATGGGGCTTGGAGCAACCTGGTCTGGTGGGAGGTGTCCCTGCCCAGGGCAGGGGGTTGGAACTCAAGGATCTTTAAGGTCCTTTCCAACCCAAACCATTCTATGATTCTATGATTTTGATGATCCAGTTTACACTGCAAATGTACAGGCGTTTGTATCTGTAACTGTATCATGAGGGCAAGCCATCAGAGCAGGACTTCTTTAACCCACACTGCTACCAATGAATACCTGCATCCTCCAGACACATGCTTAACATGAAGCAGGGAAAAAAAATGCCCTAAACACTAGGAAGACATGAAAGGGCTTAAACTGCAAACATCATTTTGAATGTATAGCAGTATAAGCACAACATAATCCATTAGCTGCCTAGTGAAGTTGTGAGCCAAACTGGTAGTTGTCTCTGTTCTTTAAGGAGCTGTTGCCTACACACACATATGTCAGATCCCAAAAGTGCCTTCCCATGCAAGCCCACCAGCCCTGCCCACCTTGCAACTGTTTCTTCGCAGCAGACATAAGGCAATATCAGTCCTTAAGATGGCAATTGTGATTTGGACCAGTTGTTTCAGGGTGTGTATGAAAGGCACGCTCTAGGTAGCAGGGGCACCTTAAGTGACACAAGCAATGGCAGGACAGAGGCACTCACCTCAGCAATCTTCAACACTGAACTCCCATTCAGCTCAAACGTGGAGGTATAAGTTATACAGAGCAAGACCTTGAGTCAAAAGAGAAGGAGGAAGGAAAAAAATTAAATTTCATCTGTTACTGCCTCCCTTCCCCACCCACATGCTTTTAGCCACAGCTCTTTCCATTCCTGCAGCAGACATCAGAAGCTTCTTAGCACCACGCATTACTGGGATAAAGGAGATGGCACAGTCAAGTTGCTTCCTCCTACTGTTGTCCCCAGAGGTACAGCCCAGTGGATTATTTATCTCTGTCTCCTACATCTGCCCATGGAAGGAAAGACAATCCAGTGATCAACTCTGGTCTCGGACTCGACAGACAGAATCCATTCATGTTTTAACCACAAGCTTCACATGATTGATAATCAGTCCTGTCATTCATTTCCATTGGTATAACAAAGGAGGAAAGAAAAAATGCATACAAGTTATTATTTAGGTGACACAAATACATATGTATTATGTGAAACAAGCTGCTAATTACTGCTTGAAACGAGGATTTCCCAGCCTAGGATATTTCCAGTAAATGCATTACAGCCATTTGATAACGAGCAGCTAAAGAAGAATTGATAAGCCCCAATTCCTGAGTGAAGCCTTGTCCAGTCTTGAACTCAGCAGGAGGAATAAGAACTAAAAGCCCTGTCCCACCCCTTAGTTTGAAGGGAAGGGGAGTGGGAATGTGATGTGATCTTCCCGGGGTAGTGTGGTGGGCAAGTTGGGCAACGTGGTGAGAGGTGCTGTGGTGTGACGCCTTTAGTGTCTGGAGACATCCTCCCTCCCTCCTCACCTCCCTTTCCAATCCTTCCTGCCCCACAGAAGACTGAGAGGACCTGAGCTACTGTCCTCCCTCCTTCAAAGCACCTTCAAACCCCCAAACAACTTTGCCACAGTGTGTCTGATCACGGCTTGCAAGTTAAACAAAAAAGGAGGCAAAGGGATGCGTGTTTGGAAAGATTATTGCCCTTTGGTTCCTGTAAAGCATCATTTTTCTGAGCTGTAATTGTATGGCAGTTTCCACATTATGGTTGAACAGCAAAAAATCACAATTTTTTAAAGCAGGAAGGCGGAAACTAGATCACCTCTCGGGTGTATCTTCTCTCTAGGTAGTAATGAACCCTAGAAGCATCTCGGAGCCTTCATAAAGCAAAGAAAAGTGCTGATCTGCAGGTTAAGAGAAGCATCGCTGGAGCCTCTGAACACTCTTTATTACTATTGAATCTCTGCTTGGGAGAATACTCCTCTCTGCAGTTATTTTGCACCAGGGAAGGGGGAAAAATCTATTACTGAAAGGCAGACATTTAATAACTGTAAGGGAATTTGAATTCTCTGTACAAGAGCAGCTTTGAGCATTAACTACTTGATCTTACAGGTACAGACAGAAGAGCCTGTCCACGGATGAGTGTGCCATTTTTCTCGAGAAGGACATAAAATAACCTTCTTTGCATTTTGAGAGTCAGACTGAAAGGTTTCTATGCACTGAAATGCACTGCTTCTTTACAAACATTTTTCTCAGCAGAAAACTACAGTATTTCACTACAGAAAACTCAGTATTTCACTACAGGATGTTACACCTTTCTCCAAGGTTTGGGGTTTTTCTGATTGCTTCTTTGTTTTGCAAATAAAATACCAGTCAGGAGCACAGTCCTGTTCTTAAAGAAGATGGTTTTACTATAAAAAGTGTTCTAAGAAAATCATTATGTAATGGCAATTTTACATTTGTCTATACATGCTATCTTGCCTTGACTCTCAATCAGTCCTTCATAAAGAGAAGGTGAGTAATATGGATAAATACTAGAGGTAATAAGAACAGAAAAGTACATGCTACTCTTCCTGTACATGCTACATCTTCTAGTCCTGGACTATAATCTCTTTTTCAGATATTCAGCATTTACATTTAGAGCAAAGCAAAGTTTCTGAGACAAGTTTCTTCTTTATAGTTTCCCTTTTCTGTGAAATGGGCAAAACGGATTTTCTTATCCCTAAAGCATGACACGGTCTACCTCAGTATTGCGAGGAGGGATGCAAGCCACGGAGCAATTGAATTTGCTGGAAAAGGCAAATCTGTTTCTAATTATGAACAATTAGGAGTGCTGTACTTTGTATTTCTATATGTGGACTCTGCAAATTTCTCTGCTACATCTGCTGGCACACGGACAAGTGCCAGTGACGAGGAATACAGCTGAAAAGTAAACAGCCAATTATAAAAACCCTCAAGCTCATTTGGTTAATAATGACATAAATTATAAGGGCTGTTATTTCCATCTGCTGCTCAATCCATACCTACAAAGTTTAAAACTTCAAAACCCAACGATTTTGTTTGGCACTAAATGAATTCTAAGCTACTGGCCAGTTGCTGGGTCTCACCTTCCCAGCTGTTAACTACCCTGAAATTTTATTGACATTTCTAATAGCTGTGAGAGCTCAGCAGCTGGCTTAAAAAAAATAAAAATGCATTCTGTATTTAAGGAAAAACTGTGATTTGTACCTCCATGCACTGCTGTGCAAAACACAGGTGTAGCACACAGTTCATAAACCCACAGATGGACAACTGTCACCTCCCACTGACAAATCTCTTCTTATCGTGCTAAGACTAATCTTACTCAGTGGTTTCTGTGTCCTGATTTTCCCTACTTGTAAAACCTTGTTTGCTACACGGGGCTTTCTGCTCTCTTGCACCATTTGGGCTCTGTACTGTTTGTTAATACCTAACACTTTCCACAGCTCAGAAACTGGAAGCCATATACCATATGCGGAAGAACACGTGGGCTTAGGGATTGCTGTAAGCCCTTGCTCTTTGAAATCTCTTCTCCTTCTCTCTCCTTTTCTTTTCTTCATTTTTATTTCCTACCTTTATAGAGCTGAACCATGAAAAGTTAGCAATTATACGCTTATTTTTTTTCTGTCGGAAGTGCCAATAACCTGCTTGTAACAGTTGAATTCTAGAGAAGTCAGACATCAAGCGCAGTAAGGAAGGGATGATCAAAACCCTGCTTTGAATTTCAGGGAGATTCAACAAAAAGACCGCTAACTTTTGGCAGCTACTCTTTGTGTAAAACGAGATCTAGCAACCTACTAGCTAGAGAAAGGGCATATGATCGGATGTGATCAAGTCACAGAAGCGTAAGAAGTTATCAGCCAGCATATTCTTGGCTTGCTCCACTCACTACGGTCTTCCCTCACAAATCATTCGTGAGATCTGAAAGATGGTCCCTGACCAACGCACAAGATTGCTCTCAGCCACAATTTCCATCAGCACCACAGCAGGGCTCATTTGCAGTCCTGGCGATGCTCCAGACACTCAACTGGCCTGTCTTCCCGTTTCCATGGAACAAACAGGAGGACAGCAGGCTTCTCTTTGACATTACTGGATGAAAAACGGGATTAAAACCAAACACAAACGTAATCATTCAGATCCACTGAAAACCCTTGAGTCTCCAGACAGTATATCCCATAGGCTGCTTAACTACCCCTTAAATCATTAAATTAAAAACTACCCTTTAAATGAAAAATTGAAGAAGAAAAGAAAGGTTGTCTCATGCAATGATTTTGATTTTTATTTTAAAGAAGGAACTTACATGACTGTAGAGATAGTTTAAAAGTCACACAACCTCCTGGATGCTTTAATTGGCTTCCATTATCTTGCAAATGCCTGGATGGAATCCCATTTCCATAAAAGGCTTAACCATAATGAAAGTATTCATTTTAATTACTGCTGAAGCTCTGACTGTCATGGAACAAGAAATACAATTCCTACTCCATGGCCTCCCAGGGTACTAACTGCAATCTGAGAGTGCTTGTGTGGACAGTTTTCACATTAAGTAGAAACAAAAAAAACTCCAAACCAAACCAAGAAAAGTGCTTCTGATGATACAATGAAGGTAAATTGACACGAAATGTACAATATTTGGACTAATTAAATTGTTACATTGTCTATCCCATATTTTAAGAGAGCTCTCTAAAAGAGGGAAAAAGAGGGAATATTTTTTAAATTCTAAGACTGCTGAGTGTTGCTAGTCAAGTTCCCCAAGCGCTTAGCATGAATTTGTAGTAAAAGACAATTCTCACATTGAAGAGCTTCTGGTGGACTCACATCAAATAAAGGTGTGTAAGAAAGCAAGGAGTATCCTCCTGATGGAGAAAAAGGGAAAATGTACAAAACTTAAAAGCAACTGTAATCTGTCATCACCTGCGGATGCTTCAGCACTTCACTGCATTTTGGTGCCACGTCCAAGATCCACATGCTACTGCTATTCTTTTTCTGTTCCAGCACCCAAAGTTCCATTGACAAAATCCTCTGAACGTTCGGTTTCTCCTAGTTGGGATGCACGTAGCAACTTTAGAGAGCTGAATGTTGCAGCCACCTCTAATCCCTATGTGAGATTCATAAAGGGAGTCTTTCCTGAATTACTTTACTTGCAGGTTGTAAACTTGGATGTAATGCGTGCTCAGATGATTCTCAAATCCTGTCCCCCAGGAGGAAAAACCCAGCCAGAAGACAGGGCAGGATGACCCTCTTATGTCATTCACTAATTTGACATTTAAAGCACGTCAGCCAGCATTTCTGCAAAATAGTTTGGCCACGAGGTGTCCTCCTATTTGGCAGAATAATTTGTAACCTGCTCGTGTCACGTCCCTTGGCCGTGAAGGAAAACAAGGACAAGAGAAAGGAAGAGCATTATTGAACTCATGTGCACTGTGTCACCATGGATCACTGTACAAACCAGCAGATTTTAATTATGGAGAGAACAGAGACAGTGTCTTCCATGAATAAGTAAACCCATAGAAAACCCTTGCTATCACCAGCAATTAGGAATACACCAGGGCATCAAACAAAAGGACCGCATCTGGTACAGAAGAGCCTCACACATTATCCGCGGTGACAAGCTGAAGGCTCCCAGAAGACCATGCCCATTAGTTCACCAGACTAAACCAGAACTACTGCTCAACACTATTTATGGTGGCATGAAACCAAGTGAAACTTCTGCTTAGCTAGGACAGTTGTAGAAAGGAAAGAAGTGATTTAAAGCAATTACTTAATAGATATTTAACAGGTTTTCTTAACGGCTCTGACAGGGGCTTTTATCTTTAGAATTATAACACTTAAAGGCAGGGAAGATTAAAAAAAGGCCGACTAGCACTGCTAGGATGGCATTTCCCACTTCCCAGGTTACAGGCTATTTAGGTAATACTGCATTACTTCACAGGTTAGAAGATATATATCCGAGCAAAAAAACCCTGAAAATGGAGAAATACAAAACTGAAAAATACCAACAAATATATAAAGACTTTAAAAACCCTATAAAACTCTAATTCTCATTTTCTCATTAGAGAAAAATGACGTTTTTAAATGAGAGATTCAAGTAGATCAGTCATGAAATAAAGCGCTATTTGGTCTGCTCAGAGGGATTGGAACCTCACCTAAAATAGGAGTGGGTAGAATTATGTATGAGGCAAAGAAACAAAAATGCAGAGAAAAGAAAGACCATCACCATAAAAAAGTAGGAAAGTAGCAAAACCCAAAAGAAAGAAAAAAAGAAAGACATTTACCCAAAGAAGTGAGGCATCTTTAAAATAAACACAAATTAAAAAAAAATAAATTGATCTACTTAACGAGTATACAAAAATAAGTATTTTTAAGGCAATCTTTTTACATACTGATGAACATAAGTAATTAATTTTTTTTTCCACGCTACAAACTATGCTGGTTTGAAAATGCAAATAAAAAGACTCTAAAATAGAGGATAAGTTATAACGGAGGGGAAAGGCCAGGAAAGGAAGGAAATTAATGCTCACTCATTCATAGTTACTAATGCAAACTGCATGCATGTGTGACGGGTATTTTACTATTTCTCTTGACACAGGCTGAACCTTTGTTTTCTGCACCAGATTAGTTTGTTCAGCCACTCAGCAAATTACACCAACTGTCCTAAGTGTTTCTTAGGCAAAGAAAAAAAATATATTAAAGCCCCTGCTTCTCAGCTGCAACACCTTCTCTTTGAACTCGGTTCTCAAATAAAAATGAGGTTACATCATCCACTATCAAAATGGTCAGAAAGGACGTCAACACGTGGGTGCAAGAAAACCCAGAGCTGTCAAGGAAACAAGAACAAGTGTATCCCCTGGATAGAAAATACTGACATTTATTCTTGACACCAAGAGAATTTTTTGGACAGCGGAGAGGAAAGACAACTCCCTTACCCTCTGACACACACAGGGTTCCAACAAAACTTCATCAGGGAACTTACTGTGTGGCAATGTACTTTACAACAGCTGATTTAAGATTACCGTTTCAAGTCACTAATTGGCAAGAAGACAACCCCAAATACAACCTAAGCAGCAGCATCCCACAAGCTGTCCAGCCTGCCAGAGGATCTCCCTGTCTCCTGACCTGAATCCAGGAAAGAGATACTAAAAAGCCAGATCACATGTTTTTGTGATTGCCACCTCAATTTACCATCTATTTCTCTCTCATAGCTGGATTATGTGTATAGTTGCATATAAAAGCTATGGCAAGTGACCCTTCCATGCCACTGTTATGTGGCCAACTTGGCTAGCAGAACTTGGCACTGACACCTCCAGTAAGCAATAATGTCTGGCAGCGAGGAAAAGATTCAATATATGAAAGTTAAAGGTCTTCTATATTTGGTTTTGTGATCACACAATCTCTTTCCAAGTCACTTTCTTAATGGTTGAGCAACCTCCAGGTTCTTGGTATGTGTCTAAGACTAAAGAAAGTCTGTAAGAACTTGTACTTCCACACCGGAAAGGTCTTAAATTACACTTCCCAGTGCTAGGGACTTGCTATTTTCCACTTTGGTACTGGAAAACCTGCAGGAATGACCCAATGACTCACTGCTTGCATATGCTGCACAGCACAGAGAGAAAACTCCAACACCGCCGAACTTTCTTCATTTCTGCAAAATCCGCACTGTTCAAAAAAAGGAATGCCAGTCACAAGCACTCCAAAAAAATAAACACCCCTACACGAACAGCAAAACCTGTGCACTATTAATGCTAGTCCTGAGCAAACACTGTAATACAGTATTTGATCACAGCGTATCACAGGCAATTTTATCTTCTCTCCTGACAGTCCAGTCACACATCAGGAAACATGGAAAGAAACCTACTGCTGAAGTAACCTGGAGGAAGGAACCCTTCTTCCCACCCATCCATGACTGCAGGAGGAATGACCACAGAAGACAGGCATCCCACCCTCTTATCCTTCCCACCGTTGTCTCAGTTCCAGGGTAGAGCGTTCCTCAAATTACTGCTTTTTGTGCCCGACTTCAACCTTTTTGATGACGCCACACCAATTGGGACAGTTCCAGAACAACAGAATGAGCACATTCTCCATCTGGAAACACCTTCATAGCCTCAAGACTGAAGGAGCACCGAGAAAGGTAAAATTTATGCGTAGGAATTTCTCCAGGCAAGAAACTAAGCCTACTCTTCGTACCTGAAAATCTGTTAAGTGCTTAGATTTTTTTAAAGCTGCCCAGACCCACAGAGGTTGTTCAGGGCTATAAATTCAAACACAAGAAAGGTTCTGAGGAAGAGTCACAGATCCTGGAAAGAAACTGGATTTTTGAGATGTTGCATTCACCACTTACTGGTTTAGGCAGCTGCCATCCAGCATCCGTTTGGCCATATCCAGGCCATTCCCATTCTCAATCTTTTGTACCCATTAAGGAGAAAGCTCAGGTATTTAATTCAAGACTGCAGTTTCTGCTATGAGGGCCAGGCACCTAAGAACCAGGGGAGTTCTTTAATCACAATCTTAATTACGAGTAGCAGGCATTTACCACAGTTCTAATTAATTTGGGAAAGGACAAGCTTCTCTTGAAACACGCAAAGGTAGGTCACTCAATCCATTGGAATTAACCTGGTTACTTATAACTAACCACACACGTAAAATGACTTTAAAAAGCAACCAGAAAAAAACCAACAAAAAACTCAATGAGTAAAGTAAACCCAAGAGAGTCTGGATTTTTAGCTGGCCTACATTACAACAATTTGTCTTACACAAAGGCCAAGAGGAGGAAGCACTGAGAACTCCAGCTGGCATCCCTGGGCAGGACTGATCTTAGAAAAGAATTTTATTTGCAAGACATGCAAGTTTTTAGAGACTCCCCTCTCTGGCAGTGCAGGCTGCTAGCACATCTCTGGACTATGGACTGGACAAAAATCAGTTATTGCTTATGACAGCTCATATCAAGCACCACCATTAAAGGAACAGATTCGGGTGAATCCTTTTTCTACACATTCTCAGCATTTTATTTTTTTTTCTTATTAATATAAATTTTAAACCAGTTCTGGATTAAGGCATGCCCAAAATGTTGAATAATGTTTTTTATTTTTTACTTGGTTTGAAACATAGTCCTTCTCTGCCCAGAGAGAGGCTGGACTGCAATTTATATTGCAAGTGACATTCAAAAATGTTTGCAATAATATAGTGCATAAAATACATTAAGGGGAAACAATGATCTGTTATGCCAAGATTAATATATTAACTACAGTATGTAGATTAACAGCAAATGGGTTGCTGATTCTCATCCCGATAATGACAGTCTCTCTTCTCCATTTCCATTTTTACTGTTGCACCAACGTAGTCTTATTTTTAATGGGTGGTGAAATCAGTCTTTTTACTCCTATATAAAACTATTATACATGCCTTCCCTCAGAGGCATCATAGGGAATAGGGACCTTTAAATGCTCGTCGTTTCAGTCCAGCTTCCTCCTCCATTTAATTTTTCAGCTCAAGACAAAGCAGAACAGTTGCAAATGACATTCTATTAAGCATAACCGAGTTGTATGTAGAAAGATACATTTCATAATAACGAAAAACCATGAAAAGATGTATTTATTTGTGAGAGTTTATTACAGTAACCAGCTCATTTACCAGTATCCAAGGAAAAGGTGAGAATATAATAATCCACAGAGGGTGGGATTTTACAGTTGTATTCTGTCCACATTTTTGATCAAACAGTTTAGAATCTCTTTTCAAATACATAATATAATTTGTTGTCTGTCATGGAGGGCTGAAGAAAAAAAATTAACTAGCCTCTCACCAAACCCTCCACTTTTTGGAAAAAGGAAAAAGTTTGACTTCCTGTTCAGCAGCAAAAAAGTTCCTGCAAAGTTTTCTGAAAAAGTTGACAGTAAATTTTGCTTGGTTGCTCAAGCACAATCTAGCTTAATCCAATATTTGCATTAGAACAGGACTATCTCCCCAAACCTGTAACAAGGGGGTTATGCAGAATGGAAAGCAGGTCAACTATGATTGTTAAAAAAATAAGAACAAAGAAAGAACTGTCTCCAAACTTTCTATTGCTCCTTGTAGATCTCCAGTAGAGATGTTCTCAAGTGCTGACTAATTTGGTACCATAACTGGGGTCCTATCAATTAAAGTAGTTATTATAAATAAAAAAAAAAAAATGACTAGGAGATGGCTCTTAGTACTCAAAGAACAACTTTGCATCTTGAAGAACAATCACAAACACCCAACCTAAAGATAGTGTTTCAGAGGCTGAGCTATTTGCTCCATTTTGTCTGTCCTTACACAAACTTAAGTTCTACCACAGAACTCCCATTTAAATTTCAGTTCTGAAGATAACTGAAATAACAAAAAGAGCTGCCTAGTATTAGTACTGGAGAGTTCCCAAATGCTGTATTAATGGAGCAGTGAAAAGACAAAAAGAAAAGATTGCCTTAACACAGCAGATTTAGCAAGGGTTCATTAAACCTTATTCACAGATTAAAAAGACTTCTGGCTGAGTCCCCGCTGAAAGCCTACAGAAAAAAAAACATAAAAATTGTGCTCATCAGCAAGCAGTACACCTAATCCACTAACAAATACAAGTCGGAGTCACTGGGCATAAACCAATCTTTCCTAAATGAAATAGCTGTTCCCCATGGACAATGGGTAAACAATGGGAATTAGAAGAATCTTCCCTCTCTCAAGCCATATTTTTCCACTTTGGAAAAATATTTTTTGGTTCCAGAAGATCCTCAAGCCTATTTCAAGAAATACTAGAAGTAAAGCAGCCACAAATACTGTGTGAAGGCTTCTCAGAGGTAGTAAGAGCCAAAGGTGGATGCTCCACTGATAGAAATGTAATATATATTCATAACATGTCTGGCAGTAACTAGAATAGTGAAAGAACAACCAAATATTTCAAAAGACATCACGTCAGAAAAATGAGTTTTATTGAGGTAATTATTCTCATTCTTGCTTGAAAATTTGTCTTGTTAGTTGTACATTTCTTGGGAAATCTGGGCACAGACTGAACTGACATGCACTGATTACATGACCCAGCTTTGTCTGTGACTAAAAAAAACAAAAGGAAGCAGGAGAAAGGGAAAATGATCAATCACACCTTCCCTTTTAAAAATTACTAGTTTAGGGTCAGTACCCATTACAGTACAGTGTAGCCAGTTTACCTGAAGAGCTCATTTCTGGGTGAGGACTCATCTACTGATCTTCTATTATTCATTAAACTCTTTTTTTTTTTTTTGCATTGTTATTTAAGAATAACGTTATCACAGTCAGATAGAGGTACTGCATTATTAAGAAGGTTGTCAACTTATAAATGAAAGTCACTGTAACATTAGTTACATCCCTCCATTAGGTGGAGGGGAAAAAAAAAAAAAAAAGTCCTTGCTGTTTTGGAAAATTTCCACCCTACCTATTTCCTTGTTATTTGGTTTCACCTGCTTTGATGCCACAGTTACGTTCAAAGCTGAATTCCAGTTTTTCCAGGAGCCTTTCCTGGAGGAACCGGATTTTAGGGTCAGGGTTACAGATGAAAAATTACCAAAAAAAAAAAATCAAAGGAGGAAGTAAAAATCATAGCATCATTGAGGTTGGAATGACCTCAGTCCAGAAGCTCAGCTATAGATTAGTTCCCATTCCCTCTCCCTCTGCTGATCTGACCATATCTGATAGTGCTTTTGTCAATACTATATGTGCTCCCTCAAGCAAAGGTCCAACTGCATGAAGCAAAAGTACTTCAGCCATTTAAAAAACAATTCTGAGGCCAGAATTTAAAAGCATCAAATCAGGAAAGAAATCAGGATTCCCCCTCCCCCTATTTTTTCTATCCATCTTCAACTGTATCAATAGAGCGGTGAGTCCCTTTGGTGCCTCACTGATAAAACACCAAATTTGATTAGTGATCAATATATCTCTTCCTTCCCAACTCACATGAATATCGTAAAGAAAATATACGAGTAAAAATACTTAGATTATTCTGTTTGAAACTGCAATTAAGCTATTGATGTATTACAAGAAGATCAACCACAAGGCACTGTATGATTGTGTGATTTTCCATTCCCTTCATACAGTCAGCTGAGCACAATAAAAAGACAAACTGATATTACATATATTAGAGGCCTTTTCAGTGTGATAGCAAAGTATCATGGCAACAGCAACAGTAAATGCTAAAGTGGCCTTGTGTCAGATACACTGCTCCCTCTGGTCACACTTTCTGGATTACCTGGTTTCTCAGTATCTTTTAATATGATTTAAAGCACCTAAATAACCTCAGTTTAGTCCCCAGTGTGAAAATACTGTGAAAATACTACTATATCTCTGTCATAAACTATATGAGAGGTACAGAGAATACACAGACAGCACAGTCATTGAGTTATTCTTAACAAAAAATAGGCTCAGCATTTAAATAACACACAAGCCTTAATGCAAAATCTAAACACCCCAGAAAGCTTGCTTTACTCTTTGAGAAATAAAATGCAGTTAGTACATCTGTTTGCTGCAGGTGCCCATTCACATCACAGAGAAATCATGGGTTTTTTCCCCTTTCCTCACTGAAAAGGCCACTGCCTTCTTTTGGGCACAAAACTGCTGTTGACATAAGAATTACCCAGTGTTTAGTAATAATAAGGGTGTCCTGCAAGAAGATAAACAAGGACTTCAGAGTCTCACTTCTACTCTGGAAAATCAGGGAGGACAATTTCCCTACATAATCTCTCCTGTTTTCTTCCTTTCACTGCCAATTCCAACTTGCTGTCACCTAAACGTAAAGAGCTTTACAGAATGCTCTCCACAGCTAATCAAATCCCTTCACACTCGCATCTGCAACACAGGTGGAGGACAAGAAGCCATTAAAATAAATATTCAAAACACCTGGTTTGGATAATATGTGAAGCGCGAATTTCTGGTGTACACTTATGGGGAACAACAGGAGATATTCCAGGCAGGATTTAAAAAAAAAAAAACAAACCCAAAATATTTAAGAGTTTACCTGCCAGCAGTTTACAGTTAAGTCTGTACTCCTGTACCTCTATTTTCACCTCTATTTTGCACAACTAAAAGTTTTTGTGGAATCTTTGATGGTTGCATTCTTAATACTTGGGAGACTGATGCAACTGTGCAGCAAGTCCCAAAGGACCAGGCCAGTATGGCTGCTGACCCAGTTTCATGCCAACATGCTCACACTCAGGAGTGTCTAATATCTGGCAGTGGATAAAGATGTATTTAATCTCCTCCGGATGGAATAACACAGTCTAACGTGCAACCATGTGTTGCCTGGAGGACACATTTTAGCAGATCCAGGGATATAAATGCATTGCTGAGACCAGCTGCTTGAAAAACACCCGAAGGCTTCATCTGTTCACTCAGACCTACAACATTTTCAAGTCTTGCAATGGCATTTGTAACCTTCAGGTTACAATCTCCACCTGATTTGACTTTTAGGAAAAGCTCTGATTTCATGCCTCTGAGTTTTAACTGCCCTCATTATAATACGCTTTGGTCCTCTGTTCTCTTGAAATATCTAAATCAAACCAGAACTTTTGCTTTGTTTTCAGGACGTAAAGCTGCAGCCTGACTTTTACCATACATGGATTTCATTGTGTTTTTAGCCAGAAAAGGATTTGTGTGTCACAGTTTCAGTTCAGTGGAATGAAGATGATGTTCCCCTCTCTCTTATGCACTTCAACTGGAACTGAACGTGTTGTTGGCTTTTTTTTTTTTAACTTAAAAAAAAAGCGTACGTGAATAAAATCTTAGGTTTTCGCTTTGGTTTTATGTGGTTTGGTGTGTTGGGAGTTGTTGGGGTTTTTTTTTGTTTCTCACATATCAAGACAACTTGAGAAGATACTCATAACTCTAGTATAATACAGCGCTCACGTTGTTCTCAGTGTGAGGCAATGCATCACAGAAGCACGTCATGGCTTTCAAAGAAACAGCGCGTGTGCAGGTTCTGAATCTGCAATGCTCAAGAAGGTAAAAAAGTGACTTGCATAAAATTACTTCATTTCAGGAGACCTGTGGGTTCAGTAGTCTTAACTCTTCCCCTTTCCCACCGCAGAGGCAAGAGAGGCAGGAAAGAGGCACACTGGGGTAGGGCTGTAGATCTGGGTGTCACCAGTTAAGCCTGTACATGGGCCAAAGCCTGCTCCTATGAAACAGGTAATAGTCCACATAAACACTGCTCTGTTTTTTAGAAAAATTCTTTCCTGTGAGGGTGGTGAGGCACTGGAAGAGGTTGCCCAGAGAAGCTGTGGCTGCCCCATCCCTGGAGGGGTTCAAGGCCAGGCTGGATGGGGCTTTGAGCAACCTGGTCTGGTGGGAGGTGTCCCTGCCCAGGGCCGGGGGTTGGAACCCAATAATCTTCAAGGTCCCTTCCAATCCGAACCATTCTATGATTTTTTCTGCTAGGCTCAACCTGCCTGAGGTTGAGTCCATATTGCTCCCACAAAGACATCTTCAGTGGCAAAGAGTACAGCTAGTGCAGAGTAGTATCGTATGGATAACATACGTTCATCAGAACAAGGATGTCACATGTAAGAAAGAAATAAAATACCTAATCTATGCACTTAGAAGTAAAGAACAGTCAAGTAAGTAGATCCAAACATATCAAATCAGTACTAGGTATGGTGGACCATGCAAAAAGGACCACCAGGTTTGCTCCAAAAGTGTTTTAACCAGTGACCAGCCATAGCACAACAAACGCTGTGCTACTAAGTTTGCACCCAAACATCTGAGAACTATGCACGGCCGTATTGCTTTACACAAATAATACAGCTATTGGAAGTCACTTTTTTATGGCAATACTGGCGAGTCGTTCAACCAACCCAATGACAGGGCAAGGAAATTTGGCAGTATCTCCCCTTCAAAGCAGCACCTCCTGGCAGCTGAGCCTCCAAACACACACAGGAGAATGCTAAAGCACTTCTAGAAATGGAAGTTTTCACGGAGTATACAAATCATTAGTTTCCCTTATGCACTAGTTCAGGAACATTTTGGTGTGTAAACAAATTATGCTTCATCATTAGCATTTTACAAAGAGAACATACAGCGAACAAACTGGAAAGCAGCTGCACACAACCAATTCAAAATTACATACCTGCACAGCCCACCTCAGGAGCTCTTAAGCTCAACAGAAACACAAACTTCCAAATCTACAAGTCATTTATCTGTGAACTCCCAGAGAGTGAATTGATTGTCCTGTTTCAGTTTGCTAAAACTGGGACTGCCAGTGCACTGACTCTCGCTATAACGATCTCCTGTTTAACCCAGGGAAACACAAACCAAGTAGAAATGAAAACAACTGATACCTGCCTGCAGGAAGGAGGGAATCAAACACTCTCCAAAGGTGAAGATTTCCAAGGCAACAGCTAATTTGTTTGCTAAGCCCAGCATTCAGTCATGCAGCCTCTGTTGCAAGCACTGACGTGTGTGAAACACTAACCTTCATCACTTCAACCTGCAGGTCTTCGTTGAGCGAAGGAGTCACTTTGACGGCATTCAGCATCTGATTAAGCAACTGCTTCTCATCGGAGTCCGTTTCCACGGATACAAACCTCTCATCAGAGAGCAGCTTCTGCAGAGAGAAAATGGCAATGTACAAGGTTGAGACAAAACTGCCTCTGCCCAATTCTGCTGTGAACCACTACACCTAAACCTATTAGTGTTGGCTGCTACAGTGACCAGGTTTTCTATGCACGAATTTAAAATTGATCCAATGATATAAAATACCAAAGTACAGCAAGACTGGGAGGTCTGTGCCATGATGAGCAGACAGTTCGCATCTTTTGAATCAGCTGCCATTCCAGTATCATCTTTCCCAATCCCACTTCTCCAGCGTCCAGAAGAAAGCAGATATCAGTAATTGATGCAAGAGATCACAAACCACTCCAAGTAACGCCCTCAGCAAAACCCCTCAAAATGGTTTAGAAGAAGGAGAGGTTTTCATATTGTCAAACCCAAGCCTTTTTGTTGCTTGCGCTGTTTTCTTTCGCAACTTCATGAACTTCCAAGTTGGATGCTATTCCTACTGTTTTCAGTGTACAAAAACCCCTGAAAAGTGCCCACACATAGAGACTGCAGTTCCCGGATACTTTATTAACCTCTATTCTTTCAAGCACTGCAAGCTTGTACAGAATCACCAGCCTTCACTTGCATCCTAACTTCTGAACACTGTTACAGAAACTTCAACATTATTGTTAGGTCCACCTGAGGACAGACAGTTTTTCTGTCGTATTTTTCAAGAGAAAAGCCTAGATTTCCTTGACACCCCCTGCCTACTAACACACTCTCACTCTAAAGCCATACCTGCATCCCTGCTAAAGCCTGCTGTGCCAGCTTCACGCTCTTCGATTCCAGAGCCAGTTGGAGAGGAAGGAGACACTTCTCCCTGAGGAAAATAAAAAAAAAAAGAAGAGTGAGAGGGAACAATGGAACTAAAAAATCAGTATTCAAAGGAGTAACGTTCCAGCAGGGCTGTATAACTTTCACTAAGATAACACCTGCATACAGTAATCAAGGAGAATTTCACAACTCTGTGAAGCACTTTTACCCTCTGAAGAAAGCTGGCATATTTCTTCACATACTGTTAAGAATGGCCTTTTAATTGAAATTCCACAAAATATTTCCCAACTGGTAGCCCTCTGTGTGCATGCGTGAATGTGCAAAGCATAAAGAAGGGATTCATAAATCACTAGTGGTCCTCCAACTCAGCATGATAAACATTACACTTCAACCACTCACCTTCTGGTTAATATTCAGGTTGCTAAAAAAGAGGTCTCATGATCCACTTTTTATCAGTCAAGTTTTGGTCTGGCCTTCTGTACAGTACAGTGTGCCCTGCCACATTAGCTCCCTCCAACTAGAAATGGTGTAGACGAAAGCAAATATACATGGATGAGTTTGGTTTACAGCTGAATTAGCATGTGCTAGAACTATGACTAAGCTGTACTTTGTAGAGAATAACATCTTTTTTTTTTTTAATATTAAAACAAATCACTAAGTAGGATAGTATTTTAGATACTTTTCACTCAGTGCTCAGATACAGGATTATTTTCATTTGCTTGGTAATCAAACCAAACAGTGCCTGGAGCTGTGACTTCTCTCTTGGTTCCTTATCAGTGAAGAGCTGCAGCATCTGAGGAACACCCAGTAACCACGAGACCTTCCAGCAAATTCTGCTGGTCAGCAGAAAACTCATTCCTGATCAGAGATACTCAGCCCATGTCCAATTGCAGTCTCCCTGAAGGTTTGCAACACTTCATCGGGTCACATATCATAATAGCCACTTATCTGTACAGACAGAGTCTATTTTTGCATTTGTATAGACATACTTGCTTATGGTAAACCATTCTGTGCCAGTCCTTAAGAGTCTAGTTCTCCAACTGTCAGCATTGCCCCTCAAGAAGCCCTTTTCGAACTGCATTAATTTCTGTCCCCCACAAGCGTGGGCAAGGTAAGAAGGAACAGAAAACAACTAGTTGAGTCTTTTCTTACCCACCTAGAAACCAAAAAGCCCTGACTTGAAGTATTCTTCTACATCAAGTCTTAAGGGCATTCAAACACACACCCCAAACACCTCTCTTTTCAAAGCAAAGTCAAAGGTGCTTAATTTCTAAAAACACCAAAATTAAGTTTTTCCTCTATTGCTCCTGTGAGCTGCCTTTGACCTGAATTCACTTAGTTTCAGTTGACCCAACAATAAATAGTTTATTTGCCCAAAAGCATATAAAAATAAAAGTATTGACTAACTCTTCTACAACTCTAAGGGTTCAAGTTCCAGTATGAATAAAAGATATGCAGTAGATATTCTGCTCCTCTCACAAATCCTCCCTTCGTAACTAGCCAAGGAGAAGCCTTAGGTTAGAGCAATAGCAATTACTGGAGTTTCAGACATATTGTCAAAGTTACCTAAGGTCATGCTTTGCCACAGTCTGCCCAAAACCTAATAACGTCCCTCCAAAATTCACAGTCTACAACCTGAACTTGCTTTTTAAAAAACTTAAATGGAGATTAGCAATACTGGCCATCTCAGCTTTGGGGAACTTCACTTGCAACTCCTTCAGTGGGTCCTGCTTGCAGGCGGGACTGAACAACTACTCTGAAAAGTCAACTCTATTTTGCGTGTGTTTAGTTGTTATTCCTTCCTCTCCACCTTTCACAAAAAAAAGCATAAATCACAAACTACCCCAAGGGACACAAATCAGCTATTTGCTCTTGGAAACACAATCCCTTCCTTTAATGATAAATTAAAGACTCGAAAGCCACAAGCATGGCTTAAGTTAAGCAATCTAGCAAGCTTCTATACTTGGCAAAGACCTCTCAAGAACATGCAGGTCTTTTCATATTTGTACCTTCTTCCCGGGCTACAGGAATTTGTAAAAGGCTATCTGGCATAACACCACCAGAAGATTTTTTAAAAGAAACATGAATTTATGCAGATTTCTAAAGAACTTGAAGTAGACTACATGTGTATCTTAAAATAGGCTTCTAACGAAAAGCTAACCATTTGGTTCATTCAGGATATTCTGAGAAACAGGCAGGCACAAAGCCCAATCTTCTCAGAAGCTCCTTTCTTGAATGTTTCTGGAATCAATTTCACTAGAAGGACTTTAAAAACCTGTGAGTTTAGCAGCCAAAACAGCTTGAACTACAGAACATCTAGGAAGTATTTCCTCATAGAATGTCATATCATCCAGATCCACAGAAACTGCCAAAACAGCTTCTCCAGGGTTCAGACAGGGATCATAGAATCATAGAATGGTTAGAGTCAGAAGGGACCTCACAGATCATCTAGATCCAACCCCCTGCCCTGGGCAGGGACACCTCCCACCAGACCAGGTTGCTCCAAGCCCCATCCAGCCTGGCCTTGAACCCCTCCAGGGATGGGGCAACCACAGCTTCTCTGGGAAACCTGTTGCAGTGTCTCACCACCCTCACAGGAAAGAATTTCTTTCTAGTATCTTATCAAAATCTCCCCTTTCAATTTAAAACAATTACCCCTTGTCCTACCACTATTTCCTCATAGAGTCCCTCCCCATCTCTAGCTAGTACAGAGGTATCTACTGCCAGTTTTGCCCAGACCTGGGGACATATATAGCACACAGGCAAACTGTGATAGGACTTTCTAGTTTAGAGAGGTGCCACAGCAGTACATCTCTAACCCACAAAGCACCTTCAAGCACTAACCTTTACATTATGACTTCAACATACTCTCTCTTTTAAAAGAAGTTGTCACCACCACCCTTTGGGAGAGAATTCACACTTGAAATTAGATCAACAGGTGCCAAAACAAGGTACCTGTGCATTAACTGGTACTCAATCAGCCAGACATACACAGGGAAAAAAAATAAATCACAATAAAGTATAGTACTAACTGCAGGGATGCTAAAAACTGATGATTATTTAGATCTGCACCTCTTCAGGGCAGAACACCACATTTCTTTTAGACTTTCTAGAGTTCACTGCAACAGCACAAACATTTGGGGCATTATTCATGCACAACAAGCTTATTCTCATATTAAAGAGGATGGAGACTGGGAAGAGAGGGGAAAGGGAAGGCGGTCACAAGTCACTGGAGCGAATCCAGTTCGGTTTCATTGTAATGAAGACAGGTGGGAGCTCCTATGGGTTGTGTGTAGCCACCCCGCACACCAGTGTGTTGCCGACCATCTGTCGTCACATACTGCCAGGAGCGGAGAAGAACGAGAGCTGCTTCTTGAGATATCTCCCAAAACGAAGAGCAAAAAATGACAAACAAGAGGATGGAAATTAGAACAGATTCAATTAGCTGAACTTCCCATCCTTGCTAAAAATGTTTAACTGAAAATCTAATTGAGGTTGCTGCAGCCTGTGTTCCCACTGTATTCTCAGAGAAAATGAATTGCCACTGTGTCATTTCCTGTTCTCGTTACACACTCAGTCAATTAAATCTTCAGCATTTCCATGCTACAGCTATAAAGCACCTGCATAGATACCTCACAACGTTTGATTAGCTCGAGCATCTTCCACGTTTCAGTTCAGCTTGCCATTTACAGAATCACAGAATGGTTAGAGTTGGAAGGGACCTTAAAGATCATCCAGTTCCAACCCCCTGCCCTGGGCAGGGACACCTCCCACCAGACCAGGTTGCTCCAAGCCCCATCCAGCCTGGCCTTGAACCCCTCCAGGGATGGGGCAGCCACAGCTTCTCTGGGCAACCTGTTCCAGTGCCTCCCCACCCTCAGAGTAAAGAATTTCTTTCTAGTATCGATCCAAATCTCCCCTCTTCCAATTTAAAACCATTACCCCTTGTCCTGTCACTACACTCCCTGACAAAGAGTCCCTCCCCAGCTCCCCTGTAGCTCCCTTCAGATATTGGAAGGCTGCTACAAGGTCTCCCCAGAGCCTTCTCTTCTCCAGGCTGAACAACCCCAGCTCTCTCAGCCTGTCTTTGTAGGGGAAGTTAATTAAATGCATCCTCTGCTGGTCTGAGAATACAGAAGGACACGGCAGATAATCCTCAGGCAGAACAGGAAAGGGGGATGTCAACACAGTCAGTCCCTACTAAGGTCTAGTACTTAAGAACTGGGTTCAATAAGGCTGCACAAGAGATAACACAGATCAGAATTTGGTCTCCGAGCGTAATGAAGAAAGGGATTGAGGTTTCCTCTCATACCTTACAGCCCTTTTATAATCCCACCCTGTTTTGAGTGGTCCTACACCACGGGATCTCATTGCTTACTCCCATGTCTGCAGCGCTACACTGTCAAGTGACAATTCATTCCGGTTTTCTAGTGCTACACATGTAAGATATTTTACATATGTGAAGTTCTCAGAATAATCTGGTGCACATCAATATGCTTCAAAACACATTGTTTGCCATTGTTTTCTAGAATGTCTTCCATTTATGCTACTGTACAGAAACTAGTTTCAAACTGGAACTCCTAAGTTTCCATGCGGATGCATGCAGGTGTGGACATATGTACAGTTTTAGGCACAAATACTAACTTAACCCTGAATGAGATGAGCCAAGTACAAGCCAGAGAAGGCATGAAAGGAAGGGAGCACCTTTGACTTGGAGGAAGGGAAGCTACCAAAAGCTTCAGGATAAGGTATCCTGGGCATTGACAGATGAAACAAAGCAATGAAAAGAGAAGCCAGAGGGAAGAAAGAAGTTGAGATGATGTAAAGAAGGAATGACGGGGAAGAAAAAGGATGTGTTCAGCTATATGCTGGAATCCACACTAATTGTATTGTTTGCATACATCCACACAGCAGCGTTCTCAGAAGAAAGCAAGCACAGAAAGTAATGGCAGAGATATGAAACAGCTTTCCTAATCATGCTTTTCTCTGCAAATCTGGTAGAATGCATAAATACTGAACAAATGAATATAACACGATGGCAGCACCCTCTCTGCGAAGCAGAGAGTGCCAACTACCTGCCTGTCCTGACCCAGAAGACCAATTAAAAAAAAAAGAAGTTATATAGAAAGATGTACTCTAAGAACACTAAAATCCAGTAGCCATTTGCATTAATGGGCACTCCATTAAAAAAAACAGCATTTGGTAGGTGTGGACCTTGCTATGTGCAAAACAGAGTAAGCAGAGAGCACCAAGGGCAAAGACTCAGTCCCGTTCCTACTGAGGCTACCTGGAGTTTTCTCACTAGACCTCCACGGTGCTTGGACTAAGTCCTAGGTCACCTGCGAACAGATCAGAAACAGAACCAAGCGTGTAATCCAGGACCAGTATCTCCAGAAGCACAGGTTGTCCTTTCGGAGCTTCCCCAACTCCACTTCATAAACTGCAGAATGAGTCATGAGACCGTAAATAGCCTCTATATTCCCCACGCTGGGGACAATGACCTTTCTAGTCGCCCAAGTTTGCTGTGGCTCATCAACCTCCCTCTTTTCCCTGCAGGTCCGTCACAAGGGATGCTAGGCCAGGCCAGGCACAACAGGCTGCCAAAAAGGTCAGAGCAAGGAAAAATTACTACGGTAACTAAGAGATCATAAAAATATTTCTGTCCTCGTTGTAGTAGGAAAAGCCTTTAGCGAGAGGAGAATAATGGCTCATTAAGTCACTCTGGTGGTGAAAATGGTAATGAAAATAGGAAATTGCCTGATCTTAACTCCTTGTTAGTGCCTGGCACACAGGCTCACGGCTTGCCTTCACCTCCACCTGACTTCAGAAGGGAATATTATAAATGAAGTATTCGTCACCACTGTAAGAGTTATTTCCCTTCATGCAAATGGTGATAACCACATTAATTTTCAGAAATGGGATTAAAAATAAAGAAAGATTAAAAATAAGGCATCCCTCTGCATTATCTTCCCCCTGAAAATTACAGAGGGGAAGGAAATTCACAAATTCAGGGCCTTATCAACATGTAATTTGCATTCGGGAGCATAATTCACAGCCCTGTCAAAGAACAGATAAGAATTTGATTTGGGGCTGTTGCCATTTTCTGATATGCTGTTTGTTAGGCAGGATAACAGTCGTAGCCAGAGTCTGACATTTTTCAGTCAGAGCAACACTGACAGTTAAGAAAAGCTCCTCAGTTTTAGCTGCTTAAAGTGAACAAAGTTTCACAGCACATAACTCCATCAGCCTCACTTATTCAGGCAGAAAAGTTGGCCCACCATGAGAAAATAAATGGTAAAGATGAATTCACAAAATTCTGTTACCTTTACATAAACTAAACAGAAGAAAATACTGTCCCTACACAAATGGGGACGATTTAATTTGCAGAAAACAAATTCCAACAGTATTTATATGAACACACGTACATATAAAAGTAGAATATCCATAACTCTTCTTCTCCTGTGCTAGCTTAGAGAACGTTGATAAAAGATTCCAACAAAAACTTTATGGTTCATAATGGAAGTACTTAAAACCTGGAAGAGGAACAAGAAATAAATATACCCTTTTCCAAGCAAGGGCTCTTCAAGAAGAACGGAGACTTTAAGTCTTCGCTCACATTCTAGAGAAATGATTAATTTTATCTACAGCAGAAATAAGACCGTCCCACTCACAAAGAGTATTACATTGAGCTCAGAGGGAAGTTTGGAACCTGCAGCATATAAATATAGGGCAAATTCTCATGCCTCCACAATGCAGGAAATCAGACCAGATGACCACAACAGAACCCTCCAGCACTAAAACTTGTACCTCTATGCAAATACAAGTTTGTTGATAGCAGTAAACAGATGTTTTAGAGCAACAGGATAGAATTCAAAATCTGAAGTCTTCCAGTTAGAACCCTCCCTTTCAAGAAAAAAAAGCCAACAATAAATAATCTTTATGATGCTGTACCACTACATAGGTGATCATGCACTATTGGACAGCTTTGGTGCTACAGCGCTACGTAAGAGCGAACAAGCTGTCGGTGTTGTGGTTTACAGGTCCTGAAAAAGAAAAAAACCAACCCAACAAAACCAGCTGAGAGACTGCTGTTGGACTACGTTGATCTAAATTCTGATGTGCTTCAGCAGGGCCGGGATTTTACTCCAGCTACTCACAAGCACAGACACACCTGTGTGCACGTTTCCCATGTCCAGAGATTTACCTCCCACATAACCAGGTGAGGTTCTACCTTTACTTTTAACTTCATAATTTCTGGCTAAAAGCCAGGTCAGGTTGGACAGGGCTCTGAGCAACCTGATCTACTTGAGGATGTCCCTGCTCACTGCAGGGGAACTAGACGACCTTCAAAGGTCCCTTCCAACCCAAACTATTCTATGATTTTTCTTTTTCCTCCTCACCACTTGCAACTTCTTTTTAAATGAAAAAAAATGTAATTTTTTTTCTCCCCACACAGTACAAAACTCTTCACTTTTACCCAGTTACAATGGAAAGGCTTCTTTTCATATGACTCAAGGTTTAACTCTCCTTTTATTTCTGTATCTGATTCTTTCTCACCTCAGCTGCTGACTCCAGCTTTCTCTTGAGAGTTCCCTCTGGGTCTCCCTTCCAGCTCAGCATTTCCTTTTTCCATCCTCTTTCCTTCATGTATTCCCCTCTTCCTTTGACTGCTTCTGCTTTTCAAACCAAGACACAAAGTAATCGCTTCACCCAACACTATAACGAACCTGCCTCTGGAGGGAAGCATTAGGGTTGCTTATTAGAGAACACTTAATGAGATAGGGAAAAGAAGGGGAGGAATAATGCCTAAATGTGTCTTCATACAGTTTGTTAGCTAGAACTTCAACAGTTTTTCAACCCGGAATGTTGAATGAGAATGCAATTTAATACTCCTTGATGTGATATGGTAGCATTTCTAATTTTTGTTATTTACATACTTTCCAAGAGACATGTATTTGCCGTAAGAGCAGAAGCATAGCTCTATTCACAGGGAAGCCAAACAGGAACAATTTAATCTTCCATCCAGCCTAATGCAGCCGAGACCACAGAATTCATGCAATCATAATTAAATAGCTCAGCACAGTCACTCAGCTGGAGAGCGCTTCTAAGGTCATTTGCTTCTTTGCTACGCTCGCTAATAACATCTTGATTTCAACACAAACACGAAGTTCCTAGATAGGTGCCTGATAACTGTTGTCAAGATTAAACCGAAACAGAACAAAACACAAAACATAAGCACACACTGTACCTTTGCTTGAGAGGAACGGGAGAGAGACAACAAAAGCTTCTACACAATATTAAAGCAGACAAAGCCAAAATAATAATCAGGATGCTTCCAGCCTCCAAAGCTGTGGTGTAATCTCTCTGTGACACGTTATCATCACTCTCCCTAGAACATCCACCCCAGAAGATTTTTGCCTTTTGTGCACAAGGTATGACAGCCACTTACTAACTCTGCTCTTAAGGAATTCGATGTCGGATGTAAACCTCACAAATGTTCATTATAAAGCAATTTGTATCCTTTAGGTGATTTTATTGATTATCATTTGAAGCATGGCATGAAGATGTGGTGAACAGCAGAGCACCTATCCTTAGTGTATACCTCCTGGCCCCCAGTAGAGCACAGGCTGGACTTCCTCAGCCTACAATTTCAAAAGCTTATTGAGCTGTTCCATGAAACCTCTTTTCCCCGTATTTGGTAAGCTTCAAAGGGAAGCTGAGGATTTCAGGACAAGAGGTAATGGGCACAAACTTGAACGTAAGATGAGGAGGAACTTCTTTACTTTGAAGGTGGCAGAGCACTGGAACAGGCTGCCCAGGGAGGTGGTGGAGTCTCCATTTCTGGAAACATTCATAACCCACCTGGACATGTTCCTGTGCAACCTGCTCTGGGTAGACCTGCTTTGGCAGGGGGGTTGGACTACATATCTCCAGAGGTCCCTTCCAACCCCATATCATTCTGTGATTTTCTGATTTTTCCAGTGTAAATGTTTTTGCTTCAAAATGTTAGTACACTGAAAACATCATTTAAAGCATCTTATGACAATTAAACTTCCATCAGAAGTTTTACAATGCTGGGACAGGGTAGGATTGAGGGGACAGAAGAGACACAGAGATACTATAGCATAGACATCTTGCTAACAACTTTACTTTCTCCATTACAGCTGGATGGCCTAGAGTTACTTACAACACAGGTTGATGGAGAAATGGGAGGATGAAGTATATTTCTGGTCATTACTAGTTACATTTTGAAGGTTAACGCTGCAATCTGCAATTCCATTCAGCTTTCACAGCACTGCAATGCTAAATCTTGACAGACCTAAGGGACAGTTGTTAAAAATATCCCCACGTTTGCAATGCATTATGTAATTTTACACTCACTGCACCTTAGCATATTCAATTTCTTAAGCAAACAAACATTCAAGGAAACCAAAGGGAGTGTATTTCCTGCAGCTTTGTTACTTTTCATGGAATGTAAATAAAAGAACTGTGAGAAAAGACTTTTATTATTCCCGCTCACCCCTTCATTTTCCAAACAAAGAAAAGCCATGACTTGCACAGCATCACACCAAGAGCACAGCACAATCAAGCCTCATTTAGTAGGAGAACAGTCCTCTCAGTTTCAGTGCCACTTCTCCTCTTCCATCCCCTGGTTTCCCCACCCATCCATATCTCATTCTCTAAGGCAATTATCAACAGCCTCCCGATGTTCTCACTTTCTTCTCCTTTGCAAGCGCTAGAACCGATTAGATGTTTAAAACAAAGACACACACTGTTATCCCATTATCATCCTTCCACCCTTAGGGCAACATATCAGTTGCATTTGTTGTTAGAAATTAGACCAACACTCAAAACCATGGCTGCTCTCATCTTTTATTGGTGCTGTTCGGGTACTGAATGAATTACATACATCCCACAGTAACTGTGTAGAATCATAGAACGGTTAGAGTTGGAAGG
This sequence comes from Arenaria interpres, assembly GCA_013399435.1. Lineage (NCBI taxonomy): Eukaryota > Metazoa > Chordata > Aves > Charadriiformes > Scolopacidae > Arenaria > Arenaria interpres. The sequence goes on along the minus strand of VXAK01002909.1, from coordinate 85,695 downwards.
GACCTTAAAGATTAAGTATGTTGGGGGTTAACCCCAATAGGCAGCTCAGCCCTGCCCAGATGCTCCGCACTCTCATCCTACCGGCTCCTATGCAGAAAATCAACTCGAGCCCAGCCAAAACCAGTAAGTACACTGTGGGCTTTGGTTACAAATCTAGAATGGGCTTTCAAAAGAATCCACAACAGGTACAAAGACCCAAAGCAGTGGTGAATATTAAGGTTCACCACGACAAAAAATGTCAGGAAGGGAAGAAAGTTAGTTTCAGAAAGAGCAAGCACTGCCCTTAAAATCAACCAAACCCCACACAAATCCACAAGTAAGAGTAATAGAAATAATTTTTCAGAAATCATGCACCTTTTTCCATGACAATACCAATACTTCTTTGACACCTTCAAGAGCCATAACTCCTGTTTTTAGGGACTCCTAGATCTAGAGGCCTTCCAACACTTTTGCAGTCTTGTCTTGACAACAAGAGTTCAGTCATGCATGATGGAAACTAACTCCACACACCCCTTTCTTCTCCAATGCTGCTGTGTTTTGGGGTCCCAGAATAGATGCAGTAGTTCTGCTGAGATAAAAATACTTGCCCATCAGGCCAGTTACATATCCCAGATTAAACATGCGCATTGATCCAAATACAATATCAGACAGTGACACCGCCTTTTCTAAACACAAATCTTCTCCTCCCACCCACTGCCAAACATTAGAACTAGGAATGCAATATTTTAAATCAAGACCAGAGCGGAGGTTGGAACAAGATGATCTCTAAGGTGCCTTCCAACTCTAACCATTCTATGATGTACGCCATTCAACGCACCAAATGAGCTACGTAAATGGCCCCAGAAGTCTGGATCCAGCCTGTAAACTGCCAACAGAGGAGCTGCAGCTCAGCAGCCCACACAGGCACCAGAATCTCTTCTTGGCCGGATGCCTGCCAGGGAACTCAGCATCCACTTGCTGAATGCCAGATAGCAACCCTGTAATGGCTGAGCAGCATGAGTCACGTATCCAGCAGTCAGGTTCAGGAGGAAAGCACAGAAGTACTTAATGCCAGGTGGCTGAGGCAGCAAAGCAGGAAGCAGAGTGTTTGAAAAATGACAAAGACTAAAATAGAGAGAGAGATGCTAAAAACAGACCCTCCCCAAAAAAACCCACAGGCCATCATTCTTCCCTCCCTGCTCCTTTCTTCTGGTCAGGGGATCTGCTATATCTATCAGCTTCCCTATCAACTCTCTCCCAGTAGAAATAAGCGAACGGAAATTATGAACAAAATAGATGGGAGAAGAATGAGATGATGAAATCACAAATATTTCTTCACAATGGAGAAGCCGAGATGCATCCCAAGCCTCGAGACTCTTTAAGTGGATGACTTACCTGCAAAGCTAAGTGGATTGGAAGTCTCTGCAGCATTGGATGCTTGGTGATGATCACACCACACTTACTGCTTTTATTTGTTGAGCTCGTGTAAGCTAAAATGAGTGAGCATGGTGTTTTATTTAGGAGCCTGTAAGCTGTAGCTACTTCTCCAAAAGTATGTCAGACGCAAAGCTAGACACGCAAAAATAAATGGCAGAGTAGAATTACCAATTTCACCCCCAAATCCTCATGACTACAGGAAACAAAAATGCAAGGAGGATAGATATTTCAGATTTCAGCTAAGTTTAAGTCTTACTTCTTTTCCTGACTGCTTGTCATTGTACTGTTTTCCTGAAGTTCACAAATTGCTCTCAAAAACTAGCACGAAGATGAAAAGCAGTGGGACACAAAAAGGAGAGAGAACTGGACACAAACTGGTTATTAACAGAGGACCCTGCTCACCACTGACTTATGACTTTCCAGGTCAAATCCCAAGAAATATCGGCTATTTTTGAAAGGCCAACGTGAAATACCACAGGGATGCAAGCTTTTGCAGTAATGGACATAAGAACTGCTACCAACACAAACAGGACTCGGAAATGCTCAGCAACTCTGAAAGCCAAGACCCGTTAGCTCTCCGATTTGGCACCCAGAATCTGTGCCTCGAAGGCTTGAGCCTGTACTTCCATTTGATTATAATGACTTTCTGCAACTTCTCAGTACAGAGATGTGCAGTGTACAGATATGCTGAAGAGATAAGTAAGCATTTGGAAAGCCTTTCTGGTTCATCTTTGAAGCAGGAATATAAATTACATCAGTTACTATGCCAGATTGCTCCACTCATCAACACGTCTTACGGCCATTACTTTAAAGTCCACAGGGGAAACTTTAAGCTGGCACGAACAGCAATTTATACTATCGAGAATCTTGCTTACGCATCTTCTGCACTCAGTCACGTTCCTCTGAGAGCAAAGACAGAAAAGCCACACAAGCACCACAGAACAGCTCAAACTCAAGTCTACAGTGAGGCTTCTGCTACTCTGAAAAAAGGGAAAAAATATATTTTGCCATTGTTACGGTCAGAAGAAAAGAAAAGGAGTGACAGGAGAGTAGAAAGACCTGGAAATTACAGGAAATGCCTTAAAACTACGAGAAAGTCTCTTTAGGATAATAAAAAATTATTTCCTAATGAAGAATGACAGGGATGTAGTAAGACATTCTGTACAGAAGATTCCAGGTTCCAGTAAGGACAGAAACACCAAAACGCAACAGCTAAAGTGCCCACCAAGCCACAGCCTCCCTCAAAAGGCCCAACAACCTCCACTTTATAGCACCAAGTCTGTGCTGACAGAAAGCCACCAAGTTTTATATAGCCTATAAGGCATGACTTAATTGCATAAAACATTCCAAGAAACTCTAGTATAACCGAGGTTTTTCAAGGCACTACGTGACTGGCAAGCACTGTCTAGTCTCCTATTCTATTCTCTGGTGCGTACATAATCCTCAGGAGTATTAAACTGCTCTGATCAAACATTTTCTTTCAAGGCTCATTTTCTCGTGTCTGTTCAGTTACCTTTTATAGGTCGCCTCTAAAATCACAATGGAGAAACTGGCCAGGAATCAGCCAAGAAGAGGGGCTTGCTCAATGTAGGTGGTTGGCCTCAAGGCAGAACTTGTCATTTTGAAAATACTGAAGTGAAAGTGGCCCAACTTAGCAGCAAACAACTGTTTGCTGGCAGACAACATTAAGCTCTCTTAAGCTATTTTCCGTGTGATCAATTCACCAATTAAACCACCACATCAATTCCTTCTATCTAATTCATTATTTATAAGTCGTCCATCCAGCCTCCTCAAGCACTTAGTATATATCTAATTTTCACAACAGCTGTTCATCAGAGACAAACATCATACAAGGCAGGCAACGATGGAGCCATGGAGCCATTACCAATTAACAATGGGTTACGTGACTCTCCCTTCTCAGGAATTCACAGGCCCTCTGTGGCAAAGCCTTGGACTGACTTAAGGTCATCTTCATCCTGGTCGACTTTAATCTTCTTTACAATTCCATATCCTGGCTTAATAGTGTGTTCACAGTTTAAAGTACCGAAAAAGCACTCCCTATCTCAAGGCAGAGCTGACCAGAATCTGTGGGGAAGTCTGAATTTGTTGGAGATTTGTTACTTCTTTAGGAAGTGAGACATTTAAATAATGACCCTCACTAGAATTAATATGCAAGGTTATTAACTGGGATTTAGATTCATAAGTTCAATTAACATCAAAGGACGCTCAACAGCAAAACAGTCTCATTTAACCCCCTGAAGATATACCCAACAGATCTCTATCAAACTAATTAAAGAATAACATTTCAGGCTGAACGTCCAGTCACTTCACTCCCTTGGGGCACGAGTACCCCAGGTGGTCCCAAACACAGCAGGCACGTGCTGCCTAAACGGCTACCAGCCACGTGCTGGGCACAGCTCACACAGAAACGCTACAGCTGAACCCCTTAACTAATTGCACGGGCTTCAGGAAACTATCATGTGGCCTGCCTGGTGTTCAGGAAGCCCAACAGGAGAGAGGAAGCTACGGATAGGTCAGGAGCAAGCCGCAACAGAGGAGTAATCTACCCCAACAGTATGGAGATAAGCAGTAGCTGATACAACCTGTAAAAAACTCTGAACTCAACTAGTCGTAGTCTGAGGAAATGCAAAGAGATGACTTGTCCTCCCCATTCTCAGGCAAGGATCGCTGTCTTAAAAGAAAACATTATCAAGAACCTCTACACATCTTTAACTGTGGTTTCAAGAACAGCAAATGGCCTTTTACTTTTTAAGGGGGAAAAAAAGGAATTTGCAGTTTACGGCTTCTCCTTCTTACGAGCAGACCTCATCCTTCAGTTCCAGACGGAAAAGGACTTAAGTAAGGGCATGGTCATCCTGTTAAACAGCAATAAGACCCACACAACTTGCTAGTAGAAGCCAGATGTTCCTTTGTGGAGAAACAAAAATGATACTGACTAGGATACTTACTAGATTTGCTATTTCTGAAATTGAGACAGTATCTATCTCAACTGGACATGGCAGATCATGAATCTGTTCCCCATTCTTATGCAGTATAGATGATGTGCCCTACTTCATTAACTTACCCAAATATACTGTAGAGAAGTGATGGTATGCTTTCCTTGTATTCACACTCAAAAGACAGACCAAACTTTCCTACTAAACAAGTTGGGACATTTCCCTTGCCATTGAGTACTCCAAATACTCATTCAGCTGCTGCTCCTGGAAGAGACCTCACAAATATGTATTCTTCTGCTGAACTGTTTAGCACACTGCCTTTAACACTTTCAGTATGTTACCACTATGCATGTCAGATCCCAGTTGTGGACTAGGGGGTGGAAATACGAGACATATCTTCACTCTAACTCTAGTATCATGGAATATCCCAAACCATATTTCCAGTCCCTGCCACTACACCCAAAAATATTACACGAGAAAGGGTGAATGGCAGATTCAAAGCGGATGAGCAGCCAGGGGCTGATCTGTGTTACAGCAGATGATGCATTCTGCACCTCATCAAGATGAAAGCAGGAAAGGGACATGGTCGGGATTGGCTGTATTTCTGGTCACTGCCATTGCCCTGTTTTCAAGGCTATTCTTTTACACCGTTAGGAACCAAGCCATCAGTGCTGTTCTTGAACAAATACCAAGCAAAGATGAACTTCTATCCAATTTTACAGAACCACTGAAGGATACGGGGTTGGAAGAGACCTCTGGAGATCATCTAGTCGAACCCCCCTGCCAAAGCAGGCATTTTCACATCATGCAGGCAAACTCCAGCCCAAGATGTGGCCCAGTGTGCTGATCTGGAGTCTGGCAATAGCTTGTTAGCAGAGAACGAAGAATAAGCTCAGAGTACTTCTGACAGCAACATCTCCCACACTGTCTGAGGTTGCGTGGCAGAACCACACCAAGAACCCCACAACCAAAGCTTTTATTCAAATTCTCCAGTGCAAAACATCCAGTAATATTCAATACATTGTTACTGACAAGTCTAACGTTAAGAGCTTAGTTCATCATAGCTACACCTGTGAAAGTATTAGCTTTATTCAAAAAGATCAGGATTTACAGTGGAAAAACAAACCCAATTAAAATACAACATTAAGAACACTGGAGGAAGAAGAGAAAAAGGCAAGCGTATCTGTAAAGAGGCAGCAGGGAAGTGAAAAGGCAAGAAACGTGGCAACAGCTAACTAACAAATTCATAGGGAATGAGAATAGAACTTAAAAACAGAGAGACCATACACCGTAAAGAAGAAGGGTGATAAACGGGAAGATAAAGAGCCAAGTTTTCTCCAACCACAGTGCCAAGTACGCATAACCTAATTCTAACGGAGCTACTGGGAATTACTCATCCAGCTGTTCTCAGCTGCCCAACCCGTGTTGGAAACGCGTGTGTCTGGCACTGGTCATGTCAGACCTGAGCTACATCCACTCCCCATTGCCTTGAGGCTCCTTGTGGACTGCAGCTGACAGGGCTTCAGAGCAGCAGCAGAACTCTTTTTCCTTCCCTATCTGGCGACCACTCTGGAATAACTAGCTTTTCAATCCCTGATTTTCCCTGCACAAAGCTGTACCAAGTGTATATGAAAGGAGCAGTGAGGAGTAATGAGGTAAAAAAAAATAAATAAATACTCCCGCTAGAGTAATACGGTGGTAAAAAAGCATCACCTGTGTCAGCAGCTAATAGCAGATATCTAGGAGGACTACAGGAGAGGCCAAATTTACAGCAACACTCCTACATACTCTTTTATAAACTCAGTCATCTCTGAATAAAGCACTTCTGAATAAGAAAGGGTACCTTTGCATCTGATAGATGTCAATCAATTTCTTCCATGGATTTGTTGAGGTGCTTTTTGAACTCATGCAGACATTTAGCACCCATTACATTCCCAAATCAGGCAAGCCTAAGCACTTCAGAACTATAAGCTGTGGGAAATAGTGCCCTCCTGTTTGGAACACTGCACTTGCTAGTTTCTTCTGATGCTTCCTAATGGTTCTCTTAGAAGGGACAGCAAATAATTTTGCATATTAACTTTCTCCACAGCAATCAGAATTTCCAAACCAAGAGCTATTTAGCTCTACAAATGAGGGCAGTGCCACCTCCCCCATTTTATAGGTGTACAAATGGAGGGAGGAAGAAGGGAGAAGGCTTACTCAAGGTAATCTAGCAGGCTAAAGGAAGAAGTAGGCATAGAAACTGTATTATTTTAGTTCCTACCCAGTGTCTTAGCTATATGATGATACAACCCTTCAGTTTCTAGAATATTTCTTTTCAGTAAACAGAAACTGATCTAGATTTAAAAGAAAAACAAACACACTGAGAAGCATCATCACTTATACTGAAGGCTGTAATTCAGAAGGAAAACTCTTCAGACCCTAAGATAGCCCTCCTTTCTAACCAAACATCACCATTATACACAGTCATACCCATTTTAATAGGTTTCCTTACATTTCATTCATGGCTGGAGTCCAAGAGCTCATCAGCAAATTATCCACTATTACCAGCCCAGATATGAGTATCTGCAGACTAAAGAAATCACACAGATTTGGCCCTCTCCTCTGTCCACTTCTAATTGAAATTTTTACTTCAATTTTACAAATACTCACAGCTCCACAGGATTCAACATCAAAAGCTCTTACCTTAGCTGATATGGAGGTATCTTAATAGTTGCATCAGGAGAATCCAACGTTTCTGTATAACGAAAGGAAACAACAGGGCTTTTAAAAGAAACTTTAGAGTTCAACCATAGAAATACATCTGTCTACAATCTCTGAACCAAGGATCCTGAAGTTTATACCTACTCCAGCTGACAGAACAACAGTCACTGCTGCTCTGAGTCTCCAAAGATTTGTATGAATCAATCAGGACACTGGGTGCCCAGTGAGAAGGCATCTAAGTACCATCATCTTCTCCTCAGTGAGCTCCCTTTCCCATATCAGCTCTGGGGCAGCACAGATGCTAAAACATACACTAAAACTGCAACAGTATGGAGGATATTAGCATGGCCGCTGTGCAAGGATAACACACAATTAGTGAAACATCAAGCTGAAAGGCCAGCAATAAGCCAGCAACAGGTATCAACTACCACGGATTGCTGTAACTATGGATGGTCAGAAAATAAAAATTTAAAGCCATTTAACATATCACAGTTAAGCTGATGTAAATTAGGGGGTCTTGCTGACTAGTGCTCCAGGTAGTTAGCATCAAAAGCACTTCAAGTCACAGCCAATCTCTGAAAATGGATGGATGCTGAAACGCAGCTAAGCTCACATTCCCTGAAAAGAACGACTCGTTTTATTGATCATTATTTCCATTATACGGTATGGAAAAAAGAGCTCATGGAATCCAGTCCAAAATAACATCAAAAAATAAATAAACCCCACACC
>VXAK01002909.1:55832-76959 GCA_013399435.1 Arenaria interpres | reverse complement strand
CGGGCAGGCGGGCCGAGGCCTGGCCCGTTGCCATAGCGACCGGCGGCCTGGCCGGCGGGCGCGGGGGCCGCCGGCAGCCCCCGCCTGCCCTTAGGAAGCAGGAGGGTGGGCTTGGGTGTCTGCCTGCCGTTTGGGCTCTGCGGTTCCAGCCGGTGAACCGGACGGCGTGCCCGCCTCCGGAGCTGGGGGCCAGCTTTCTGGGCTTTGCAGGCCTGAGGTGGGGGGCCGACACCTGGGCCCGCCCCGCCACTGAGTGGCCCGGGCCTGCAGGGCTGGATTCCGGTGCCCCAGCCCCGCCAACCGGGCCCTGCTCTCCCCGCAGCGTCCTCCGGAGCCACACGGGGAGGGATGGAGGGAGTCACGACTCGACCTGCTGGCCTGTGCCTTGAGAAGCGCTTGCACCCCTGTGTCCCCCCCTCTCCTGGGAGGGAGAGCAGCCACTTCGCTGGCTCAGACCTCCCTCCTCGCTCCCCAGACGCTTTCTACCCAGCAAAACTCCTGCCTTCCTCGGTTTGTTGGTTCCCTGCCTTATCTTGAGGATAGGCTGCTTGCCCTTTTTTGTTGACTGCATCAGTTAATGCTAATTGAATGTTTTAATGGTGTTGTCTTGCTGCGGAATATCTCTCAAAAGATACAAGAGGACAAACAGGATAGGAAAAGAAAAAGACAGCAGATAAGAAAGGCAGTCCAGGTAGCAGCTGGCGGTATTAGCGGTTATGTCTCCTTCTGCTAATTGGAAGAGTACCAATTGTGAATTACCAGACAGAATATTGGCACCTGGTGAATCAGCCATAGCATTTCCCATAGGATATCGGGCTTTCAAAGGCTGTCCTTTATCCAAATGCTTACAAGGGCTGATCCTGCTTGCGTTCGAAAGTATAATGAATGCATAATCCATAGTTGCATTTTAAGGCCAGAGTGTAAAACTTGTGTCTGAAGAAAAGGATTTAGAATGATGCCAGAAAGGTTTGGAGCTGGATAGGGAATGCCTAAAGCTACAATACGAAGAATTAAAAAATGAAAGCTTGAAAAGAAAGACCATTAAACTTCAGATTCCAGGACGTAAACCAGCCTCTAAGAAACTGGAGGTAGTTTCCCAAAGTTTCTTATGCTCTGCCACCTTCCTTGGAATGGACAGCTGGTAAGAGCTAGTGGCCATGGTTGTCAGTGAACCATGATGCTGTAAGTCAAGGCTCAAATTGAAGTGTGGTGGTGAATTGTTCCTCCCCTGTGTGCTTCCTCTGTATTCTGCAATGTGCTTAGTGGAAATGAACGTGGCCGGCTTCTGACTTTTCAAGTCTTTGATTTTTATTTCTTTTTTTTCCTGAGAGGAAAAAAACAAAGTGGACTGTGATGGTGTTTGAGGTATTTTTAATGTAGAAACGATGGACCTGTGGAATGCTAAATAATAAATATGTATCTCTTCATAGTAAATAATTCATTGCTTAATTTCAGTAAGCCACTGATGAAACTGAATTAATTTTGAATTTTGGATTATTTTCTGGCTATGTGCATCATCAACTCACTAGTTAATTTCTCTATAGGAAGCCACTTGCAGCTGAAATCTTCACCAGAGCTACAGTGTGTTCATAGATGCTGATGTCACCGAGTCAAGATTTGCGTTTATTTGTGTTGCACTCACTGCCCAATGTCTTCCAGCAAAATGGATTCTGTGCTGCTGAACGCTTTTTCCCAGTAGTTATGTCAGCAGATGGAGAGAAACAAAGGTCATGTTCAGGCTCCCTAGAGGATCTTAAGGTCTGCCTATAAGGTTGTGCAGATGAAAAAACAAGTAAGCCATGATGAATCTTCCCGAGCAAATGTATGTCAGAGCGCCACGAGTCAGCTTGCTGATGCTTTTCATGTGAGGCCCTCCATCTCCAAGTGAACAGGAGTCCATCAGTCCTTCTCTCTGTTGTCTATAGTAAGCACATACATACACAGTAACCACATCTCCTGCTGGAAATCAGAATTATATGGGGTTGGAAGGGACCTCTGGAGATCATCTAGTCCAACCCCCCCGCCAAAGCGGATCCACCCAGAGCAGGTTGCACAGGAACATGTCCAGGCGGGTTTTGAATGTCTCCAGAGAAGGAGACTCCACTACCTCTCTGTACAGCCTGTTCCAGGGCTCTGCCACCCTCAAAGGCAAGAAGTTCCTCCTCATGTTGAGATGGAACTTCTTGTATTCAAGTTTGTGCCTGTTTCCCCTTGTCCTGTCCCCGGGCACCACTGAAAAAAGACTGGTCCCTTCCTCCTGACACCCACCCTTTAAGTATTTATAGGTGTTGATCAGATCGCCCCTCAGCCTTCTCTTCTCCAGACTAAAAAGACCCAAAGTCCCTCATGAATGAACTGACCAGACTTGCAAAAGAACCTTGGGCTCAGTTTTCCTTGGGAAGCTCTGTATGTGAGACTCCCCTTATGTAGGACAAATTGCTCAAAAAAACTTGGAAGTGACGGGGGCTGTAGCTGGGCCATGGGCTCACCAGCACCTTCGTGATACCAGAGGCAGTTAATCTCCCTTCTCTCTCCCAGAGTTAGGGAAAAACAGAGTTAAGGAGAAAAACCTTCTGGAGCGGGAGCTGTGAATACAGCTAGGATATATTCAGGGCTGTCTGGTCAGTTTGTGTTTACATTTATTCTGTAAAGAACAGTTGAAGCAAAGGTAAAGTATTGAGAGCCATGGCAGGATAGAAATAAGAGACAATACTCTCTGGCCCTGCTGAGACATACTTTTTACAAAGACAAAAGAAAAGCCAAAATCCCCTTAATTGCCTTCAATGTACCATAATCTTCTCATCTCCCTGCGGAATTGCAAAGGCAATCGAAGAGGGGATCAGGAATGCAGAACAGCCATTCTGGGTCAGATCAAGGTCCTTTTTACCCAGTAGCTTATTTCTGACATTTATGCATTTGTATAATATTCACATAAAAAAAAAACAATCATGAAAAAAAATTCTCCCTTTTATTCTTCATGCTGCCTCCGAATTCTCTGAGATGTGGTTTGACTCTGTTAGTCAACAGTGATTATTTCGCCAACTTTAAGACAGACTTAGAAGATACAGAAGCGAATATATTCTGAATTAAGAGAGTGAGATAGCTCCAGAACATAGTTTCGTTCCTATTTAGTATGCTTTTTTGCTTCACAATAATAAGTAGGGAACTTACTTCAAGGAAGGTAAACCCTGGACTCCAAAAGCTCTTCCAAAGGGTGTAAAGATCTGTTACTCCCCATATGCTTTTGTCCCTGCAGACGCTACTTCTCATCATCTCAACAGCAGAGCATGTTCAATGCTTCCAACATGAATTAGGAGCCTATCAATTACTTGCACATCTCTCTCTGCCATCTGACTGGGCACAGGACCGAGTTCCTGAATTTGACGCTTAAATTGCAAATTAACAGTAAAGTCGACCTGTAAGTAGACCTGTGGTAGAGTCACATGTTTGGAGGCTTTCTTGGAATGTTCTTCAAGAGAAGAGCTTGCTGTAAACTGACCAATGAACTTGCACATTGAGTGATGCCCTTTTATATTTCACTACTAGTATTAATCAATGTGGAATCTATGCTCAGATTGTTATTGGCAAATACTTTCTGGAGATGTAATCAGAGGGAATATAGCATTCAGCTTCCAACTCGCTAAGAGTAGACAGTAATTGCCTCTAAGTCATGACCTGAAAATCCAATGCTAAGTGGATATTGAACCACACAAAAGCTCTTGTTACAGCAATAGTCACACAAGCACACAGCCTTGTAGGTTTGAGGGAGAGCACTGTTGCCCAAATGCATCTTTTTTAAAGGCTTTTGGAAATTTCTCTTACATTAAATGGAAAATCTAGCAGAAACACAGTGTTTCCAAACAGGGATTTCAAACAGGGATTTCAAAGCATGTCATTGCAGAGTTCTGTGTTCGGATTTCAGTAGCTCCCAGATCGAATATACTCAGTCTATAAATTAAAAACCTTGAGGAAAAAAGGGATCTAATAACCAAGGCTACAGGTTCATCTGGTTTCTAGTAGTCAAACTGGATTCCTTGCTGTCTACAGTATCCTGTAGGGTAAGCAGAAAGAAACAAAAGATGAAAATGAGATTATTAGAATGATGGTCTTTTAAAGTACAATGACTATTTATGGAGATGCAGTGTGAATGTATTTCGTTGGCTTGATCTTAAACACCCCTGGCAGCAGCCTTGCTTTCAGGACTACTGTAAGCGTCGCTGATTTCAGTGGTACATGACTGGACCTGTGCAACTCTTTTCCTTCATGTTTTATTGCCACAATTGCAACCAGCAGAACTGTCTGATTTCAGGTCTCACTGATATGAAAAGAGAGGGGGTCTTCTACCATAACCCTTTACTTTTGCAAAATGCTCTCTCTCCTTTGATCTGTAAGAGCGTAGGTTGTTGCACAATAGCTGCACTTATTTGCCCATATTTATTTTTTTTTTCCGGGCCAGTAAGGAATAGGGAGATAGGAATCATAAGAAGCCAGACTGGACTGGAGAGGATTGTTCTTTTTTTGCGGGATAGGCTACCTTTTTGCCTTTTCAGGAGCTTAATTTCTGAGAATAAATCTGTATGTATGGCATATTTTACAAACAGATATTAGATCTTAACACAGAAGTTCTGTATAAAATTTAAACACCGGTGAATGTTCAGAAGTGTATAATAATATTTGATGTTTAGCTTGAATTAAAGATGCTCTGAATCACTATTGCTATGATTTCCTGACGGCTAGTTTTCAAGAGGTGATGACTCTGTCCTCTTTTCTTTTTCATCTGTCTTTGCTGTTCCCTCTCATATAGTCTCTTGTTTAGTTAGAACGTACACACAAAATCACAGCTGTTAAAAGAACACGGAGGTTCAGCCTGTGCGTTGCAGTAAGGTCTAGACGCTCATCCAGCTTCAGTCCCAGCCTCCTTGTTCCCTCTGCCCAGTTCTGCCGCAGCTCCTTTGTGCTTCATCGCATCTCCTCTCTCTCTGCAGGTGCCTTCAGCTTCTTCTCACTGCCTTCCTGCCCCACACTTCTTGCCAGGCCGGTTCCCCTTGTACGAGCATCAGCCTGCCTTGCCCCTTACCAGTATCTTACCTCAGTCAGCCCCTCTGTCTATGGCTTTTTTCCTTAAAAAAAAAAATAACTCTATCCCTTTGTAGATCTTTGGTTAGATGACATATTCCTGTCTGTGGGAGAGTTCTAGTCTGAATTTAGTTAGAGCAACTTGGATTGAGCTATATGTTACTGCAGCACTCTCCGTTTAAGACGTGAGTAACCAATTTAAGTCTGGGTTGGGTGCTGCTAAGTCACCCAGACACCGTTACAAGATAAGCAGGTCGGGTCGCTCTCAGCTCCTGCATCACACACTAATGACCACCTACAGGTGTGCGGGTTAACACACACAGGAAAGCCTGTGTTTAGTCCCTTGCTGTGTAGAGTCTTAGCATATAACTATAAAAACACCCTTCAGAGATTTCAGCTGATAGAAACTAGTGACCTAAGTGAACCCACATAGACTGATTTTCTGAAATATGGGCAGATTGGGAAAAGTTTTCCACAATGCAGCAAAAAGAATAACCCTGATACATAAGCCACTCGTGCATTTTAATTTAATCCCTCATGACAACAAACAGGGACAGTACATCTTCTCAGAGAAAGGTTATCAGATTGTATTAGCATTGGCAAAACAGTATCTTCTCTCTTTTGTCTAGAAACAGTGAAACTAATGTGATGGAAATGCAAAGCAATCACCCCTGCTCCCATCCAGATGGAAGATTTCAGCCCCAGTTAGTATTTGGCAAAGTGTGTGAAAATGAGATTGTACTGTGGCAGTTGCCAGGTAACCTTAAAGTAGTCCCACCTATAATGCCATCCAATATAGACCCATTTATTGCCTCTCACTTATAAGTGACATATATATTACAGATGCAATATTTATTTGATGCAGTCACATGTCATTAGTAATGAGAATATTGTTAATTTAATTTACAGTGCCTTTTCAGATTGGTATGGAAGATGAAAACGTTATCTATACCAAGAGTCTAACTTGAATAATTTCTTCATTTGGGACCAAATTAGTCCTATAGTTGCTCATGTCAAGGGTAAGCTGATCTTCATAGTGCAGAAGAACAGGGTATCATTGACTGCTTAATATATACAGATATCAGAATAAAAGGATTTAGGATATATAAATAAGGATATATAAATACAAATATATCAAATAAAAATAATTGTCTTTTTTTTTTTTTAAATTAAACTCTGAATTTCCATTTGTTTCTGAAGTCACAGAAGATGGTCCAGTAGTTACATCAGCAGAAGAGGTAGGCCTTTTTTTCTCTTTTTTTTTTATGCTGAAGCATATACATCCCACAATTTAGAGTCTCTAGTTTCATAATTCGAAGAGAAAATCAAACGTCTGGACACTAATTAAATTTTATTAACTTAATTAACTTAAAGAGAAATTCAAGGAATAGATGCACCGCTTGTTAATCTTTTCATTAATGATCTTTCCCCATTACGCTCACAATGAATCCAGTTCTACAGGAATTTGCATTCCACAGATGAATACAACACGTTAGATTATAAGTTCATTTCTTAAGGGAAAACCCTTAAATGGGCATTATAGTGATTTAAGATATGTTGTACGGATACTTCATGTCTTTTGTCTTTATGCTTAGCAATGCAGCAAGAATACCACATAACGAGCTGCATGTCAATACGAGGATTTATCACAGGGTGCAAAATTTAAGCGTGCCACGGATGGTGCATCTTTATTGACACCTGCGTGTGCTGAATCCCATAAGTTTTTATTCCTCTCCTAATTATTTGCCCTATTAATCTATTCACCTCACTGCTTTCTGATGGTTGTTCTCCAGCAAACTAGAGGCACGGATTTCCCAAATTCTCGCTTGGCCAGAAAACCACAATCTTCACATTTGTGTTTGTTTAATTTTTTCCTTGTTGAACATGGCACTGGGACATATTTTCAATGAATGCCTTCTGTGCTTCTCAGATATCTCACAGCCTTGCTGTGGTGTTCAGTTACCTACAAAAGCCATTTGTTGCCTCATGCATTCCTCCACCGTGGACATTATCCCTTAAATAATTCACACCCCGTTTTGCCTTGCTGCCTGAGCTGCAAACAATATAAAAAATATTTAAGGACAGTCGTTACGAAAAGCTCACATAATTTCATTTAAGTACAGTTGAACCCTCTTGTGGAGTCAGGTTTGCTTCAAGAAACCTCCAGCTTAGCAGGAAATGTACTGTGTCGTGTGTGAACTGTTTTCCTCATGATTTGTGTCTGAATCATGAGAAAGAACATCTTCAGTGCAAGCTGCATTGTTGGCGGAGCATATACAGGCACTTAAATCACTTTTATCTCCTTGATGCTCTTGTGATTTGTTCTTTTTGTTTGGTTGGTTGGGTTTTTTTTTCCATTTACAACTGGGGGCAGAGCAGATGGCAAAGGCTTAGCTTGCTGTAACATGTCAATAAAATACGCAAAGCTGCCAGTGAGCCTTCTCTCCAGCAGGCCTATTTCACTTTCAGGAGGATTTTTCTTCCACTGGAATAAACCTCAATAAAACCCCACCAAAACTTTAGGAAGAAATGAGTAGCTCTATGAGCAGCAGAAGTTAATGGTTCTGTGGTTCTCTGTGAGCTCACTACAGAGCTTCTCCCTTAGGGCAGGAAGGTGATACTCTGGGATTCTCTCCTCCACAAGGCTATGTGTTTTGATGAAACTTGTAGGAACTCCTCAGTTTTGCAGCTCCTGCTCTTCTGTCATTAAAAGGTGATTTGGGGAAGCAGGGAGCAGCAGGAAGCTGGCAAAGTCATAGAGATATCAACACCGTATGTGTTCATGGCTTGACAGAGCCAATCTCATCACTAAGTACAGTCTCATTAAGTTCCAAAAGACAAAAAAAAAACTCCTTAGATTTTTTCTCCCATAGGATTTGAGCTAATTCCTAAATATCGTCTGAAGTTGTAACTTCCGAAGCTATTTCTACTCTTATTTCCACTGCCAGGAGTGCCCAGCGTGTGCCAACATATACAACCCTCTACAGACAGACAGTAAAGACAGACTTTACCCCAAAACACTACCTGAACAGAAAACACAGGCAAAACAAACTTTAATTTTGATGATTTTTTCTTTAGCTAAAGAAATGATGGCATGGACTGCTGAAACGATTTGCCCAAGGCCGTGCACAAAGTCTGAGGAAGAGCCATGTCCGAGGCAGAGCTGTGAGGAGAAAGTTTCTCCCGAGCCACGGCTCAGTGCATTAAGCACAGTTCATTTTTCCTTTTCAAAGCACTACCCTGTAGTAACGTATTAGTCAAAGTTGCTGACAAACCTGAACAGCTCTTTCTGTAACGAATGGAGGAGCGGCAGTTGGCAAAAGGTACTAATAGCACTGGGCAGTGAAGATTGTAACTGCCTGTGCCATGCATTGTATTATACGTTTTATCTTTAAATGCTCCCTTAGAGAAGCACAAACAAGAATACAAAGGAAGCAGAAATCTGACACCTGCCTATAATTTATAATACTCATTATATTTTTGGGACAGCCATCTCTTGGCAAGGTAAGTTCTTTTATTTATAGGCAGGGGCTGCTCATGATTTGCATGCTAATGCATTCACATCTGCAAAGCCTATAAATTAGCCTCCAGCTCATTATGGCAATGCCATTGTCCTACTTACCAGTATGTAATCTAATCCCAAATGTTTCACATGCCCACAAAATAAAACTTGCCTGAGGGAAGACCTTCACTCTTGCACTATTAGCACACCAAAAAATACCTCCCCCACCCTCCCCCCAAAAAAGAAACTAACATAAAGTGTCTGGAGGAGGGGAAACCACTAAGTGTTTCAGAAAGACAAGCCCAAAAGCCTAACACTCAAAAACCCAAAAAGCTGTTGCTCTGTTTTGAGATGCTTGTGCCAGTTCAGCCAAAAGAATGAATTTATAGCAGCTTTTTAATGGGCTCCCAATAAAAGTATCTTCATAGAAGATTAAGTCTGTCTGAAGATTTAATCAGGCTGTGCATCCCGATTGTATCCTAATGTGTCATACATGAACACTCCTGTTATTATTCCTGTTTAATTTCTGGCTGTGCCTAGCTGCCTGGAACAGACACCGAGGTCCTTATTTTGGTAAGCCTTAATAAAGGCAGTCCCTACTTTCAGGTAGTCAAGAGTTTACGATTATGCCAAGATTTTACCCCTCTGTTAAGCCGGCAAAAGGATGAAATGCAGCGTAGACAAAGCAGGCTCATAGAGCACATCCTCCATCCAGATCTACGGACGCCTCCTATGTTAATTCACTTTGCCAAAGTTAACCGGATGGTACAAGATCTCTGGGCCCACAAGTTCAACTTCTGAAATCTCTGCAGGCTCAGCTTTGCTACTACAGGCAGAGTGAAGAGAACACTCCACCAGTGTCCTCTTCACCTCTTCACCACAGTGTCCTGTCCACCAGGCAAACACTGGCTCACTCTTGTAACTTCCTTTTTGTTACCTTTAATTGACCATACACATACCCATCTGAGACACATACACATACCCATCCTGAAAAAAGAGAAAAGTGAAACTCTTACAACCCCAAACCCTACCTACATCATTGGAAAGATCTTAAACGTGGTGACAGAGCTGTAGACATCACCAGACTTGTGTCTGCATTGCCCAACCACCTGCATCCTCTGGCCATTTCATTCCTTCCTCCCAGCCTCTCCACCTACTCTTCACTGGCTGTAAAGTCCCTCAGAAAACTCCCTTCTTCGCTGGTCTACTGCTATAGGTAAATGACCATAAATGAGAAGAAGGCCTGAAACAGGGAGGGTTCAACAGGGGCCTCAGAGTGGGAGGGGGGAAGGCACAGCACATTGCACAAGTGTGATGTTGAATCCAGGGTCCAGATACACTTGCATGCTGGAGGTGCAGCAGTATATTTTTACTTTCCTGTGAGGGTGGTGAGACACTGGAAGAGGCTGCCCAGAGAAGCTGTGGCTGCCCCATCCCTGGAGGGGTTCAAAGCCAGGCTGGATGGGGCTTTGAGCAACCTGGTCTGGTGGGAGTTGTCCCTGCCCAGGGCAGGGGGGTTGGCACTTGATGGTCTTTAAGGTCCCTTCGAACCCAAACCATTCTACGATATTAAATTTCTTTACTGAAGACCGGTTGATAATAAGAGCTGGTTATTTATTTATTTACCTGTAACTCTCTTGTTTGCCAGAATAGGTGGGAGAGGAGCAGAAAAGCAGGGCTCTGCATGAGTCATCGCCCAGAAAAAGCCCTGCTGAGAGCACAGCTCACACTGCTCTGCAGCCCAGCCCGGGTGATAAGCATCAGCGCTGCTGTTGTCTCCACGTTGTCGGACTCATATTACCACGAGTGACAAGATTCACTAGGATGTATTCAAACGGGGCCGGAGGTAGGGATGGGTAGAGACTTCCCCATTTCATTTTCTTCTATTTGTCTTTTTCATGCTACCGTAAGAAAGAGGACATGCAGCGTAAAGAAAACTACTTGTTTAGAACAAACATAGAAATAGAGAAGAAAAAAAAAAGGCGTTACTTCTAAATTCAGGGGTTTGACCCCAATTCTGTTCAACTCTGCTTTTGATCTTGCAAAGATTTGCAGGAGGCTAGATCCAGCTGTGGTTCTCAGGGAGGGTTTATACATCTCTGCTGCTCATCCCACCACACGAGTGGGCATTGCCTGCACGTGGGCCACAGCCCTGTCACCTTCTGTCACCCCTGCAACTGGAAGATAGCTGGCAGGTCTTTCTTTTAAATATGGGACAGTCACAGTGAACTCAGTGGGACTTCCCTAGCTAAGAGCTGGGCATGGAGTGAGGGAACAACAGGACCTGGTCTTCTCAGTGGAATCTGTGGTTCAAGCACGTGTTTAAAATCACGTTAGGAGCTGGCTGCTTGGTGCTGAGTCTGTGATGAACTTCTCACTGACGGATCCTGGAGTGGTCACCACTGGATGAGGACCACAGGCCACATCCACGCTGCTCTGAGTGTGCTGAGCTGGTGATGGCAGCAAGCACTGGTCTGGGTACCTCTCTTCCTCACATCTGCCTCACGCAGAAGCTGAAGACCACTTGGGGCTGCTGCTGGACATACAAGGTCCTGCATGTCCCACAGAGAGCAAGCAAGCTCTGGCTGTGCCTGGAGCTGCCCTTGTAGGCTGGATCTCTGCACCGGCACCGCCGGGCTCCTCCGTCCCTGCAGCAGTCTGTGCTGACAGACTCTGAGCAGTTGCAAGAGATTCCAGTATTTGAGTAGTTTGTCCCATTGATCCCAGCCCATATCCCATGTTTCTTGTGTTTCTTCTTTTCTTAGTGGAGTATGGGATACACTGGATGTTGCTGTTTAGATACTGCACTGGAAAGTACAGTGTTAGTGCCTAGACAGAACTGATTCCTATCCCATTTCTAATTGCATTCACTTTCTAAACATGGCCTAATCTCCTTTACAATAGTATGTGTGGGAAAAAAAGTATCTTGGTAGCATTTTTGTTCAGATCACCTGTGATAAAGCCTCCTTTTCTCCTTCCCCTGCCTATTGTGCTTCTCTTTAAACTTTTGCTGAACCTACAGTTTGTACCGAGTTCCTTCCTGCTTTGAACTACAGAGATCCAAGGAATTATTTCTTCACAAATGGTAGCAAAAAAAAAAAAAGCAGGCAAAGGCTAGAAACAGGCGTGCTTTAAAGATAGTTTAAAAGCATACATTTTCCTCTGTGTGTATTTAACAGTTTCCATCTTTGCCATATGTTCTTTCCCTCATCAATTTGCCTTTTAGATTGTTCTTTAACGCTTGCCTATTTTCTTGCTTCTGCAACAGAAGGGAAGTTGATCTTTCATTTGTTCCGCAAATATTCCTTATTGTCCCAGGTTTTATTACCCCATCTGTTATTGTGTGATCAATTGAAGTCTCTTGTGGTCTCACTTTTCCAACTGATCCCACTGTACCACAGGTTATATTTCAATTTAATTGCTATCTACTGTATGATGTGTAAACTAGAAAGAGAGGAGCAAAAAGATGAGGATATTTTTCCCCTGCCTACCATTCCTCTCTTTCTGTGTAAGCACGTATCTTGAGTGCTTACTTGTTACTGGAGACAGCGTTTAAACTAAATCCCTCATCTCCGCTCTTTTCTACATGAATCTGATGCTTCCATCGCAGCGTTTGCTACTTTAAAGCACAAAAGTATATACAGAAGAAGCTCACCAACAATTGAGGGAAACAGGTAGGTACCGTCACACTTCATGAACCGAAGCAACACTTCCCCTGCATCACCCTTGCCAAAAAGGAAACTTCTCCCCCCAAGCACAGTGTCTCCCTCTTCTCCCTCCGCATCTCCCAGCGCTTTCACAGAATCACATGGGGTCAGAAGGGACCTCTGGAGATCATCTAGTCCGACCCCCCTGCCAGAGCAGGTCCACCCAGAGCAGGTCGCACAGGAACGTGTCCAGGCGGGTTTTGAATGTCTCCAGAGAAGGAGACATTTCTTACTGCTCTCAACTCTTACCCTCAGTCACGCGTGGTTGTGCTGACTCTGCCTGTGTGCTTAGTTTTAAAATGACTTTTTCTCCCATTTTTTTCTTCAGGCATTTACAGACACTACCTTCTGCAAAGTCCTCTTTTGTCTTCCTGCACCCAGCTCAGTCTATCACAGCAAGGTGCTCAAGAAAGACATGCTTTTAAAATTAGAAGTATGGTACTGTTTCTGCAAGGGGAAGCTAACCCTCTAAGTGCGATCAAGCTGATTTGAAGCAGGTGAGTCTTTCGATGGAAATTTCTCCTATCTGACCAGCACGATGGGAGAGAAGACTCATCAATATAACTATTTATAACTACTGCTTTTCATAATAACAGAGCAAAGTGGGTCATCGCCAGGGAGGAAGACGGAGGCAGCTCCCGCTGTAACAAGGCTTGGAAGAGATTGCGTGAGAAGCAGTACCCCCGGTTTGCCCCTGAAAATAATGACTCAAAGTATTGACGTTCGTTCGTGCATATGGCGTGGATGCAGTGTCACGTCCACGTGTGCTGCTAATTTGGTGGTGTGATCCCTCATTCGAGCATGTGCTTAAAAACCAGACTGTCTCTTAGAAATCAGGCCTCGGCGGACTGAGCAATTTATTGGGTGAGTCATTCATAAAAGCTAAACAGGGTCTTTCATGTGGAGCTATGCAATGGAACGTTCTGCTTCTGGATGTGCAGGTGGACATTAAATTTATCCCAAAAGCTCCTGATGCTGCTGCTGGGAACCAAGACATCATTTTACAAGAGCTGCCTGTGCCGAGGCTGGAAAGAAAAAAAGAGGTGATGGTCTTTGACGGTGCTGTGTGGACAGGTCTGAGATGTGCATGGCTTTATAGAGGGGAAGGAGGAACTGAGACAGGAAACAAGAATCCAGTTCTGGGCCCCCCAGTTCAAGAGAGACAGGGAACTACTGGAGAGAATCCAGCGCAGGGCAACAAAGATGATTAAGGGATGAGAGCATCTCCCTTATGAGGAAAGGCTGAGAGAGCTGGGACTCTTCAGCCTGGAGAAGAGAGGGCTGAGGGGAGACCTTATTAATGCTTATAAGTGTCTAAAGGGTGGGTTGAAGGAAGATGAAGCCGGGCTCTTTTCAGTGGTTCCCAGTGACAGGACAAGGGGCAACGGGCACAAGCTGGAACATGGGAAGTTCCACTCAAATATGAGGAAGAACTTCTTTCTGGTGAGGGTGCCAGAGCCCTGGAACAGGCTGCCCAGGGAGGGTGTGGAGTCTCCTTCTGTGGAGACCTTCAAGACCCGCCTGGATGCAGTCCTGAGTGATGTGCTCTGGGCAACCCTGCTTTAGCAGGGGAGTTGGACTGGATGATCTCTAGAGGTCCCTTTCAAATCTGACAATTCTGTGATTCCGTGATTCTGTAACTAATGCAAGCAAATGCTAATATCTATGGAAAGGAAAGCTGCTGTAAATCTATCAAGCCAAATATCTTTTCCTCAAGATATCTGAACGGTAAACTCTTTCTAGATTTGACTCTTTTCTCAAAAATATTAACTATATATATACACACACATATATAAAAGTTGCAGTGCTAAGAACGGAGAGCAGGACAGCAGCTTCTGGCTCCCTCAGTGAACTCAAACCCACAAATGGAACCACAGAACCAGAGAATGGTAGAGGTTGCAAGGGACCTTCAGAGATCATCTAGTCCAACTCCCCTGCCAAAGCAGGGTCACCCAGAGCAGGCTGGACAGGAACCCATGCAGGTGGATTTTGAATGTCTCCAGAAAGGGAGACTCCACCACCTCCCTGGGCAGCCTGTTCCAGGGCTCTGCCACCCTCAAGGGAAAGAAGTTTTTCCTCGTGTTCGGTTGGAACTTCTTTTGTACAAGTTTGTGCCCATTTCCTCTTGTCCTGTCACCGGGCACCACTGAGAAGAGCCTGACCCCATCCTCTTGACACCCACCCTTTAGATATTGATAAGCACTGATAAGAAGGCAGTGCCAAATTCCCACTGGAAGGCATGAAGGCGTTTGGGCTCTACCCTACGTCTGTGGTGCGGGTGCACGGACAGGAGCTCACCCCATGGGCTGGGCGACTCTCCATCAGCAGCGGGGAGACAAGCAGAGATATCTCTTCACTTCAGCCTCCGACTAACATTCCTCTCTGAGCGAGAGGAATTCCGCTTTTGGAGCCCACCTGAAGTTTGAGGGGAGGGAAAAGCCCAAATATCTCCTTTTTGCCGGTATGTCCTGCCCCCTGGCGGCGGGGGCTGCCACCACCCCTGCCCGTGGACCACCGAAAGCCTCCGGGCTACCCGCCGAGCAAGGAGAAAACGTGGAAGGGGGTCTTTTAAACACAACGTAATAGTGGAATCGCAGGAGAAATCTCAGTGCCCGCTCCAGCTGAGTTTCAAATCTGGTGCCTGTACTCGGGATGCTGTGAAAAAACAGCTTCCCTGCAGATCAGAGTCACAAAAATTGCGTTTCCAGCGTTGTAGCTGATGTTGCACGAGCGTGCTGCGTTCCAAAACACGTCTTCTCACCACTTATTTGAAGCGAATACGCAATTCAGAATAAATATGAGCGTGCTGCTCTGCCAGAATGATAAAGCCCTCCCTGTATACTGAGTAAATACAAGTTTATGTTAAAAGAATCGTAATCATTGAATCGTCTAGGTTGGAAGGGACCTTCAAGATCATCTAGTCCAACCATCAACCTAACTCTGACCAAAAAAAAGGTCACTAAACCGTGTCCCCCGGCACCATGTCAACCCGTCTTTTGAACACTTCTAGGGATGGTGCTTCAACCACTTCCCTGGGCAGCCCGTTCCAAGGCTTAATAACCCTTTCTGTGTAAAAAAAAATTTCCTAATATCCAACCTGAACCTCCCCTGGGGCAACTTGAGGCCATTTCCTCTAGTCTTGTCACCTGTGACTTGGGAGAAGAGACCGACCCCCCCTGGCTACACCCTCCTTTCAGGGAGTGGTAGAGAGTGATAAGGTCTCCCCTCAGCCTCCTTTCCTCCAGGCTGAAAACAAAGCAAACAAAGCCAAAACCCGCTGAAAACCTCCAGACCCTCATGCATAAGTATACACTATAGCTTGGGTTTTACTTGGAGGGGTGATTCAAAAGGAAATATTATCAACTTTAGGAAATAATGTTCAGGTGCTGCACCGAGCTCCCATTCCCGCGGGAATAGTTTCAGTGCTAGCACTCTGTTACCGCTCTTTACCATCAGGCACACAGATGGTCAGTTTGCAGCCTTGGCAAAGTAGTTACGATCAAACCCAAAAATAATCCGGAGGTCGAGGATGGCACAGTTCTTTATTTGATGCTTTGATTTCCATACATTTTGAAAATGCAAATGAGACGATGAGGAGGTTGTGGAGTCCCCTTCTTTGGAGATTTTCAAGACCCGCCTGGATGCCGGCCTGAGTAACATGCTCTGACAAGCTCTAGGCAATCCTGCTTTAGCAGGGGAGTTGGACTAGATGATCTCTATGGTCCCTTCCAACTCTAAAAAATTCAGTAAAATTCAGTGAAATTGCAGCAACAAGTCCGTAGACATTAACTGTCTGAGGACCCTGGATGTGGTATGGGCATGATCTAAGTGAGCTTGAGGCCTCTAGAGGGCCCTGGGGTCAAATCCCAGCCACCAGCACGGATTCTGCTGTTTCCTTTAATACAGATGGGATTTCATCTAGCACAGAGGCCCCTGCACAACCCAAGTGTAGAAAACTGGAGTTAGAGGGCTCACTTTTACAACTATTTCTAGTCAACTTTACAACTATTCCTATGGCAGTCATAGGCACAGTGCGCCCAGAAGGGGGAGGGCTCTTTAACATCCTTTTATTTCTAAGATTTTAGGCCATTTCAGGCCGACAGAGTCACAGAAGTTGTCTCTTGCTGGAATGAGAAAGGGTTAGTCACACCTCTGCGGGCCACACTGATGTCCTAGTATTTCCCCAAGGCTTTTGAAGCAGGCTCGGTGTGCCTCAATTGCACAGAGCCAGCTGATTTCGGCTGTGCCAGCCCCAGATGAGTCTCTAATATAAGCCGAGTTCAACCAAGGGCTACTGACGAGACCTGGTCAGGAAAATTGCTTTCTTTTAAATTCAGACAATGGCAGCTTTTCGGCACACGTGCGGAAATTGAAGTTTGATCCTCAAATACTGCTGGAGCGGTTGTTGCGGGTTATACCAAGTACCTCCCATCCCTATCCTGTTTTATGGGTTGAATGACTACCTTGTTTTGGTGGTTCTAATTAGGCTATGATGCCTGAAGAGAGATTAAGTAGAATTAGGGCACCTGGACATGGAGGAAAGTGAGCATAAGACGCCGCTGAAGGACAACACCCATGAATTATAAAATAATTGGATTTACAGCAGGTATTCAGTCAGCAGACATTGCTTTTTTTTTTTTTCCTAATGGTTTTAGCTGAGAGGTAAACAGGCTAGAAAAACATATCCAGGTAAAATGGAACAAGGAAAGGAAGCCCAGCCCTCAGGGGACCTCCTGCCCTGCAGGGCAGAGGGGTGGCCTTGGCACTGTGCTACCCACCATGTCCCCCCACCTCCTCAAATGCACTCTTGGGAACCAGCCTGCAGACTCCCACTGACCCCGTTCAAATCTGTCCCCGTTCAAATCTGTCCCCGCGAGAGCCCGGCCGTGTGCGTCTGGGCTAGAGCTGATCCCTGACCTTCACTCGGCGCCGCTTGGTTTTCTCCGATAGCTGGGTGAATGATTGCCAGCCGTGGTAAATGATTTACTCCATGTAAAGCAGCGAGGGCCATGTCCCTCCTTATGCTGCAGAGAAAAAATAATTGCCATAACGCCCCAAGGATTATGAAATTATCTGATTATTTACATAATAAATAATTAAAGGTAAGGATAGTGGTGGTGAATGAAGCTTACGATCCCTTTTTTCCATGGTAAAAGAAGAATTTGGAAAAAGGGTCTAGATGTTCATCATTACTAAAGAACTCCTAGTTGTGTTCGTAGTAGAAGAGAACATACTTTTGACAGAGCAGCTTGGTCCAGAATTCACAGATAGATTCAGGCATTTTTGATTGTTTAGTGAAGCAAACCTCCAGCTTATTTTGTTCCGTATGAGGGCATCTTTTCCTCAGGATCGTAGCACTGCGTGTCTTTCACGCGTGTATCGTTGCAGCCCCACAGAGCTGACTCCTGCCATCTGGTCCCTGTGAAGATGCGGGCTACAGGGCCTGGAGGTGAGAAAAGCTACATATGCTGCTGGAGCTGCCTGTTTTGCTGTGGGAGGCACTGGTTTATTAGCTTGCTAGATTTCCTCACTACTAAATCCCAGCAACATCGGGACTGAAGGCAGATAACTTCATTGACTTCTTTTTTCAGTGGTGCCCAGGGATAGGACAAGAAGAAATGGGCACAAACCTGAATATAAGAAGTTCCACCTAAACATGAGGAGGAACTTCTTCACTTTGAGGGTGGCAGAGCTCTGGAAGAGGCTGCCCAGGGAGGTGGTGGAGTCTCCTTCTCTGGAGACAGTCAAAACCTGCCTGGACAAGTTCCTGTGCAACCTGCTCTAGGTGGACCTGCTTTGGCAGGGGGTTTGGAGGAGATGATCTCCAGAGGTGCCTTCCAACCCCATATCATTCTGTGATTCTGTGATTCCATGACTGTGTTTCATCCCACAGAATGAAACCTTTGGTATATTTCCTTTTGACTTCAGCCAAATTTCCCAGTTGTTTAAAAGCCAGATGTTGAAAAAGAAAGGAGAAGACAGCATTTCTTTCTTTATGGGGTCACTGGGAGCATCAGAGAAGGCCGAGAGAGCTGCTAACATCAGAGGTGGGCTTAGAAGTTGCCCTCGGTGCTTCTTGTTGTGTCCTGACCACCGCAGTGACCAGGCGCCGAGGTTCTCCAGGTGCAGCCTTGGGAAACCAATTAATGCAACTACTAGAAACAGCAGCCAGATCTACAGTCCTGTCTGAACTGGGGAGAACTCTCTAACTTTTGACCTTGGAGTGAAGCGAGCAGTTTCCTGTGTGGTCCATTCCTACTCTATTTCTTGCAAAATGCATGAAATTTAACCCTCCTTCTCTTCCAACAGCTCTCACTTTGTTTTTGTGCTGAAGAAACTACCTTCTGCCTCTCCTTCTGAAGGGACTCGAGTGCGGACAGTGAGACTGCTGGAAAATCACCTCTCGGCACTGCACAAATCGAGTTCTGCTACAGGGACAAAAAAGATGATCACGGTGCCCAGTTCTGCCCCTTACTTCTCCTCTATCCAAAACCGTGTCCTGATGAATTCTGCCTGCAAGTAGTTCGGGCAAAATTTATTTACAGCTCTATTTTATTATGAATTCAGAATGAAATCTGAATGATGGGAATGACCAGCAGGAGTAAAGGAGGAAGATAATTTTGATTGTAGTGTGGTCCTGGTGATTTGGTTGGATTAGAGAAGGACAAAGTTGTGGTAATCTAGGCTTCAAAAATGATACAAACGTATATATGATTTAAATTGATATTTTAAGGAAACAGTAGCAAGAACTGAAGAGTGGAAGAGGAGTTATGAATAAAAGTATTTGTGAGTAATATATATATGTCTGTGTGTGTTTATAATTAAACAGTAAATTGATACCTTGTCATAATACAATTTAATATGTAGGAATATGCAAGCCATTAATTTTTCCAGGTAGGTGATTTAAAGCTAGATTACATCTTAAAACCAGCCCTTCATTATTTTGCCAGCCAATATACGCTTGCCAGAAAAGCCCCTGCGACAGTTAAATGGCAAGTAGTCCCGCAGCAATATACCAAAGTAGAAATTCCTAAAAGCATTAACTTAAAAATACCCTTTTTTCAATTTTTAGGAAATGTTACAATAATTCCTAGCTATAGCTTTTCATTTGCACTCTTTGAAAAGCCACATGCCATGCACCAAGTATGCAAATTACTTTTTAAAGCTAGTTTTTAATAGAAATTGTATACTTGATCTATTATTGACAGAATTAGTACTTCTCACAGTCCCATTTTTCACTCACATTGTATTAATAAGTACGTACTTTCTAGATACAGCATCTTTCTGGATTTTTCTGGTGGGAACTTTGAGGAGGACGTTGAGAGGGCTGGTGGAACTCTGACACTGACTAACCCTGACATTGGGCACAGTTTGACCATGTTTGACATGAATGTGCCAAAATCCCATTTGATGCCATCCAGTAAGAACTCATACACCCCCTTCCTCCCTGAAACCCATGAAAACCACCTACCTGCTATTCTTCTTCAGCTCTTCAGACCTCAAAGATTTGTCCTCCTGCTGACCTCTTTGCTGAGACCTTGAAGCTGCTCCAAGAGTCGACCAAATGCGTGAATTACGTGCCCAAAACACGTGCACCCCCTAGTCCTGTGATAGGCACGTGTCTGCTTGTACGAAAAGAGTTTGCACTGGGATGATGGGATGGGGTGTGTGTGTAGATCTTATTGTGGAGAATTGTTCCCCTCATGACCCAAATTTTGGGTGTTCATTCATGCCATAATGATGGGGAAGCCTTCATTTTGGTCATCTCGGGAGAGTATTTGCAGACACGGGAAGGGGAAAGATCAGGGTTTATGGGTCCTGAGTACCACTGCTGGGCTGTAACCAGCACTGCCAGGTTGGAAGCCAGAGCACAATTGCAATCAAGCACTCATTAGATGGCCATTAGGAAACATGCATTTGCTGAATGCTGAGCTTGATGCCAGACAAGTGATGGCTTCCTTGCTAATAAAGTCACACTCCCATCCTCATAGAACACCTTTCTTCCTTCTTCTCATTTGCATTAAAACTGTCCAAAAGCCGGGCAAGAAGTGGACCATTTCAACTGCAAAGCAGCTCATAACAAGCTTTTGGTACCTGAGGTGGCTAACATCATTAGGAAGGACATGGTCCTGTTGGAATGGGTCCAGCAGAGGACCACAAAGATTATCTGAGGGCTGGAGCGCCTCTCGTGTGAGGAGAGCTGATAAAGTTGGGGGTGTTCAGCCTGGAGAAGAGAAGGCTCCGGGGAGACCTTAGAGCCCCTTCCAGTCCCTAAAGGGGGCTACAGGAGAGATGGGGAGGGACTCTTCATCAGGGAGGGGAGCCATAGGATGGGGGGTAATGGTTTCAAACTGAAAGAGGGGAGATTTAGGTTAGATCTTAGGAAGAAATTCTTTCCTGTGAGGGTGGTGAGACACTGGAAGAGGTTGCCCAGAGAAGCTGTGGCTGCCCCATCCCTGGAGGGGCTCAAGGCCAGGCTGGATGGGGCTTGGAGCAACCTGGTCTGGTGGGAGGTGTCCCTGCCCAGGGCAGGGGGTTGGAACTGGGTGATCTTTAAGGTCCCTTCCAACCCGAACCATTCCATGATTCTATGGTTATTGATGTTGGATGACGCTGATCTGTCTCTCTAATGTACAGAGAGGAGACAGACGAGCTCCAAGACCCGGGAGGAGGCCGGGGCTTGTGGAACCCAGCAAGAACCGAACGTTTTGGGCCTCGGTTCCTTTATTATTTTTTTTGCGGGCGGCGGGGCCACTTCGGAGAGAGGGGTGTGGAGGCGGGAGGCTGGCAGCCAGCAAGGGGTTAAACGCCAAGCCCCAGCCGGGGGTAGGACGAGCGAAGG